>JARPSG010000011.1:30273174-30608174 GCA_029955605.1 Quercus engelmannii
TCAAAATTTATACCTTTGGTTGTGATTCAATTATAATCATTGGGTCAAGGTGTTACACTTATACCTTTGGTTCAACTTTCTTGGGCAAGTATTCCAATATTTTTGTTGGGTCTCAAAGCGTGTCGATTGAGGTTCGCATCAAGTATTAAGAAAAAGAGAAAGAAAGGAAAAAAAAAGATAAGAAAGGGGAATATTAGAAGAGAAGGAAAGAAAAATATAGAGAGTTAAAGCGGCAGACATGCACCAATAGGTTTATTCCCCCTCTCCCTCTCAAAGTCCTGCTCTCTGCCAGAAATAAAAAGTTCTCTTGTGCACTAACCATTCAGGTCTGTTTCCCTCAAAGTGATTAATTTCCACGGCAGGATTTCCCTGGGAGATTATTCACTTTAAGAAGAGGTGTTCTTCCTTCTCTAGTTTTGGTCATGCGGATCAGATTTAATCTGATTTCTTTCTTCTTTTAATTAACCCATATACTACCCACTTATTCTCCTTACTTTCTTTATAAAAGTAATTGTTGTTAAACTGTGATTATTTTTTCTTGATTAGGGATTATCTATTCATTTTAATTAAGAAGTCAAAATACTTTCTTTTGTCTTATTATTATCATATCTGCCTACCACGACTCATCTAAAATAGCTCTGCCCGCCGTAAGCGCGCTCTTGGCGAACAAGGCATAGTTTGCGCACAAGTTGGACCAAATTGAGTTGCAGTTGGACCGGTCTCAACTCCCTTACTTAGAATATTTGGGCTCAGTACCGCAGGAGGCACCCTAGCTCGATATAACCAAAAAGGCCCACTACATAAAATTGGCGACTCCACTAGGGAGTTGAGAAGCAGATAGGGATAGAAGCCCTCGCAAACAAATGCCTCCAAAGTCCAGAATAACGTGGAATATGAGTGTCGTGCCCTCACAAGCAGAGTCTAGGACAACAACGCCTCACCAACAGCAGCTTAACCAGGCGGAAGATGCCAACGGAGTGGGGGCTGAACACCAGCCACAGCCAAGAATCCCTACTGACAATGCCAACATCTTCATTGAAGTTTTGCAATCCTTGCAACACTTACAACAACAAATGATGGAAGAAATCTATCAGCTAAAAATAGACAAAACAAAGGAAAAAGGTAGCCAGCATGACCCGGAACATGCGGCAGACAAAGAAGAGACACCAACAGGAGGTGTCCCACAGAATGCGGAACAACGTTTCATCACTGTGGCTGAAGTAGCGGCTCTCTTGGAACAAGAGAGAGCCAGAGCACCTAAGGAGAGATTCTATGCACGAAGGCCTCCTTACCCACTAAGGGTACTCAACAAATCGTACCCCGAAAGGTATGAGCCGCGAGCCTTTACATAGTACGATGGCAGGAAGGGAAGTGCAGTTGAGCACGTAAGCAAGTTCATTGATACACTTGGCCCTTACGTCGCAGACGAAGACTTATGTCTTCGAGAGTTTTCCAAATCGCTATGCGACCGGGCATATACCTGGTACATTGGCTTAAAGCCGTGATCAATCCCAACTTGGGATGACATGGTGGTCGTATTTTGCACTAAGTACTTCCACGGAGAAGAAACAGTAATGCTTGCAACCCTACAAGCAACCAAGTAAAGGAATGGCGAAGATTTGATGGAATACATCAAAAGGTTCAGGGACATAGCACTTGATTGCTATGATCATTGTGAAGAATGAACATTGGTGGAAATGTGTATGACAAACATGATCAGGGAGTACAGGGCAGTCCTGGAAAACTTAGAAATCTCCCAGTTTGCATAGTTGTTGCAAAAGGCCAGAAAGACTGCCCAATCTGTGAAGCCAAGTTCGGACAAAAGAAACGAGAGCAAGCTATGGCAGTATCTACTGGCGAGTGGAGAAGGAAGACTGATGGGAGGGAATATGATACTCCCTCACCAATACCATGCACTCCAAAAGAATTAGATGTGCTGCTAGACAAGTGGATAGCAGACAGAGTTTTCAAGCCTAATCAAGTTTTTAGAGAAACCACAAAAGAGGAGTGGAGGGACCCATGCTTCTGCCGTTTGCACAACTATGTGCAACATCCTATCACAGAGTGTTAGGTGCTCTGCAGATTGGTGCACCGCAGGATCAAAGAAGGGACTCTAGAACTATCCCAACAAGAGGTTCAAAGAAACCCACTCCTAAATCACAAAGGGAAGGGTGTAGCAGCGGTAGTAATTTGCGCGGATCCAAGGGAAGAAGAAGAAGAAAATCTAACCCTGTCTGCCATAGAAATTACCACTTTACAGCGAAGCTCCAAATTCAAAAATTTGTTTGACCAGCTGGAGCTCACAGCAAAGGAAAGAAAGATAGCCACGGAGGCTTTGGTGAGCATCGCCTCCGGAGCAGGAGTAGAATGCTTATCAGCGGAAATCCCAAATGACAGAGCTCTCTTACAGGAGTCGACTGAGATCACTTTTAGTAATGATGATATGAAGGTGGGATACCCAGATCACCGGAGGCCCCTCTACTTGGCGGCATCTATAAATCAAATCCCTATCAAGAGAGCCTTGGTAGATACAGGTGCCTTTGTAAATCTCATTTCATTGAGCACTTTACAAGCAGCAGGAATTTCAGAAAGAAAGATTCAGGGATACCCAATGGAAGTGACAGGGTTTAGCGGAAGGGGCGAATACATCGTAGGCCACATCCAGTTGTGGTTGAAAGTAGGCCCCATAGCTTCTTTAGCTCGGTTCCATGTGGTGAAAATGGAGGTCTCCTATCATGTGCTTTTGGGGAGGCCATGGTTGCACAAACACCGATTGGTCCCGTCCACCTATCACCAATGTGTGAAAGGAAGGTTGAATGGCAGAATGATATGCATAGCAGCAAACCCCTTGTCGTTCAAACAGGCAGAGGCTCATTTAGTAGAAACTATGTTCTACGACCAATAGGCTCCATCTGGGGAAAGCTCAGTATCAAAGCCAGGAGGTACCTTCATACCCAAGTGGGAAGACGTCCAAGGTGACCCAGAGCCTGATCTAAGGGACTTGCTAGCACGAAAAAAGAAAAGAAAAGAAGCACTCGTCGCAGAATTAGATGACATACCCCAATGTGTCAAGGTCCGAGGCCCTAATGGTAGGATTGTGTACAAATTATGAAGGCGCGCGGGGCCCACGAGTGAAATACAAGCGGGCCCCAACCAAGAGTGGCAGCACGAGAGTTTGGCGTGTTGCGTGGCATAAGAAAGTTCAGGGGAAGAAGGTAATAAAGAAAAAGATGAAAAAATCGTGGCAGAAAAGGAGGTGCAAGTTGTGGCAGAAGAAGAATTGGAGGAGGTTGACCTAGGGTCTAGTTCACAAGGACTAAGGCCTATCTCAATTAGAACAAGTCGGACAGAAAAGGAAAAATCAGAGTTGATACTACTGTTGAAAGAGTTCAATGACATCTTCGCATGGGATTACGGTGAAATGCTAGGGTTAGACCTGGGTTAGTGGTGCATACATCAAATATGGACCCAAAAGCCAAACTAGTGGCCCAGCTTGCCAAGATATTCCACATTGAAATAGAAGGACAAATAGTCAAAGAAGTACAGAAATTGCTGGCCACATGATTCATCAAGCCTATTCAACACCCTCGCTGGCTATCTAACATAATACCAGTAAAGAAAAAGAACAGACAGATAAGATGTTGTGTAGACTTCAGAAATCTCAACAGAGCCTGTCCAAAGGACGAGTTCCCATTGTCAAACATGGATTTACTAATAGATTCTGCGGTAGGAAGTGCCATGTTTTCATTCATGGATGGGTTTAGTGGATATAATCAGATCAGAATGGCACAAAAGGATGTAGAGAAAACTGCTTTCAGAACACCCATGGACAACTTCTACTACACTGTGATGCCCTTCGGGTTAAAAAACGCAGGTGCAACTTATCAACGAGCGATGACGGCCATATTTCACGACATGATGCATCAGGACCTAGAGGATTATGTGGATGAGATAGTAGTTAAATCAAGAAGGAGAGAAGAGCACTTCCACGGGTTGAAAAGGGTATTTGAAAGGTGTAGAGCCTTCAAACTAAGAATGAACCCTCTCAAGTGCGCATTTGGAGTGTCCTTTAGGAAATTCCTGGGCTGCCTGGTTCACAGCAAGGGAATAGATGTGGACCTGGCCAAAGCCACAGCCATAGCCATAATGAGACCTCTAGTTAAGGTAAAGGAGTTAAAGAGCTTCTTAGAGAAGGTCTCATATATCTGAAGATTCATCCTTGGGTTGGCATTAATTATTTCTGCTTTCACCAAATTGCTCAGGAAAGGGCAAAGCTTTGAATGGGGAGGAATGCAGCAAACAGCCTTCAAGAGGCTACAACAGATCATAATTAACCTCCCTACGGTACAAGCCCCAGTCCACAGAAAGCCATTGTTACTCTACCTGGCCGCCAACTCTTATGCCATTAGTGCATTAATCGCCCAAGAGGATGGAGGTGGCGTTGAGCAACTAGTGTACTACATTAGTCGTGCCTTAAAAGACGCAAAAACTCGTTACCCAAGGGCAGAAAGGGCGTGTCTGGCTATTGTATATGCTTCGTAGAGGTTACGCCATTATTTCTCGGCCTACAAAGTATGGCTGATGACCAAGTCCCATGCCATCAAGGTTTTGTTGCAGTAACCAATCCTCTCAGGCAGAATATCCCAGTGGTTATTACAATTGTCACAGTATGACTTGAGAATGGGGACACCCAGGGCGATGAAAAGCCAGGCTATAGCAGATCTATTGGCACAGTTTCCAAGAGAGGAAGAATTCCCACTAGATGATGAAGTTTCGAGGGAAGTAGCCATGGCTGAAAAGGTTAAAGAACAATGGGTACTGAAATTTGATAGGTCTTCTACCACTCAATCAGGGGGAGTGGAAGTAGTTTTGTACCATGAAGAAGATAAGGTAGTGGCATTATCGTTCAAATTAGAATCCCCTATTCAAACAACACGGCAGAATACGAAGCCTATCTAATCGGGTTGGCCACGACTCTTGAAATGAGAGTCAAGCACTTAAGGGTAATGGGTGATTCGAACCTGGTGGTCTGCCAAGCCAAAGGGATCTTCTCCCTAAAGGAACCCAGCCTAGCCTCATACAGAGCAATGACCTAGAAGATGGAGGAGAAGTTTTCAACCTTCGAAATAGATCATGCTCCAAGGAACGAAAACCAATTTGCGGATGCGTTGGCCTCACTAGGCTCACAAATAATGTTCGAAGGGGATAACACCAGGGTAGAGGTCAGCAAGAGGGAAGAATCCATTATTGAGGTGTTGAAGGAAAGGTTCCTAGAGGAACGGTGCGAAGGGGATTGGCGGATCACCATAAGGGAAGCCTTGATGAAAGGAGAAGGTGCTGCAGAACTGAAGGTACTAAAAGACTACGCCCTGGTGAGAGGAGAACTTTACCGTAGGATGCCCGATGGGGTTTTGTCCAGATGCGTAGGGCAGGAGGAGGCCCAAAGAAAGTTGAAAGAAGTACATGACAAGACTTGCGGATCCTACGGGGAGGTCAGCTTTTACCGCAGACTTCAAAGGACAGGCTTCTATTGGCCAAGCATGGGTAAAGACGTAGACCTAGTCCAAACCCAATGTGGGACCTACCAACTCGAAGCAGACAGAGAGGAAAGTTAAGTTGTGTTCATTAGCGAAGACTAGAGAAGCCCATTTGTGCAGTACTTGGCAGAAGGCATCTTGCCACAAAAGTACAATGAAAGATACAAGCTTAGGAGGTTGGCAACGTGTTACTTTTTGCATAATACAGTCCTTTTCAAAAAAGGGTATGATGGGGACTCCTTAAGATGTTTGGGCCTTGAAGAAGTAAGAGAAATGATTAAAAAAGGTGCATTCGGTAGAGTATGGGGACACCAGGGGAAGAAAAAGCTTTACAAATGCCTGTTGCAAATGGGCTAGTACTGGCCTACCATGAAGAAGGATACAGTAGGATTTGTGAAAAAATGCCACAGTTGCCAAGTGCAAGCCAACTTAATTCACACTCACCCACAGAACTTACATAGCATGGTCACCCCATGACCCTTCCACACTTGGGGGCTTGATTTGGTAGGACCAGTTAACCTACCATCGTGTGGATACATATGGATACTAGTGGTTACGGAATACTTCACTTAATGGGCAGAGGCAGTGCCATTCCAAAAAGCCACGGGAGGAGCAGTGGCAAACTTCATCAAGGAGAATATAATTGTTAGGTTTGGAGTACCCCACAGGATTATCAGTGACAATGGCACACCCTTTGTCAACAGTGATGTAAGGAAGATGCTGGAAATGGGCAAGCAGAGGCAACAAACAAGGTTCTCATAAAGATCATCAGTAAAATGAGCCAAGAGTATATAGGAGGATGGGCAATGCACCTGCTAGATGCCTTTTGGGCTTACAAAAAATCACCAAAGTCTGCCACAGGATTTTCACCCTTTTCCTTGGTATACGGGACAGAGGTAGTGAGCCCAGCAGAAGTGATGACTCCATCTTTGAAAGTTATGCAGATACAAGGGAATGAAAAAGAGGAAGAAGCCTTTATGGAAGAAAGGTGTGAAGATCTGAAAGGATTTAATGAAAGAAGGGAGGAAGCCCAAGAGCGTAGCCGCAGATACATACAAAGGATGACAGAAGCCTATGGCAGGATGACTAAAGAGAGGGTGTTTGCGGAAGGACAACTTGTGCTAAAAGTGGCGGACTATGTCAGGTGAGGTATGGCAAAATCATCTAAATTTGCACCAAAATGGGAGGGACCCCTCGTGATAAGAGAAACACACCCAAGTGGGTATTATCGTTTAACCCAGATGGATGGCAAGGACCTAATGGATCCCATCAATGGGAAATGGTTGAAGCGTTATTATGCCTAAGTTAAGTTTATGTAGTTATCCCTTTCATTCAATGAGTTCAAGGTTTACCTTTTGTTTTGTTTTTGTTTGTTTGTTTGTTTGTTTTTTTTTTTTTTTTTTCCTTCAAGTGACCATGTCACGAGACAAGTTTGTAACATGCTTTTATGAGTACACAATGAAAAGACATGAAGTATTATAAAAAGCATTCCATGTCATAAGTAATAGCATAAATAGCAACTAAGTGTAGCATCTTAAAAGTTACAAACCCAAACTGTGGCAACTATGTCAAATTAGCCAAATAAGTGCTATAAAGAGAAAATATGTAGATGAAGTGTACTAGGTGGGGTAGTAAAAGAAGGAAAAGAACAAAAAAAGAAAGAAAGAAGGAACTACATCAATGAAGCCCAAAAATAAGAGGCTGGTTTCCAAAGCGGTTGGACCTACCAATGCTAGCAAGAAGACGCTCACGATGACCCTCAAAGTCTGCCACCTCCTTCTTCAAAGTCTCAATCTGTGTGTCAATGGCATCTACAGCGGGCTGAACCTTTTTCATGAAAAAGGCTCGGGCAATCTCAAGGAGATGGTCTAGGATGAATTCCACAGCAAAGCCTACACTGATCAGCTCCTGAATCGCAGCTCTCCACTGCAGGATCCTCTTGGAAGAGACAGTATCAACAAAGTTATGCTCAATATTATTCATTACACTTCCCAGCAGCTTCAAGAAATGCTCCCTGGCAGAATGACTAAGGCGGAATCCCTGCATGAAGTCCCCCCGGCTACTAAAAACTGCCTCTAGGTGAGAAACGCAATCCTGGGGAACCCTGAAGCCATGAAAGTCCACATAAAGAGGGCCGGAACCCCAGAAGTCTGTAGGATAGAGGTCGTTAATCTCAGGCTGATCAAAATGCACAAAGAAGGTTACGGCCTCACCCACAGGGTCTGAAATCATGACAGAACTGCTGCCCACCTCAAACTGAGAAAGGACAGTAGGTAGCGGACCTAATAAGGAGCATGAGACGCAACATGAGAAACCATGAGCTAGGAACAATAAAATTGCAAGAAAGAAATAAGGGAGGAGATGAGACACTCATTAGGACCCGTGAGAATGGGGGCTATGGGAATGGCAGAAACAGGTACAAAAGGTACGATAGAAATGGGCGCTGTGGGAATAGTAGAAACGGGTGCTATGGGTGTGGCAGGAGTAGCGGTTGAAGGCATACCTACGTTTGCTGCGACCCCTGGCCCCTCAAAAGTCTCTACAAAATACGGAAATAGGCATACAAATAAAGGGAGATTGCAACAAAGAAGAGATGCAAATACATACGTGTAAGGAAGAGATGACAAAAAAAGAGAGGGGAAGAATGAACTTGGCAAAAACAAAAGAAAAAAAAAAGGGAAGAGAAAAAGGCACATACCCATGAATTCAGTCTTGGGGGGAGCACTCTCCTCGTCGTCAGAATCAAAAATCCTCTTCTTCAAGACAGGTTCATCGTCCGGGTCCTCAAGGATGTCCTCAGACCCCTCAGAGGATAAGTCCACATTAAGTCCATGTGTGGCAGAGCTAGGAATGGAAGAAGGGGTAATTACCAGAGAAGAACCATCCTTCATAGCCTGAGATAGAATTACAAAGGGGTCACTGGTGGAGATGACAAAGGGTGTGATAGAAGAAGCAACCTCGGTCTGAACAGTAGCAGGAGGAGTGGCCACCTCTTGGGGAGTAAGTGTCTCGGCAGGAATGGGAATGGCCTCACTAACCTTCCCAGTATGAGTACCCTCATCTATGGGTACCGATTCAATGGGAAGGGTAGGAGCCTCAACAGGAACTCTGTGTGTAGCAGCAAAAGGGGTAAATGTTGCAAATACTACGTTAGCCCCATCAAAAAAGCCTCCCATGGGTGCACCCATGGAGGCAAAAAGCTCCTCGACTGAGGGGTGGTATATAGAAAGAGGCTCGAGCTCATCCTAGAAGACAAAAGGAAAAAGATATGAAGATCAAAGGAACTTTTAGGCGGATGAGTCAAACAAAAGCATGTGGCAGATGAAATAAGTGCAAAGAAAAAAAAAAGAGGAGGAAGAAGAAAAGAAAGGAGATGTACCTCAAACTCAGGTTCATCAAGCAAAATGAGACGGGTGACTGATGTATCCTCCTTATGCTTAGACTACAAAGGAAAAGAGAACAAAAGATAAGGTTAAAGAGAGAAGTCAGCACACATGAGCATTAGCTATAGGAAAGTCAAAAGTATATAAAAGACAAAGCAGAATTAGAGGTAACTTACTCTCCGCTCAACAGCAAATGCAGGGTGAGGGGTTGTCTTTCTCTTGCTGCCTCGTGTTCTGCTGGAAGGGGGAGCATTTGTAGATAGCCGTGGAGTAGCAAGTTTGGACTTGCTTGCAAACTTAAGCTTGGTAGGACCCTTCTTACTTGGCGCAGAAATATTCATCACTTTAACTTTCTTCTCCCAACCCGAAGGATAATTACCGGCGTGCCAATGCCACCCTCTTTTTTCCTCATCACATTCAAAAATAGTAGACCGATTCTGATTCCTGGCATACACTAACACAGACTTGGAGGGCAAAAGCAACCGAGGATTAGCCGAGATAATTGCGCTATGCCGATCAGGAGGAACGAGGGAGAAACCGCAACTACCCATCAACTCTTGTTCAAACGAAGTCATCACGGCCTGCCAATATCCATGCATGGCAGGGGTACAAAGGCCCTCCCTCAGTGAGCCTGGAATGGTAACTGTAGTAAAACGTTGACTCCAAAATTCAAAAGCAGTGGGGCGCAGAAAAGAAAGGTCATCAGTAATGTCCTGGTCTAGTCCGAACTGCCTTCTCACTCGATTGGCAGGATAATGAACAAACCTAATTCCTTCGTCGGCCAAATAAGGCAACCACCCAACATTGGTGGCCACCAAGTAAGTAATCTCGGTCTCATCAAAACCGGTTAAAGGGGTGATAGTCCCGGCGGTGTCAACGAACAAACCCATAGCAGAATCTACAAATGTATAACCCGTACCCAATTTTCTAGAAGCTCTCCAAGAAAATCTGATGCCTTGATCAAAGGATTCAACAGCAGAATGGTCAATTGGCTTCAAGCTGACCCAGTGAAAAGCTAGTAGGAAGTCTGACTCAAATCTGCCGCAAAAATCAATAATGGCTTGCAGACACGACTAATACTTTTCTTTAGCGAAGCGAAAGGGCCTACACTTCGACAAATGCTTAGCACAACGCTCGTACAACAAGTGTTGCAAAATAGTACTATGAACGGAGGAGGTGACTATGTGGCAGGAGCCTGCCTGGCTCTTATCACTTTGCAGGATGTCTAATTGAACATACAAATGCCCCAAGAACATAGGAGGTAACGGCAGACTAACCTCAGCAGAAATCTTGATAGCTAAATGGAAATATAAAGGCTTCACGGTGTAATGGGGGTGAGACCTAAAAACAAACTTGCGAAGCCAAAACACAACAAAGGCCGCACGACGAGCAGCCATAGAGAATTTAGAAGAAGAACCAACCTAATAAGACAACTTGGCATTCCCGCTCATCCCCTACTTCAACTCAGCCTCCACGGCCTCTTCCTCCGGAGAAAGCTTTAAGGTGGCAGGATCAACGTTGCCAAGGACGGGCAAGAGTAACTGGTTGGCTACATCTTCTAAGGTCATGGTGACCTTACTGCAGGAGAAGAATAAGGTATGGGTGGTGGTACACCACCGGCGGACCAAGTGATGGAGGTTGAAGAGGTCCCGAAATTTGGATAAGTAGCGAGATGAAACAATGGCCTTCAAAACACCGGCCCGCTGTAACAACCCCATGAATCCAGTGTCGGATAACTCATTGTCCACCCACTCCCTCCAACCCAAGGCGGTACCCAATCCAAACTCGAAATGAATAGGCACGGGGAGTGAAGTGCCCTGGCGAATGACAAGATCGGGGATTGAGAAGGCCAATGGGGCCCAAGAAACATCTGTATTTCACTGGCAAAGAGCGAGCCACACATGGCCCGGCAGCGACGGCGCATAATCGCCGGGAATCTTTGGGAAATGAGGATGAATGTCGTACCAGGGATCAATAAGTTGAACGCACTCACTATCCAGGGCACACTGCGTTTCTTCCTCGTCGAAATGGTCTGACTCGGAGTACACGGCCTCCTCGCCTACATCACGTGTGGTGGGAGGATCGGGGACAACCTCTTTTC
The DNA here is from genome assembly GCA_029955605.1 of Quercus engelmannii. Classification (NCBI taxonomy): domain Eukaryota; kingdom Viridiplantae; phylum Streptophyta; class Magnoliopsida; order Fagales; family Fagaceae; genus Quercus; species Quercus engelmannii. Next base: position 30,284,196 of record JARPSG010000011.1, read on the forward strand.
CTTTATAGTGGGAGGAGCTTTGGCTTTTCACCAGCGTCATGGTACAAGAATTTGATTGAATAAAACGGATGGGGATGTTTAAGGAAGAGGAAGTGGTGAAGAAAGGGAAAATGGAAAGAGAGTTTTGGAAAGGAAGAAGGAGTTTGTGTTTGGGTTATGAAAGGATTCCCTCTTAAATACCCAGGTCATTAATGCCAACACGAAAGGAGGCGACGGGTTAGCCATCAGAAAGGGGATGAAATTAATGAAACGACGGCTGTGTTTCAAAATAACTACTAAAATAGGAAATTCAAAGAGACAACACTGTTCACGGTAGAAATATATATATATATGTATGTATAAGGTAGGGACCACTGTTCAAATAGCCCGTGAAGGAAAAGAAGATGGAAAGACAGAAAGGGCAGGGAAGTCTTTTATTCACATATGAACCGCAGGAACGCTTCATATGTTCAGGGGGCTAAATGTTGATGGCCATTTTGGAAGCCCAAGTGGAAAGGAGAAGCCTAGCAATGCGGACAAAAAAGAGTTGGTAAAAGGATAGAAAACCCATTAAGCCCAAGCGGCAGGAATAATGGATCACAGGCCCATGAGGTAAACAAATGGGCCTTGAGGGGGTAAATGGGCTTAAAAGAGCCCGGAAAGAGAGAAAAAAGCAAACCATGGGTAGTATATGATGTAGAAAAGTGAGAATGGGCCACGACAGGCCCAAACTAATGAAAGCAAAGAAAGTAAGGGGTTGATGGCAAGCCCATGAGCCCCAAGAATGAGAGATAATGTAATTAGGTCGACTCATTAAGCCCAAGCGGCAGGAATAATGGATCACAGGCCCATGAGATAAACAAATGGGCCTTGAGGGGGTAAATGGGCTTAAAGGAGCCCGGAAAGAGAGAAAAAAGCAGACCATGGGTAGTATATGATGTAGAAAAATGAGAATGGGCCACGACAGACCCAAAGTGATGAAAGCAAAGAAAGTAATGGGTTGATGGCAAGCCCATGAGCCCCAAGGATGAGAGATAATGTAATTGGGTCGAGGAAGCCCAAAGAACTCAGTAAAAGTCCATGGGAATGCAAAGTTAAGAAAAGGGCCAAGGAAAGCAAATGGGCCAGGGGCGCCCAAGAGAAAACAAATGGGACACAGGAGCTCACCAATGATGTAATAAAAGAACCAATGGCCATACTGGGTCATGGGAGAAGAATAAACGGCAAGCCCAAAGAGGTCCAATAGGATTGAGGCAAACAACTTCACAGCAGGAATGATAGAATGGTATGACAGAAGATGGTAGCAGCCTAGCAGGAAAAAGGGTGGGCTGAAGAAAGGCAAAGCCCACTGTTAAGCAAGGCCCAACCCCTAAGTGGGGCAAGCCATAAAATAAAGGGAAACCAAAAAATAGTAAAAAACGGATGGCAGACTGTGCAGACCAACCACGACAAACGCATAAGCAACAGGCAGATCTTGGACATACATGGAAGAGAGGCACGCGCAAGGCCCAGACGTCACCAGCCTATATCCAGCCAATACAGGACATGGTGAGGTCATGGGTCAGAGATAAGAGGGCATGGTTTGGCAGTAGGGAGAGGGGAAAAACCTATTTTGAGGTTCCTACTCGGGCTCTTTTAGGGGAAGTGTTCTACTGGGATGACATACCACCCAAAAGAAATAAAGTTGAGTTGGAACCACTAGGTGCATGCCATGAAGGATAGGGAGAGAAAAGCCACTCACACCATAGCAAGGAAGAGTGCCACGACAGACAAACAAACAAAATAGTTTTCTTTTGTCTGGTGATGGGGAGTGGCACACAGACGGACTAGTGGTGGTCGGCAAGTACACTCAGACCAGACAAAGGTGGTTAAGGGCTAAAATAGTAAAACCCGGTCATGGCAGGCACTATAAAAAGAGGCTCTTGCCGTGTACAGGGGATGACACAAGCACCACGGTATAGGAATTTGAAAACCAGGAAATAGAAAACAAGTATTAAGAAAAAGAGGAACAAAGAAAAAAAGATAAGAAATGGGAATATTAGAAGAGAAGGAAAGAAAAAGATAGAGAGTTAGAGCGGCAGGTATGCACCAATAGGCTGATTCCTTCTCTCCCTCTCAAAGTTCTGCTCTCTGCCAGAAACAAAGAGTTCTCTTGTGCACCAACCATTCATGTTTGTTTCCCTCAAAGTGATTAATTTCCACGGTAGAATTTCCCTGGGAGATTATTCACTTTGAGAAGAGGCGTTCTTCCCTCTCTGGTTTTGGTCTGCGGATTAGATTTAATCTGATTTCTTTCTTCTTTTAATTAACCCATATACTACCCACTTATTCCTCTTACTTTCTTTATAAAAGTAATTGTTGTTAAACTGTGATTAATTTTTCTTGATTAGGGATTATCTATTCACTTTAATTAAGAAGTCAAAGTACTTTCTTTTGTCTTTATCATATCTGCTTGCCACGACTCATCTAAAACAGCTCTGCCCGCCGTAAGCACGCTCTTGGCGAACGAGGCATAGTTTGTGCACAAGCCGGATCAAATTGAGTTGCAGTTGGACCGGTCTCAACTCCCTTACTCAGAATATTTGGGCCCAGTACCGCAAGAGGCAGCCTAGGCCGATATAACCAAAAAGGCCCACTACAATTATCATGCAATAATTTGAGAAAAACTAATGATCATGAATATTTGCTAATATGAATTCACAAAGTAAATTCCAAAACCATAATTCCTTTCTCTTGATTTTTTTACATCTCTATATTGTTTTTTAATATCTCTTTGCTTAAGTTAATTTTTTGTTTAGTTTTATTTAATTTTAAAACACCCACTTTTTACTGAACTATATTAGGATTTATTTAGTTGAGATTTGGTTAATATTCCTTTATTCACATTGGTGTCTGTGGGTTCACCCTCACACTTACCAAGCTAAACTATAGTATGGTTCGACAGTTTATGCACTTTTAAGTATTTTAAAATCTCTTATGGTTGTATAAGAGATCTGGAGTTCAATCTCCGTTTACACCAAAAACTAATTGGTGTCTTGGTCTGATGATAAAGAGCTATTATCAGAAGAACGCCATAGGCTGAAACTCTCTCAAAAAAATTAAAAAAAAAAAGTATTTTAAAATTTCACAACATATCTCAAGTATTCATTGCTAATTGCTTTGCACCTATGTCATTGAATTCGCTTTTCAAGCTATAATAGTATAGTTGCCCTTCTCTTTAATAGTTTAATGAAAGGAATGTTAAGTGAGTACCCTTTTGTTTGCCTCGAAATTGGCATGTCTCCTATGCTTTGCTTGTGTAAGTAATAAGTTCATAGATTCTAAAGTCTTCCAACTTCGTTTATGTTTTTTGTCATCGCCTTTGTAATCTAAGCATCTTGGGAATGGTTTATGGCTTCGGTTGTAGTATGAATTTGAACTAAAGGCCTCATCCAAAATGATAGTGAGGTTTCCGTTTGACACCCTGGCCAATGATATATGTATTTTGAATCCACTTGACAATGGATCACGAGCATTTGGATATGTGAACTTGGAATGCCCTTTATAATGAATCATGAATAGGGAAATTCTTCGTTTACATTATATAGTACAATATAAATTTATGTTGTAAATATATAAAAAGTGGCAAATGTTGTACATGTTTATATAAAAAAATGTACAGTATTTACTACTTTTTTCAAAAGGACAATTGCACTTTTAGTCCCTACATTTTGACGTTTTTCCATTTTAGTCCCTACATTTTATTTTTTCCACTTTTAGTCCCTAAAACCAATTTACGCTTTCCGTTTTAGTCCTTGAAGCACTATTCCATCACCAAACTAACGGGAAAATTGGATGTGGCTGACGTGAGTATTAAAATATTATTAAAAAAATTATTTGACATTTTTTAAATGCCAAAATTTAAAAAAAAAAAAATTTAATTACACAATTTTCTTTTCATTATTTGTGTTCTTCTCGTTCTTCCGTATAATCAATCTCCAGCAAACCACATTGCCAACAACAAGAGTAGCCTTTTTCCCACAACACACGAACTGACCAGTGTACATACCCTCGGCGGCCACGAACAGCTCGTTCTGCTTCTTGTATCGGATCGGAAGGGGTGGCGGAAAGTGATCCGGGCGAGCGGGGCACCGCGACCCGGGTCGTGAATGATCTCAGTGACCATGCCCTTCAGGTACCCATTGCGCTCACCAAAGTCGAGGCTGCGGAACCTTGCTGGTCCCTTGCGATGGTGGGTATGGGACTTGAACACAGACCCGGCACCCTTACGCTGAGCTCTGATTACACGACCCATTGTAGCCTTTTTCTCTGTCCTCTGGCTCTGGCACTGGTGGTGACGGCCGACTCAGAGAAAATGCTAGTACCAACAGGAGGTTAGGTGGGGTTTGGTTTGGGAGTGGATGAGTTGGGTGCTTTGCTGGGTTTCTATTCTTTGGATGGTTTGGTCTAGGAGTGGTTTTGTTGATGTGGTAGTGGATGATTTGATTCGGTGGTGGTGCTTTGCTGGTTGCTGGGTTTCTATTCTTTTGCTTGGGTATGATCTTCATGTTCTTTGATTCGGTGGTGGTGCTTTGCTGGTTGCTGGGTTTCTATTTTTTTGCTTGGGTATGATCTTCATGTTCTTTGATTCGGTGGTGGTGATTTGGGATTTTTTTTTTCCAGCGGGTTTTTTTGTGTTTGTTTGCCAAGAAAATTTATGGGTTTGAAGGCTAAGGTTTGCTTTACTGGGATATGGGTTTGGGGTTTGGTTAGGATTTGGGTTTAGGGTTTGTTTTTTGCTGGAGATTGATTATAGGGAAGAACGGGAAGAACACAAATAATGAAAAGAAAATTGAGTAATTAAATTTTTTTTAAAAAATTTTGGCATTTAAAAAATGTCAAATAATTTTTTTAATAATATTTTAATACTCACGTCAGCCACGTCCAGTTTCCCCGTTAGTTTGGTGACGGAATAGTGCTTCAAGGACTAAAACGGAAAGTTTAAATTGGTTTTAGGGACTAAAAGTGGAAAAAATAAAATGTAGGGACTAAAATGGAAAAACGTCAAAATGTAGGGACTAAAAGTGCAATTGTCCCTTTTTCAAATGTGTACAAAACTATTATTTTACCACTTTTTGTATATTTATAATGTAAATTTAATTTATAATGTAAATTTACTTTGTAAGTACAATATAAACATATAAAGGCCTCGTGGGTATTAGTATATGTGAAATTTGGACCCTTCTGAGTATGATATTCTATGATTTGAAATTGATTCTTGATATGTGAAATTCTAAACCGTGGGAGACATTTTATACTCTTTGCTCTTCAGCCATCTAATCTTTGCGATCCAGGAATTCAGTTATTCATATTTGAAATTGAGAGCCACCATGACATTTGAATAGTATTTGATTTTGTTATTCAGTTATGAACTTTAATAGTATTCATATTTTAATAGTTTTTGATTTTGTTATGAGTTATGAACTTTGAATCATTTGAATTATGATACTGTGATAAGATTTGTAATTTGAAGTGTTATACAACTCAGATTAAGACCAAAAACAAATTATATAAGAAATTGATAAGTTTCAATAATTAGAACAAAATTTATTAATCAAATGAATGGGTCATATAAGTCACAACCATACATATCACAATTATAGAAGAATAAACAATACAATATGAATGTGTTTGACCTATGGTCATTAGAACCAAAAACCACAAAACAGCCTCAAAGCCTTTCTCTTCCTCAATCCCATTATTCAACCCAATGACGCATCATGCCTATCAATTGGGATGGAAAATAAGGTTGAGATAGAAGCCTTCACACAATCCCATTTAAGAGAGGTGAAAACAAAGATAAAAAAAAAAAAGAAAAAAGAAAGAGAGCAATTTAGAACAAAACTCCAAATGTTAAAGCAACAAGAGAAGCGAAAATGGTAGGTACAAATGCAGTGGCATCGGAGGTAGGACTAGGCGCTGAGGCTGGGGCTTCGGCAGCCATCACATTTTGGATTGTAGATGTGGCCATCAACATAATCACCATGGCAAAGAAAAGTCTCATCCTGAATGCCTCCATTGTAAGTTTGCCTTAGCTTAAATTTTCTTGGAAAGATTTTTGCAAAGAGAGAAAATGTGTGGAGGTAAGAAAATGTTGCAAAGCAAAGCAATAAAAAGACTTGGTGTAAAGGTATTGTTGTGCCAAATAAAGGGTTTTATAGGTGTGGAAGGAGAGAGAGAAAGTTGGGATTACAGGTAGGCTGCCCGTAGAGGCCGTTGCTCCAGTTACCAACCACTGAAATTGAAGAAATGCACACGGTTTCCTTTTCTGGGCTTTGTACAAATACAACATAATAAGCTTTTGGCTGCCCTACGGGGGGTGTCTCTAAAGCCTTTTTTTTTTTTTTTTTAATTTATTTTTTTATTTTATTTTTTTATGTCTCTAAAGCCTTTTGATACAATACAGCTGTTGCCAACCAATTTGTGGGCCTTTTTTTTTTTTTTTTTTAAAAAAAATTTTATAATGGGTCCTCATACAATTTTAGCACCTCAAATTTAAAAAAAAAAAAAAATTATAAAAAATATTGTAGTAAGGGCAATTCTGGGTTTGCATTAGTAATTTACTCCATTATTTTAGTCCCCATTAAATATGACTAAAGTAAATAGTAGTAGTATTTGAATCATGTGATTGAAATGTGGGACGGTGAGCTGTTAATTACCTGGAATCACTCTCTCAAATTGTGGCTGTTGCTGATTGCTGAGTGGTAATGATGATTATTAATTCAATAATTTTGTTTCCCATAAAAAATTAGATTACTTCCCCCCCCCCCCCCCCCCTTTTTTTTTTTTTTTTTTTTTTCGCTTTTGCCGGCTAAATTGGGTCTGAGTTCAGCAACAGCTTTTTATGACCTTTGTTTTTTTGTGTTGGGCACTAGCTTGTTTTTTGTATTTAGAAACAGCCTTTTATGACCTTTGTTTTTTGTATTGGGCACTAGCTTGTAATCTCCATTGCTATTTAAATTAGTGGATGAATGAGTTCTGCAATTTGAACCTCCAATTGGCAACTCCTTGTGAACCCTCCTCACTTTCAGAAATATGGTCACTCATTTTTACAAGCCAATTTCTTCTGGTGGGTGTCACTCGGTGCTGAATATTTAGCACCTTTCTTTTTTTTTTAGAGAGTTTTAACCTATATCATCCACTTCTAATGATAGTTTATTATCATCAAACCAAGATACTAATTAGTTTTTTATGTAGGCAAGAATTGAACCCCAGATCTCTTATACAACCATCAGAAATTTCATCAGTTGAGCTAACTGGAACCTACCGTTTGAAAAGTTTCTAATTTCATAATTAGAATAATCATAAAAAAGTTTCTAATTTCATAATTAGAATAATCATAAATTTACTAAAAATAAAGAAAACTTTAGCTTAAATTGCAAGGTAGTCTATAATTTAATATAACTATCATGTGGTGGTGGGTCAGTAATTAATAAGATTCCATAATTGGGACCAAGGACCAAAGTTGTTGAAATAGGTTGTTTTGCCACATCGTTTCTGTTATCATGCACTTGGACTAGATGAAGAAAAGACATAAAGTTTATGGTGAGATATTAACTCAAAAAGTGTTGTATAGCACTTCAAAAAAAGCCTAGTGCACTATGATTTTATGTTATGGCCGTTGCCCATTCTGAAAACTAGTTACAATCTCAAACTTTCTCTATGCTTTCTTTTGAGGGCAGCCAACACGATGATTTTGAATTGTGCCTTGGACTTCTAATGCATGTTCCTTTCAATTCTAACATTTTTTTTTTCAACCTTTTTTTCAATTTGATAATCATAACATCAAATGCCAAATGAAAGGAATTTATAATCCAAGTTAAATGTTCCAGAATAGTAGTGAATATGCTAAGTATTTGGTATCCTCTAGTAAAGTTTATTCTTCCTTTTTCGAGGCATGAATGATTCTGTATTCTTTTCAGTTTTATTTGTTAACTTTTTTTTGGTAAACAATTTTGATAACTTTACTTTGTAGTTTGTAGTAGATTTTGATAACATGTTGTATATATAAACATATATATATATATATATATATATATTTGTTTTCCTTAAAAAAAAAAAAAAATTATTCTCCTTTTCATTCTCACCATTAAATAAAATATTATTTATGCCTCACCCAAAACCAATGGCCGTAAAGCTAAAGCCACAGCAACCCTGAAGATCAGTCCAAACGGTCAAGAAGAAAAAGGAAATCATGTCGTTTATAAAAAGACACTCAGCTCAAGCACAAAACGGACGTTGTTGCCACAATTTTTTTTTAGAGTTTTAACCTATGACGCCTGCTTCTAATAATAATTTTTTATCATCAGACCAAGATACCAATGAATTTTTGGTGTAGGTCAGGACTTAGGATTGAACTCCAAATCTTTTATTCAACTATCAGAAATTTTATCAGTTGAGCTAACAATGGGGAAATTATTGTGTATTCCCTGAGTATCATAAATGCGTACTCCCTCCTCTCACATGAATGGTGGGTCCCTTTAATTAAATTCATGATAAGACCCACCATTTATGTGAGAGAAGGGAGTACGCATTTATAATAAAGAAACGGTGTGGTTCTTCATTAATGCCAAATGCACCATTTCACATAACAAAATTTGTTAACTTAACATTGTGTAATGCCACTGTACACTTTTTTTTTTTTTTGAGAAACAAAAACCTAAAAACAATCAAAGGCATTGTACACGTGTTTCTAAAGTACTCTACTACATAGAGTTCAAGATCCTCTAAAGTTCCTAAGATACTCTATCACATAGAGTTCCTTAAATCTTGACTTTCCTATTTCTAATCTAAGGGTTCAAATTATGCCAAGTCTTCCAAATTATGTCAAGTCAACATTCCACTAACAACTCATTGAAATAATAGTTTTTAAAAACAACAAACCCAATTAATTGTTAACATTGACGTTAATGCTAATGTTTCTAGAGAGAGAAAATACCAAAAGTCTGTCCAGCCAAGACTCCATCGCTCCTCAATCATCCAAAACACTTGTCAAACCTTTGCATCACCATATGGAGCAATTTGGGCTCAAATTTTGGATCTTTCACTAACCGTGTAAAGGAGAAAGAATGATTTGGGAATGCAGCAGGATTTTAAGAAGAAAATGAATACAAGTTAAGGCAGTGAAATGGATGATGCGGCCATGGGTGAGGTGGTTTTTTTTTTTTTCAAAAGGGAAAAGTTCAGATCCAGTAACATGATTAATTAACCATCTTATTGGCTTTATTCCGAACCAAATTTGCTTGTATTTCAACAATTAGTAACCCTGTATTTAGGTGGGAATCTTGTAAGGGTAGTGAGTGAGATAGTGTGAAGAAATGCTCAAGAGTGTGCAAGAAAAACAGAGACTCGCGACTCGATCTCGCGGGTAACTCACGGCTGCAAGCCACCAGAAGCTGCACACGTGCCAGGCATGCTAGAAGTTGAAGCGTCATGCTAGCTGGAGCACTACAGGACAAAATAGGATAACTGGCTGTTCAGTTATCTCGCGGCTGGATCTCGCGACTCAGTTAAGCCGCGAGCCAGTCCTATTTTGAAAAACCTAACTCTTCACATTCCAATCTCACCCCAGTATAAATACCCCTTATACCCATAAAAGAAAGAGAACTTCTAGAGAGAATTTTGAGAGAGAAACCCTAGAGTAAAACAAGATTGATTCATCCACAATCTTCACATAAGAGACTCATCAAATTCCTCTACTCTCTTCCTCTCCATTGTTAAATCCTTGAGATGCCTTTTATCAAAACCTTTTCTCACCATATCCATTATTGTGAGAGGGCTGTTTGGTGTTCTAGGAAGCAGTTAGGAAGGAACCAATTTCACATTGGTTGATGCTATGGTCAAGTAGCGGAATCCGGGAAGTTAGAAAAGAAATAGGTTCGGCGCAACCTTGTTGGAGCAAGAAGCTTGGAGGGCTTAGATACACTGGGTAGATTAGGCTTGGAGGGTCTATTACTGTTCATGTATCCCAACTACATTTTCTAGTGGATTACTTACCGCTTGGAGGGCGGCGGAGAGGTTTTACGCCGAGGGCTTCGGTTTCCTCTTCGATAACACATCATTGTGTTGTCCTTATGTTTGCATCTCTCTTCCCTTAATCTTTGCCTTTTATTGTCTATTGTGGATGTGATTTTAATTGGCTTAGATTATTTACCAATTCTATTTATAGCTTGTGTTCATTTTCCGCACACTTATTGTTTGGCATAAAACTTGAATTGGTTATTTTGTAATTGGGGGTCTAAACGTTCAAGGGTATTCTATACACATATTGAACTTTCAATTGGTATCAGAGCGGGTACACTTTTATTGGTTTCATTACCATAGTGTGATCCTTGACCCCATATTGAGATGGACCGGTCTCAATCCCTAAATGCTCCTCCATATTTTGATGGTAGTAATTATGATTTTTGGAAGGTCCGCATGAGAGCATTTTTATGTTCCATTAATGAATCTATTTGGGATGCTATTGATATAGGGTGGACCAGGCCTGAGGAAGCCAAATCCACATGGGATACGGCAGCACTCGCCGCATCTAATGCTAACAGTAAAGCACTTAACGCGATTTTCTGTGGTGTGTCTCCAGATGAGTTTCACAGGATTTCTCACATTACCATTGCCAAAGAAGCATGAGAGATATTGGAGACCACCTATGAAGGCACGAAGAAAGTGAAAGACACCAAGCTGCAGATGTTGACCACTCGGTTTGAGGAGTTCAAAATGAGTGAGGATGAGTCCTTTGACTCTTTCTATAGCAAGTTGAATGAGGTGGTTGTTAGCAAGTTCAATTTAGGGGAGAAAACGGAGGATTCTAAAATAGTAAGGAAGATCCTTCGATCATTGCCGGAAAATTTTCGGCTAAAGTGACAGCGATTGAAGAGAGTAAGGACCTTGATGACATCAAAGTCCAAGAGCTGATTGGTTCTCTTCAGACTTATGAAACGTCGCTGCCCACTCAACAGAAGAGCAAATCTCTTGCTCTTAAGACCATTAATGAAAAGTTGGAAGTCCATGACTCATCGGATAAGGATGTGGTTGACAAAGATGTTGCATATCTTGTAAAAAATTTCCGAAAATTCTTAAAATTCAAGAATAATGGTAAATTTGGTGATAAAGGGAAATTCCAAAGTTCAGGAAGGGAGAAAAGGGAATTCAAAAAGAAAGATGGAAAAGAATCCCAATCTGCACAAGGTGTCACTTGTTTTGAATGCAACGAGCATGGACACTTTAAGAAAAAATGTCCAAATTATTTGAAATCAAAAGGAAAGGTGTATGCCACGACACTGAGTGACTCGGATTCATCCAACTCAGAGTTTGAGGAAAGTTGTGACGAAGAAGGGAATTATTCTGCTTTTATGACTATTACCCATGTTGATACTTCAGACGAGTTGAATTTGCTTGTACGTGAACTTGGAGAACATATTGACGAAGAATCATTGGGAGTTGTTGAAGAATTAGATGCTGAAGAAGATGAAAGCATAGCCAATCTTCAAGAGAATTATAACTCACTCCTGGAGAAGTCGGGTGAGTATACAAGGGTGGCCAAGGTAGCTATGAGAAAGATGAAGAAGGCAGCGGAGGACTATAAAAGTCTCCTAATTCGCTATAAGGAGGCCAAATGTGAGATAGAAATACTGAATGGTGAGCTGTCAGAAGCCTACACAAAAGTGAGATTTCTTGAGTAAGAGGTTGTGCAAGCAAATGCCAAGATAGAGAGGGTCTCAACCAAGAAGCTAGATGATGTTATTTCATTTCAAAAGCATTTTTCAGACAAATCTGGGTTGGGATACACCGGAGGGAGTAGCTCATCTGGCAATATCACCAAAGAAGTGAAGTTTATAAAGGCCAAAGAGTCAGTTGAAGTTGGCCTTACTGCTGAGAAGCCCGAGATAGAGGAGAAGAGGAATGTGAAGAACCAACGGATGTTGAACAACCCCCGTAATCAATCTGTGGGCAGGTCTGAATTCCGAGCCAAATCTCGTCCACGACCACAAAGAGGTCCTAAATCGAACTATGTGTGTCATCACTATGGACTTCAAAGGCATACTCGACCAAATTGTCAAAAACTAAGAGCAATGAATAGTGCAACTACTCCAAGGTCACGGGGACCTAGAAATGACAGGAGAAATTGGGCTGGTGAACCATCAAGAGATCAAAGTGGTGATCCCGGAATGATGGACGTGATGAAGATGATTAATGCTTTCACCAACTGCTTGGAAAGCTTCACGCGAAGGTTTGAAAGCCCTAACTCTCGTACCCAATCCTATAAGGAAATCACCCCAAACGCAAGTGACGTGTGGGTGAAAAAGGGTACTCATGCATAAGCATTACAACATGTCTATGCATCAATACTTCCTATGTTTTGTGACTTTGTTTGGTTGTTTGCTTATTAATTGTGTTGGTTGAAATTTGTTTGTTTGTTTTTGCATACTTTCGTTCATTTTTGTTGTTTTTTATCAATCTTTTCCTTCTTATGTGTCAAAAATCCAAAAACCGTATAAAAAGTAGAAAATCAAAAAGTTTGATCGACATTGTTGAGTTTTGTCTCAAAACTTGTTTTGCCTTGTACCTTTGTGCTAATGGCTTTGTGCATTTACGAGCGTAGCTTGTTCCTTTGCACTCTTATCACTGTGGGAGAAATCTTGAAATCTATGTGACTATTGTAAATAGATCTTCAAACTTGTCATGAATGATTAGTGAATGGTTATGTTGATCTTGAGACATGCATAGACTTGTGCTTATATATCTTCCCACTCTTTATTTTTTTTGCTGAAAAGAGCTTACCAAATATAAATCTCCAAATGTAAAGAGATATTGAGTTGTAAAAGCCTGTCGCATATACTAATATTCGACTAGGAAAAAGGGAAAGCGACCAAAAATAAAGTGTATGATTATTCAAAAAGCCAAAGGCTATCTCATCAAAATGAAATATCAAATCTCACTCTCACAATGAGAGGTGATTGTTTCAAAAGGATCAAAAAGACCAAATGTTATGATTGAAAGTGGAGTCAAATGTAAAGCTCCAAATTATGTAATCAAGTATTGTGGGAGGTCATATATGCATACTTCTATAATTGAGATGGGTCACATGATCTAGTGCTAATTGTGTATGCCTTGGTTGAATTGATCATTGAAACTTCACATTAGACTAAGGACTATCTCATTGTTGATACCCACACACAACACATAGTTTATGTTCAATGAATGCCATATTCATTTGTGTGATTATACTTGATAAAATGTGTTTTCACATGCTCAATCTTTGTTGATTCAAACACAAAAATATTTTTGAGTGTTTTAGTTGTTTTTGGAAAGTATTTTTTTCTCACAAAAACAGAAAATTTCAAAAACAGTGTTTCCCTGTTTTGGCGACTCAATCGCGGGTCAGTCAAGTCGCATGCCACAATCGCGAGCTTGCGGGTCAATTTTGGCAACTTGTTCGCGAGTGGAAGGTCTAGTCGCGAGGGGTACACAGAGATTTTCGCGGGCTCAGCTCGTGATCCTTCGCGAGTGAGACTTCCAGTCGCGAAAAACACTTAGCAAATTTTTCAAATCTTTTGGCTTGAAGTGTTTTGGCGGGTGATTTTGGCGACTTCCTGGCGACTTACCTCAGCCACGAAAAACGCATGTTTTGCACAGTAAGGGCAGTTTTTAAAACCATTTTCAGTTTTCCCTCGAACTTTATGTGACTATTCACTTACTCTTTCGTCTGAAACTGACCCAAACACTCTGTGTCTCTGCAAACTCCATTTTTGCTTCATTTCAACTTGAAATCTTCAAGAAAAAGGTATGGGTTCTCACTTTCTCGCTTAGTATTTCTTGATTTGAGCTTTTCCCTCTTGATTATATGTGTTGATATTCTGATTTGTGTTGGGTTGGTGTTTCGGTGTTGTTCTTTGTCCGTGTTTGGCTTGTTGAGGCTCTTGGTTTATATGAACTTGTTTAGGTTGCTAGATTTGTTCATTATCATTTGTCTTTCTCTAAGCTTAGGGTTTATTGACTGACTTATACCCATCTTGTTTGATCTTGTTTTGGTTCGTTGTTTCAAATGATTGAGTTTTGTTTGTTAGGATTTATTGTTTTTGATTTTGTGTTTGTAGATCTTGTGTGTGCTTCTGTCTTAAGTATTTTGTGTCATCTCATTCTCATCAAGATATGTCTCATTGACATATGTTTGCCCCTTGTGTGATGTTATTCTATGCATCTTTAGAACTTTTCTCCAAAATGCTGTTTGATCTTGAGTGTCTACCAATGGGTACACTCATTTGAGCTGTTGGTTTATGATTTGAGCTATTTCCTCATTACCTGACTTTAAGCTATCTTTGGTCTTGTTGCTCTACTCTTATTTCTTTATGACACTAACAGAGTACTAATTTTTATATATACATGTACTGTGCTTTGTTGTTGTGGCTTTTTCTGCTTGTATACAAATGGCTCCTTCATCCCCAAAGAAGAAAACACCTGCCAAGAAAGCAGATAAGAGAATGAAAATGGACCATAATCTATTTAGGTATGTTTCCCATTTTGAGAGATACAAGAATTTTTTCTTAAAGACAGGAATCATACAAGAAAGGTATGTGGATTTGGAGGATTTGAGAGACACCTTTATCTCTAGTTGTTTTGAGGGGAGAGGATGGGAAAAGCTGCTAAGTGATTTCCCAGTTGTGTGTGAACCTCTGATTAGGGAGTTTTACTCCAATGCTGTGATAAGGGAAGATGAGTTGAGCTGCTGGGTTAGAGGAACAGAATTCACCTTAGATGCATATGACATTGATGATGTGCTAGGTCTTGAGGGGTTAGAAGATCATGATTTTGTCAACTATAAGGATAAGATGCTGTCTATTGAAACTGTACAACAGAGGATTAGTGGACAGAGAGAAGGGAAATGCCTAAATACCACAGCCTTTCCAGTGGACATGAGGTGTCTCACTATTATCATGATGTTTAACCTGTATTCTATAAAGAAGTTGACTACAATTAACAATGCCAGAACTATTTTTCTGATGGAGCTCAAGGAAAAGACATTCATTGATATCAGCTCCCACATATTTGATACTATTGTGGATGAGACTAGAACCACTTCTAGGCCTAAACTGATCTTCCCTAGTCTACTCGTGAGGATTTTCAGAAAGAAGGGTGTTGCAATCCCTCGAGACATCAGTCCCATGTCTACACCTTCAGCAATTAACAAGCAAACCTTCAAGAGGATAATTGTTCGTCTTCCAGGTGAAGGAGAGGGTGTCCCAATGGAGACTGAGGCAGAGGCAGCAGGTCAGGCATCAATTTCAACACCCGGAAGGAGTGGCAAGAGGACTAGAGCATCAACTTCTTCAAATATACCTCCAGATGCATTTCAAGTCATTCTGGAAAGACTTGATGGAATCAGAGAGGTCCAGACCGAGCAGTCTGAGAAGATAACAGCCATGCAGGACCAACTTGATGTTCTCTCAGCAAAATTTGACAGTATCACCACACATCATGGGCAGTGACCCTTTGGCCATTCCAGTCAAAAAGGGGGAGAAGTTTTTGAGAAGCAGCTCTTGAGGGGGAGTACTATTTTGAGGGGTAGCAGTCAAAAATAGTGTCTATCTTATTTATTTTGTTTATGTTTATGGTTAAAGTATTATGTTTTGGATAATTGTTGTTACTATGGGTTTGGTACACTGTGGTTATGGTTATTGTCTGTTTTAAACTCATAACTCATGGGTGTTTTTGAAACTTGGTTTACTTTTTATATATATTGATGTTTTTCAGTATATAATGTGTTTTGTACCCATGTTGCTTTTATAAGCTTTTAGGGTTTGTTTTCATTATCTATAGGCTTTATGGTTTGTACCATGCTTATTCAGCCATTATGCTTTGTTAAATCAGTACTTCTAACTAAATGTCATGCATTTTCTTGTTAAGTACTGTTACTCTTGTACCTTGTAGGATTGTTTCAAGATGCATATATTTAGTGTATTATGCATTGGTTGAGTGTTGGGCATACAAGTGACTTGCATTGTTCTTGTTAGCTTGTATGTCCAAGTGTTCATTCCAAGTGTGAATGAGCATTGTGGTCACTACTTTGTAGTGATTAATTGTTTGATCATGCCATGGTTTGTTTCTTAACTCCATCTTTACTTGATCACATCTTGCCTGCTTTATATGCATTTCATGCTTTTCTGCATACAATGATCATGGTGTATTGTTGTGTTTCAGGGGATTCATGTTCATATGATTCAAGAGCTTCACAATTTCTAGAGTTAGGTGTGAGTGAGCTTTGTTCAACTGTTCCCAACTCACATGTTAAGTCTAGAGTCTGTTTTAGGGTTTTGTCACGGAATAGCCAAAGGGGAAGATTGTAAGGTTGAATTTAATCAACCATATTGTTGGCTTTATTCCGTGCCAAATTTACTTGTATTTCAGCAATTAGTAACCCTGTATTTAGGTGGGATTCTTGTAAGGTAGTGAGTGAGATAGTGTGAAGAAATGCTCAAGAGTGTGCAAGACAAACAGAGACTCGCGACTGGATCTCGCGAGTGACTCGTTGCTGCAAGCCGCCAGAAACTGCACACATGCCAGGCATGCTAGAAGTTGAAGCGTCATGCTAGCTGGAGCACCACAGGAAAAAATAGGACAACTAGCTGTTCAGTTATCTCACGACTAGATCTCGCGACTCAGTTAAGCCGCGAGGCCAAGCCGCGAGCCAGCCATGTTTTAAAAAACCTGACTCTTTACATTCCAATCTCACCCCAGTATAAATACCCCTTATACCCACAAAAGAAAGAGAGTTTCCAGAGAGAATTTTGAGAGAGAAACCCTAGAGTAAAACAAGATTGATTCATCCACAATCTTCACATAAGAGACTCATCAAATTCCTCTACTCTCTTCCTCTCCATTGTTAAATTCTTGAGAGGCCTTTTACCAAAACATTTTCTCACCATATCCATTACTGTGAGAGGGCTATTTGGTGTTCTAAGAAGCAGTTAGGAAGGAACCAATTTCACATTGGTTGATGCTATGGTCAAGCAGCGGAATCCGGGAAGCTAGAAAAGAAATAGGTCCGGCGCAACCTCATTGGAGCAAGAAGCTTGAGGGCTTAGGTACATTGGGTAGATTATGCTTGGAGGGTCTATTGCTGTTCATGTATCCCAACTACATTTTCTAATGGATTGCTTACCGCTTGGAGGGCGGTGGAGAGGTTTTACGTTGAGGGCTTCGGTTTCCTCTTCGATAACACATTGTTGTGTTGTCCTTGTGTTTGCATCTCTCTTCCCTTAATCATTGCCTTTTATTTTCTGTTGTGGATGTGATTTTAATTGGCTTAGATTAATTACCAATTTTGTTTATAGCTTGTGTTCATTTTCCGCACACTTATTGTTTGTCATAAAGCTTGAATTGATTATTTTGTAATTGGGAGTCTAAACGTTCAAGGGTGTTCTATACACATATTGAACTTTCACTTTCAAAAAGCCAGCCTTCTATGTGGAAACGTTAATGTCAAAGTGGGTTTTTTAATAAATGGGTATGTTAGTGGAATTCTAACTTGGCATCATTTGGACCTTTAAATATGAAAGGAAAAGTCAGGATTTAATGAACTCTATGTGATAGAGTACTCTAGGAACTCTAGAGGATCTTGATCCAATAAACTCTAGTCCTATATCTATATATATATATATATATATATAACATAGACAAAAATTTTAGAGCACTAGCATCAAGTGTGCTAAATGCTAAATTTTTAGCATTTAGCACACCAAACACAAAAAATCACCTTCATGAGATGTGTTTATAGTAACCTTCTAGAGCACTAGCATCAAGCGTGCTATGCCAAATGTCATTTTACCACACCAAAACTTACTTTATCAATTTTAGCACATCATTTTACAATACGCTATATATCTGATACTTTATTTTAACATTACACAACATTAAAATAATAATAATAAAACTCAACTATATTAAAAAAAATTAACAAAAACAAAAACCAAACCAATCCAAGCACCATCGTCCATCACCCCCACATCCCACCACCATTGGCCATCACTCCCACAACCCTCCATTACTACCATCGGAACCCATCGCCTGAGACAAAAAAACCACCACAAAACCCATCCCAAAACCAACACACAAGCACCATAGGACAAATAAGAACAGGAAAAAAAAAAAAAGAAGAAGAAGAAGAAGAAGAAGAAGAGAGAAAGAGAGAAATAGAGAAATAAAAAAGAGAGAGCCTAGCAGCCACTAGTGGTGGATTCGCTAGTGTGCAAGAGAGGGACACCACCCCAAAAGCCATCAATCTCAGCCCCACCACCAATTGAAACACTAATCTCAACCCCCAAAAAAAAAAAAAAAAAAATTCTACAAGTGTGAGAGAAGAGAGAAGAACAATATAAGAGGGAAGAGAATGTCGATCTTAACCCAGAAGAGAGAAAGAAAGGAGAGAAAAAGAAAAAGAAAATAGGAGAAAAGAGAGATGGCCTTAATCTATCCATGTGGAGAAGAGAGAAAAGAAAAAGTATAAATAAGAGGGGGGAGGATAGAGAAATAGAAAAAAAATA
Organism: Quercus engelmannii; assembly: GCA_029955605.1. Lineage (NCBI taxonomy): Eukaryota > Viridiplantae > Streptophyta > Magnoliopsida > Fagales > Fagaceae > Quercus > Quercus engelmannii. The sequence continues at coordinate 30,302,753 of JARPSG010000011.1, forward strand.
TTATTTGATTTTACAACATGCTACAATACCATTCTAGCATTAGGTGTACCAAATGCCAAATATTTGGCATCAGGTGTGGCATCTGGCACACTAGACATCAAAAAACATCTCACATTAGATGTTCTAAATGACAAAAAATTTGGCATGGAAGAACAGTATCATTCCAAATTTGGAATGGTACGGACACCAAATGCTAAAAAATAAATTACTTTTTTATTTAATTCATCTCTCCTCTCACATCGTGTTACACTTTCTTCTCTCTATCAGTTTCAGATTTCTCTCACCTCTCCCCTTTGTTGAAGATCTTTCCCCACCATTGGTACTTTCATCTTCTTCTTTGTTTACTATTATTTTAAGCCAATTTGAATTCAGTTTCGTAGCTCACAGAATTAGAAATAAAAGTAAAAGGTTCATGTCGATATCGTATTTTGTCCAGCCCTAATTCACACATCAAACAAAGATTAAAAAAAATCAAAAAATAAATTAAAAAAAGGTGAAAAATCATGGATTTCAAAGTCAAAAAGGTAAAAATAAGTAGGTAAATCCAAAAGTCACAACATTTGAAAAATCCATTTTTCAACAGTTAAGACCAAAACCCTAACTGCGCATGGTCAAAAAGTTGACTTTTTGATTCGACTATTGGATTGTGTTGAATTTTGGACCGTCTCATAGGGAATATTTTTCCCTTCGAAATGATAGTTTATGGACCAAAATCGGAGTTGAAACGGATGAGAAGTCACAAAAATGCCAAAACCCTAATAAAATCTTCAATGTATTTTTCAAGAAAACTAGCAGTTTTTTACCCAACTTCGCGCAATAAATTGTACCGATTGGGTAAGAACTAGATTGAGCAGGATGGACCATCTTGAAGAACAAGGTCTTAGCTAATTTTCACCAAAAGGACTCAATGATATCTGCTTTGGATTGGAAGTTATGAATTTTTCAAGAAAAAATGTCCAGAATTTTTCAACTTTGCGTCACCTTCCTTCCGAGCATGATTTCTCAACGACCATAGCTCTAAATCGAACGAGGCTTGGGCCATTGGAAACTATACATCCAGAGCTTTTCGTGCATATAAAATCTGAAGAAAACAGAGCTTGGAAAGGCCTCCAAACAGCTGCACGAAAATCGGGTTAGAAATTTAAATAAATAAATAAATAAGACGAAAAGGGCTGATGACGCGGCAAAAAGTGAGAGGCTAGCATTAGTGTACCCCCATTTTCAACCTCTCCCAGTAAGTTACCCCCCCCCCCCCCCCCCCCCACAATTTTTTTTTTTAGAAAAATCATGAAGAAAAATAGAGAAAAATAGTGAAAAAAAAAATTAGAGAAATAGGGAGAAAAAGTGAGGGAAAATAAATAAATAAAAAGTGAGAAAATTCCGAAAAAATAGCCTCAGAATTTTTTTTTTAATCTCTCTCCCCTCTCTCTCTAGGAAACCCTACACCAAAAAGCCTCATCCTTTTTCTTTGTTGTAATCTTTGTGGGTAAGACTATAGGGGTGGGTTAGTTCCTTAATAACTAAACCCATCCCACCCCTTCTACTATATTGTAATCATCATTTACATAAATATATATATATATATATATATATATATATATAAGAATTTCTTTTATTTTACTTGTTCATAGTTGCTTTATTTTTACTATGCTCTTGTACATATTGTGTATATATCTATCTCTTTATTTCAATGTTCATATTATTGTTGGTTTATATTATTGTGTTGGTATCCCTAGATGGGTATTGGATTATCTCCAATGCTAAATATGGGAAGTACCTTTAGGGGGAAGAAATCTCATCCCACCTAGGCATCCAGGGATTTTAATTTTAATGCATTTAATTTATGTCATCCCATTTATTTTCAGGCAATCCCCATCCCCTTTATTTTATCTCATGCCATTTACTTTCAAGCAATCCCCATCCCCTTTTATTTTATATCATTCCATTGAATTTCTTGCACATCCCCTCTCCCCTTTTAATATATTACACTTATATATATATATATACACACACACGTGCGCGCGCGCACACACTATATCTAGACACCCAAATAAAAAAAGATTTTATACCATCTCTCTTAAATGGTTTTTAAACCTCCATTAAAGCACAATATGGATGTCTTATAAGAATGATGATGGCTTAGAACTCTCATTTCTTTATGTTGAAGGATCCATAAGGCTTGAAAGATATTAAAATCTTTTTAAGAGAGACCCCAAAAAAAAAAAAAAAAAAAACCCTTTTTAACCAATTTTTTACAATATTCCAAGCTCTTTACTTTTATGTCATTTAATTTCAAGCTCTTTATTTTCCTTGCAATTTATTTTCTGCACTTTATTTATTTATTTTTTTGTTCCTTTACATTCTCATTAATAATGTGCCATAAAATGAACATACTTGGGTAAAACATTTCCCCTACATTCTATTCTAAGAAAATGCTTTTTCTAAGGTAATGTTTGGATAGCGTTTGCGTTTTTGCTGCTGTGCGTTTCTGTGTTTTCTCTTTTTTTTTTTTTTTTTTTTCACGCGATTTTCCCACAAGCGGCTACTGTTCATGCAACAGTAGCCGCAACTTTTGACTGGTCTTATGTGAACAGTGCATTCGTGCATTGTTTACGGACCCACAAATTTCATTTTTTATCAATTTTTTCATTAAAAATGGGTCCCACGGTACTATTCACACATTTAAAAATTATTTTGCTACAGTGTTTTCAGTTTTCAGTTTTCAGTCTCAGCAAAATAAGTTCTATCCAAACAATTCCTAAATCAATTCCTACCTCTTTTCTCTAAAGATAAAGTCTTTTTCAAAAAAAGGATCTTTTTAAAATGTCTTGTTTTCAAAACCTTTTCTACGTTTTTCAAAGTGCTTTCAAAAACGCTTCTTTTCAAAAATGTTTTCAAAGGTGCCTTTAAAAGAAAATTCTTTTTTAAGGGGGGAACCCGAAATTTCTATTAAAAAAAAAGAATCTGTTTTTTTTTTTTTTTTTTTTTTTTTTTTTTTGTCAAAACTTATTTTATATGTAAAAAACTGTTTTATAAAATCTGTTTTCATAAAAATAAAAAATCTGTTTTCTTAATAAAAAAACTGTTTTTTAATAAATAAAAAAACAGGTTTTCAAATCTGTTTTCTTTATAAAAATAAAAATGTTTTCAAAACCTTTATTTTTAAAACCAAAAATCTGTCCATTTTTTTTCCCGAAAATTGTTTTTAAAAACCAAATATCTTTTTTCTCAAAAAATATAAACCAAACTCTTTTTTTTTTTTTGAAGAAATCCGAAACTTAAAAAAAAAAAAAAAAAGTTTTCAAAGCTTTTTATGAAATGTTCTCCAATGTATTTTCAAAAATGTATTTTTTTTATTTAAAAAAAGGGTTGCTTCCTTTAAAAAATACAAGTTTTCAAAAAAGAGTTTTCAAGAAGAAAATGTTTTCATAAAACACTTTTACCACGTAAAAAAATTGTCATTCTCAAAATCTCAAAATAAAATATTTTCTAAGAAAAAATAGGCATTTCCAAAATAATAAAGCTAACGTTGTAACCTTTTTATTTCTTAGCCTTTTCCTAGAATAGTTGTAGTTTGTGGATTTGTGTTCAAAAGGCTTTTTCTTTTGAGTCTTTGAACACCCAATAAGCTTACATTGTCCCTAACATTTCTTGGCACTAATAAGTTTCTTTTTGTCATGTTTTTGCACAATTAAAAATGAGAAAATGGGAGATGACAACAAGTTCCAAAAAAACAAAAATGTGTAGATCCAATCGGAATAAAAAATTAGATTTAATTGCACACCGAAATCAAAATAGTAAAATAGCAAAAATATTGCTAATCGATTCTGAACATAAAAAATTTAAAAAAAAATGAACATATTAGATGCAAATACACCGACTTCTAAATAAGAATCTAGATAGATAAGAATATGGATTAAGTCAAAATTGATGTACTACCACAGATTTAGTTCGTATCTTATCTTATCCATTATTATCTTATCCGTTTTTTTTTTCAATAAAATAAATAAAAAATAAAAAAATAAAGGCTTCTCATATCCCAGCAAATCCGACGAATCCATCGTTTAAATAAAGTAAAATAAAAAAACCAAGTCCATAGATGGAACATAGGGAAATAGATACATTTATTCATGATCGGATTATATTTGTTTGATACACTTTTGTCAATATGAATGTAAATCTTAAGAACATAACACAATGTGGAGAACCATAAATTAAAATAAAAAAATTAAATATTGAATTAATATAATAAAACATAAATTGTACAAATAAAGAAAAACCTAATGACTACTCTTCCAACCAGAAAATGGGGGATGACAACAAGGTGCTACTCTTCCAACCATCTCTTTTTTTATGTTGTGTTTGTTTTTGTATAGTAGTTAATATTCACATGCTATTGTATAGTATATTTGTATGCTCTATCTCATATGCTACTTATATATATCTCACATACCTTGATTGTATAAATTTTGTTGGAGTTAATATTCACATGTTAGCTATACATAAATATTTACATGTGTGTGTGTGTGTGTGTGTGTGTGTGTCTCTCTCTCTCTCTCTCTCTCTCTCTCTCTCTCTCTCTCTCTATATATATATATATATATATATATATTGCTCACAAAAACCTTTCCAAAATAAATAAATAAATAAAATGCCAAGTATTCTATTTTTTCATAAAAAATTAACATTTGGAATATATTAAAATGAGGTACTATCTTCGGATAGGTGTTGCAGGGTGCCTAACACCTTCCCCACATGTAACCAAACTTCTGAGTCCAAGATCTTTAGTTTAAAGACTTTTGGTTTACCTTAATCAACGAACTTTTAAATTTGGTTTAATTAATTAGGTAACTTAAAATAAATTAGACATCTAGGTGACCATTCACACCTAATACAAAACCAATGGTTGGTAGTGACTTCTAAAATAAAAATAAGAAAAAGGGACTCACACACACACCCCACTCTAAATACACAAGCACATAAGAGTCACGTCACCAAGGACCCAATGTGTGATGACCCAAACCTATAAAAGGGGAAACTTTTGGAAGCGTCCACAATTCATGTTCATCATTAAGTTTTGCCGAGTATCTCAGACCTCGTCATGGAGATCGACGTGTTGGAGATGAGATTGACATGGTGGGAACATGGAGGAGTGAGGAGAAAGATTCACATTTGCATTTGATTTCTTGGATGATTCTATTGGTTGGCTGGAGATAGATTGGTTTTGAAATGGGTTTTTTAATTGTGATTGTGAATGGGTATGAGATGGTGGATCAAAGAGGGAGAGGAAGAGGGAAGAACAATGTTCAAAGAAGATAGACCATAGACCGAGAGGAAGAAAGATTAAAAAAAAAAAAAAAAAATTTAATAGAACATGAAAATAAAACATGTGATGTAAAGTGTGTTGTAAAATGATGTGTTAAAATAATAAATTAGATTTCTTTTTATGCGTTAAAATGACATACTTTTGCCCCAACTAATGCCAGAGTAGGTTTTTTGATGTGTTAAAATGACATATTTTTGCAACAACTAATGCTGATGCTCTTAGTAGAATTTTAATATAGCATGTTGCAAGAAAAAGGGATTTTGGCATATATGATGAGTGTTTTTTGTGCCAAACGCAATTTAGCATTTTTTAACATTTGGCACAACTAATACTATTATTGTACAAATAGATTGTATAAATATTTGGTTATTTTTTTATTTAAAATTTTCTCACTCTTCTTGACTGTTGGGGACTTGGGAATTAATTAATAATATTCAAACATTCTCTCTCCTCAATCTCTTCACTGAAACTTTGGGAACAACAAAAAAGAAAACATAAAAAGATTTTTTTTTTTAAATAATGAATATTTAAATAAAATGGTAAAAGAATAGAACATATAATGTATGGTATATTGTAAAGTGACGTGTTAAAATAAATAAAATAACTTTTTGATATATTAAAATATCATTTTTTTAGAACGTCTTATGCTAATGTTCTTATTTAGTTAATCAAGATTTGTAAATCTCATTTTCACTAATCAACAGAAATTCAGTTTTCTTCTCAAAAAAAAAAAAAAAAAAAAAAAAAAAAAATCAATTTCCTTATTAGTCAATTTTAATTTTCATGATATCATAGACTTTCATGGCCAATACAAATTCTTAATCTTCTTCAATCTCTAGCTCATCGAGTTCATCCATAGTTTCCATAGATGCTAATCCATCAATCAATTTGTCTCGGTTACTACTTTCCAACATGTCCAATATGATGACTGAAACTGGATCACACCAACTACGTGGTGTAGAAACATCAGATTAAGATAATTCTAAAAACCTATTTAATGACTGGTGGCATTGATGATTCAATTACTGCACCTAAATAATTTCTTAAGGACTCCTTTGGTAATCCTACTATAGAGGTTAATCATGAGTTTGTTAATTGGAAGCATAGTTGTCAAAATCGCGATCTGGATCGTAAGACCGCACAATTTTACGATCCCACCTCACCAAAACGTTTAAAATTGCACAAGGATCGTAAAAATTATACAATCACATGTAAGATCATAGGGGATCCTACCGATCCTACCAAAATGTAAAAATCTTTTAATTTTTTTTATTTTTTTTATTTTTTTTTTAAGTTCATCTTTATAAGTTCTAATTTGTAATTTCAAGACTAAGACATTGTACTTCATAAATGTATCAACTAAGTAGTGAGACTCATATGTAGATGACTTTCTTGAATTGAAAATATGTGCTATATGAATATTGAGCTTAACATATAGCTCATTAAGTTGTGAAAGCAATTGAAGTACATTTGAAATAATAAGACTAAATGACTTTAGTACATTATCCCCCAGATGAGAATTCTCTATTAAAATTAATACAACTTTAAGTACACTCAAAAAGGAGAAAATTCTTTTAAACAAAAAAAAAAAAAAAAAAATTTGAATGAGTTGGTATTTGTTATGTAAAACTTGAAGATAAAAGAGAAAATACCTAAACCATCAAGTGCAAAAGAAGAAATTAGTTTGAAGAACTTATCTTCGGATGAGCGGTTAGCAAAAGGTGTCAACCAAAAGATGATAGTACAAATTTTGATGAAAATAATGAAATAACAATTCTAATGCCTTCCTTTATAGATTTTTTTTAAAAAAATAAAAAATAAAAGTTACATTTGTATAGTGTGAATGTGTAATCACTATTGTATTATTTGGTTATCAATGTTAGGTGATGATGAGGGTTCAAGAGTTGCCGCTGAAGGAAAAAGTGTGCTAGTATTTTGGTACTTGGTTAGTTTCTAATTAAACATTCACTGAACTTTTTAAATACATTACGTTAAAACTTAAATATATTTATTTCATTAATATAAACGTAACGATGTAAAATATGTAAATTACATCATATGATCAAAATCTTTATTTTTTTTTAATGGAAGATTCATAATTTACGTGATTATTCAATATACAAAGTCACTATTAGTGTGCGTTTGGGTTATGATGAAAAATGAAAATTATTTCATTATTCAACTTATTTTAACTACTATTTATGGGTCTCACTGCACTTTTTGGCACTATTCATAAACCTCACTGTACTATTTCAACTCATTTTTACCTTTATCTACCGTACTTTCAACAATAATTTTTCAATTTCAACAAAATAAACAGTATCCAAACACACCCTTAATGTGATTTTTGTTTCAAATCTGAAAATAGGTAGAATTTTATGATCCACAATCCGATCCTACAATCCACGATCCTACTTACCTTCTGCAATCCTACATAGGATCCTAATTTTGACGTCCTGATTGGGAAGAGTTGTGAACAAGCACTTTTCACATTCATCAATTCCACTTTATCACCTTGATTCTCATTCTTACTGTGGGGAAGAAATTCGAAAAAAAGCGTTTAGAAGGTTTTGAAAAAGAGATTCTCTTCCATTTCAAGGTCTCACACCATGAACCTTCAAAATGAATTGATTGCTATCAAGAAAGTGAACAATAGGATTGATGTGTATTTTCAAAGAATCAAGCAGATTCATGACAAGCTAAGTGCAATTTGTGTTTAGATGATGAGGAATTGCTTCATATAGCACTTGTGATGGTCTGTCTTCGGAATTTGATGCCTTCAATTCAGCCCTAAGAACTAGAAGTGACATTCATTCCATTAAAGAATTGAATACTTTGCTCAAATACAGAAGAAAGAGCCATAAAGAAGAAATTTGGATCAGGATTTTTGAGTCAAACAACTTGGCTATGGCTGTCAATTCTCAATCTGAAGGCTTCTTACTAGGTAAAGGAAGAGGACCACATAGAGTTCTTGGTGGTATATAACTAATTTCAGCGGATGTGGTGGTTACAATCCAAATCAGAATCAAAGCTTGAGTTATGATTAGTATAGTGGCTTCAATCCAAATCAAAGCTTGAATTCCAATCAACCGAGGCCAACTGGAAACCCAAACCAACGACCTACCTGTCAAATCTGTGGTAAAATTGGCCACATTGCCATTGATTGTTACTACAAGATGAACTTCGCCTATCAAGGCAGACACCCTCCATCAAAGTTTGCTGTTATGGCCAGGGCCACTAACACATCTGAGTCACAAGGGATTGCTTCTTAGTTGACAGATACAGGGGCTTTTGACCATTTCATTCCCAATCTGTCCAACCTTTCACTCTGACAACAGCCTACCAATGGAAATGAGATTGTTACAGTTGGGAGCGGACAAGAACTTCCAGTAACACACATTGGTCATGGTGGGCTTCTTACTTCCTCTCATAAATTTCAATTGCAAAAACATTTAAGAGTCCCAAAACTCACATTGGTCATGGTGGGCTTCTTACTTCCTCTCATAAATTTCAATTGCAAAAACATTTAAGAGTCCCAAAACTTACTTTTAATCTACAGTCCATAAATTGTGCAATCAAAATAATGTTTTTTGTTATTTTGATTCCAAACAGTTCTCAATTCCGGATTTGCCTACTGGAAAGTCATTTACAAACGACCTAAGTAAGGATGGTGTCTATCCCATTCCTCTAGCCTCTTCCTTATCATCTACTACTGCATATTCCACCCAATCTACATCTAGAAGTCCTGCAATTTCTTCCATAACTCAAGATCAAGTGTTGCTTTGGCACAATATACTCGGTCATTCTAGTTCTGGGATCTTGCATTCTGCTATTAGTGAAGTATGTTCTTCTGCTTCTCTTAGTCAAGTAGAGTTTGTTTGTTCAACATGTACATATTGTATAAGTGTCTAAAATGCACAGATTTCCATTGAATAAACATGTACAAAATTCTATTAGCCCTTTGGAACTTGTTCATAAGTGATGGTTGGGGTCCAGCACCCATTACCTCTTTGCTTTGTTTCAGATATTACATCTTTGTAGATGATTTCACTAGGTTCACTTTGATGTTCTTACTTAAGCAGAAAACTGAAGTTTGCGAGTGTTTTATCATTTTAAATCCATGGTTGAAAATTAATTTTCTACTAAACTTCAAACTCTTAGAAATGATGGAGGAGGAGGAGTATATAAACAATGCTTTTAAGAATTTTTGCTCTATTTATGGAGTTCTTCATCAAGTCTCTTGTCCTCATGTAACTTAACAAAATGGCGTCTTCAAAAGAAACCACAAACACATTGTTACAACAGGTCTTACTTTACTCGATAGAGCCAATCTCCCTCTCAATTTTTGGTACTATTCATTATCATAGCCCTTTACCTCATAAACAGACTTCCCGTTTCATTATTTGCCTTCAAGTCTCATTGGGAACGACTTCATTCCTCTCCTCCTAATCTTACTCCCCTTAAGACTTTAGGTTGTGCATGTTACCCTATTCTTAGACCCTACAATAAGCATATAGTCCAACCCAGGTCTGCAGAATGTATTTTCTTAGGCGGCTATCCACCCTTAACAAAGGCTACATATGCTATGACCCTTCAAATCAGAAAATTTACATAACCTATTATGCTAGATTCAATTAAGACCTATTTACCTTTGTCAAAACTGCCTCTCATTCCTCCCTTTCTGATTTGGATTCTTGGTTTTCCTCATGCTCTCTTGATTCTACTCCTTCAAATTCTACTACAAAACCTGCACCTACACCTCCAAGTTCGATTACTACTCCTACTCCTATGCCTCCCAATTCTGTCTCTCTTTTACCTTTTCTGTCATCCTCACTTTCAACCTCTCAATCTATTACTCCAGCATCTATTGACTCTCGTTCTTCACAACCTGTCTAGAATTTACTCTCATCTGCAAATTCCCCATTAAACTTGCCTCTTCAACTGCTAATGCTCATCTCATGGTCACTAGGTCAAAGCTGGGAATTCATAAACCCAAAGCTTCAAGCTACAATTGATTTCACTTTCGAAGAACCTCCCACATTTAAAATTGCTTGTCACTTGCAAATGAGGTGTATAAGTTGAAGAAACAAGTGATGGTTCAATTGCAAGGTGTAAGGCTAGGTTGGTGGCAAAGGAGTATTTGCAACAGTTTGGCTTGAATTATGATGAAACATTCAGCCCTGTTGTCAAGCCCACCAAAGGATTTTGTACTGATTTTGGGCAATCTGTTTGATTAAACCAACTTTACTAGTGCCCTTTTAGGATAAACAACCCCTTTAAAAAACTGCTAAATTTAAGGGACCTTATTAGTTTGCATTTAATGAAGTCAAAATGCTTTCTCAAGGTTTAAGGCAATTAATACTCGCTTTTATTTTTGTGGCTAGCACATAGGGTTATGGATTTTGCAAGTGTTCCCAACCCACTTGGCAAAATACATTTTCTAAGCCTTGGGTAAGCTCAAAATAAAATAGGCCTTCCCTTCGCCCTTCATACCAGATTCATCCAATTTCCCCATTAAACTATGCTGAGTTTGGATCATTTAAGGCTAAATCCCTAAATGATTGGGCTTTAGCCTTGTACGGACCTTAGAAAAAATGGTCATCACCATATATTAAATATTGAAGAGTTCCATTTTATTTTTGCTCCATCTTTCCCTATCCATTCATCATGAATGCCTTCCCATGGTCATTTTTTACTAGGACACTCAGCACACACACCAGCAGAAACCCGATATCCCCTCATTCTAATTTGTCATATAAATCAAATTGGTATAATCCACCAAATTTTAAAATACTCTCATCCCTTTGACAGAGGTTTCAAATATTATATTACTACTATATCAAATAATTGAGACAATTCTTAATGGGCTACGCATGAATTCACATATTCGCATCAACAGCCACAATGAAGTTGAAATCATGAATGTCGTTTTAACTTTTTCCCCCGTAGTGCCAACTTAGATGAAAGGTTCTAAAGATGTAAATGCCCACAAGACATTCCTCATGACAGGCCACCCATTAAAAACTGTGAAACTAGAGAAATAAAGATTTATAACACAATACACACTAAACAAAATTCCCCATCAGATGCATATGAAGATTCCCTAGATAATGATCCTCAAAACATGAGAGCCCTTTTACATAAAGTTAGTTCAAGAATTCTCACTCATTGAGAAAACCTCCACATGACAAACATGCATCCTCAAGCAGATCACGAGCTAATTTGGTTTCCGCATGTTTCGCCCAGCACGAATTACTTCATCCACCAATAGCAACTGGGATGCAATTACAGGCCTGCAAGAAGAGTAGCACATCACATTTGCTCATTTATGTAAAACCAGAAAACATAAAAGCAAGGTCAGAAATTGACAATGAAATTTAAAGAAAACTTGGGAAAGAAAATCTCCATATGTTTCCTTGGAAACATGAGCTCTTATGATGGTACTGGAGAATGCCACCACTCACAATGTGATATGGCACATGAAACCAAGTGCATGACGGCATTTATCTTATTCAAGGGGGAAAAAAAGTGTAGAGAGAGAGATTCAAATTCATCCAACTGAAGGATTTTTAGATAATCCTTGATCAAATTTAATACCAAAAGCAGACTAAAAAAAATATTACAAAAAGGGCAAAAGAGTTAAAAAGTATTATAATTCAAATACAACTTCCAACTTACCCTGAGTTTATGATCTGGCGCTTCACGGAGTAGTTATCAAAAATTCCCTCCATTTGGGGGTCAATAGGCTCTCCTGTGTGCTGGTTTAATCCCACAATATTCCCTTGATCATGCTCTCCCTGATCATCCAGTTGGCATAACAAAGTTCAAACATGTTTATTCTTCTCATTTTGCCCCATTTTTAGTAACGGAAAGAATATGGAAAAATATGGATATAAGTTTTAAAGAAAGCATACTGTAAGAGCAATGATCACATCTTGAGTGTCAAGCCCAGAGTTCTCAGCAAGTGTCTTGGGCACCACAAGAAGAGCATTGGCAAAAGCTTCAACACCAAGTTGAGCACGCTGATCCAAGTTTGTAAATGCCAAAAATGATCAGAGAGATAACTAATGCTTAAAAAAAATTATGTGCAGGAAAAATTTTGGGAGACATTTTGTTACCCCTTGAACAGTCTTCTTTACTTCGTTAATTAGATATTGTCTGGCAGCAACTTCAAAAGCTCCAGCACCCTGAACAAAAGACAAGCATACTTCATCATCCAAAATATACACCAGTAAAGCAAGCCATTATTACAACTAACACTGATGCGAGCATGGTCTAAAGCTGAGTCTTACAACAGCCAACCATATTAAAGACTCAAAACAATAATTTAAGTTAAAGAGTACATACAGGAGCTAATGAACAACTAATTCGGCCTTTGTATTACTCAGCAATAAATAAACAAAAAAAAAAAATTCAGCGATTGTAATAGTTGCTGATGCATCCTATTTCTTTTTCCTGATCTCTCTATTTTTCCTTTTTGTTGACGATTTGATCTCTCAATTTATGTTCCTATCTCTAGGATGGGAATATGAAACACCAATACAGCATCCAAAGAATAACCAGCAAGTTTCCAGTGAAGGGTGGCAGAACATGAAGGAACAGTCTCCTACTAAGCATGTCTAACCAAGAAAGACTCAATCTTGTTGTAACCTGGCCTACTCATATTCCCAGCGAACAAATTGTAGTAAGAATTCAATTGGCAGATAAATGCATCTGAACAACTGAAAAAATTCCTTCCATCAGGTGTTTAATCAAACCTTAGGCATGTAAACAAAAATCCTATAATCCCACTGTATGTTTCCCCATCTAAAAAGACAAATCAATCCCCTTGTTGCAATCATTCTGATAAAACTCACGGTAGAAGCTTTGTAAAAATGCTAGTCTAAACAACTTCGGTCACACTAAACTAGCATCCATCATACCTTTGGGGTCTACCATATCATGGAAGACTAATCTGTCAAATTTCAAACTTTTCTCACCTATCACTTTTTTTATTAAAAAAAATAAAAAAATTCCATGTTCAGCATTTACTTCAAGAGGAATCAGACCGTTGCAAACTGTAGAATAATACTATTTTTTTTTTGGGTAATTTACATATGCAAGAGTTATTTGTATCAAGGATATTAAGATAAACATTATCGAGGAAATTAACATGACAATATTTATTGAATTGGTATGACAGAAGGTTCAAAATCTTCATGCAAATTCCAAGAAACTTCTATAGAGGAAACTCACTAAGACAACAGATTCATCTTCAATAGTATTTTTGACTGCCCTCAAACCATCACGAACAGCATCTTTTATCTGGGCGATTGTATGGTCGTTAGGCCCTGCAGCATCAATGATGGCAATAAGGATTAAATCACAACTGAGTTTGCCCGTGGTCATATTATAACACATACCATAAAAGCATTGCCAAAAAAGGTTATTGCAATAGCCTTCTGGTCAAGTGGTTGAATAATGACAATAATGTCTACCTTTTAACAGTTGGGTGAAGCTATAAAAATGGTTCAAGTACCTTTGATTAAGATTGTACAAGAATAAGGGTTCTTCACATTTTCAACAAAGGTATACTTCTCTTCCCCTAGGATATGCTCATAGACTAGTCCAGCCCAACCAAGGGAATCAGGAGTTAAATCATCTACAGAATTCACAGCCTCTCCTCCACAGGCTAAAACCAATCGTTCCATATTTCTCCTCTTTGCTCTCCGAAGGGCAATAATCTAGAAAAGCAGTGAATTAGAAAACTGGAAACAAGTTAAAGTAAAATGCAACAAATTATAGTATAACTAATAAGCTTACAAGAAATACAATGCAAAACAACTGCTCATGTAATCCTCATACTCATAAACAAATATTGTACCAGGCATGTGAAACAGAAGTTTACAGCATGATTATATAGTATAACTAATAAGCTTACAAGAAATTTACAATGCAAAACAACTGCTTATGTAATCCTCATACTCATAAACAAATATTGTACCAGGCATGTGAAACAGAAGTTTACAGCATGATTATATACTGAACAGTAATCATCAAATAAGTGACCAGAATGACTTGATAACAATGATTTGCAACATGTAAATTTAGCATCTCAAAGGAAGTAGTATGGCATCAAGTATTAGTTCTGCCCCATGTTTATTCACTAACATTGATTGAGGATTAAATTTGACAACAAAGTGATCAAAGTTACTACTAGCACGGGATCCATTTAAACACAAATAGAGACCATTCAGGAAACACTGAAAGATTAAACAAACACAAAGCTAAATCAATAAGTGAGAAACAAGACAACAATGGTGCACAGCTTACCCCTGCCCTCGCAAGAAGGTCCAGTGATGGGGGATCAATTCCCTTTTGATTAATGACAACAAAGTTATTGTCATTACCAGAACAAACCTGCATTCAACCACAAGAATTAGTAATATATCAAAAACCATAAATTCTGCACATCTACACTACTATACTTACAATCTAAACAAGGACACAACTAGAAGTAGCTACCTTATTTTTCAGTTCAATGATTTTATTAACTCTTTCGTCCACCTGACGCCTTTCAGCTGCAACCATTGCCTCTCTCTGCTCTGCATTTGAGTAGAAAAAGCCTGCATTTACTTCACTGAGAGGAAAAGTATTAATTAAACTATGTTCTCAAACAATATTGATAAAATCACACAATGCTAACCTTGGATCTAATGCATATACATACATACATACATACATATATATATATATATGATCAGGATAAATGTTTCTATATGGTTGTATTATTTTGGCAAAAATGCAATTTACACCCACTAACTTTGCCCAAAAATCATTTTAGTCCTTTAAGGACTAAAGGGCTAATAAGATTTTCTATGACCAACTTTAAACTTAAAGGACAAAGTAAAATGACCAACTTCAAACTTAAAAGACTAAAATGATTTTTGGGCAAAGTTAGCGGCTGTAAATTGCATTTTTGCCTATTATTTTGAAGGAAATAGATAATAAACAAGACTCCCATTTCTACTCATAATGAAATTGACTTAAAATATATGCTAAAATCTCTTTTATTTATTTATCAGAACTGAGTTTTTATTCTGGATAAATAGTGGTTTTAAAGGGCTGAATAACAGAGGTATGGAGAACAAGTATGGTAACAAAAGAAAAAACCCAGTTGACAAGATGAGACAACATCATGAACAAAATATACAGCACATATAATAATCATAAGACAAATGACACAGCTCATTACTTACACCCATTGCTTGTAGCTCAGAAAATGGCATAAAAAATCAAGAGCACAAATTAACTCACATATTATCAACCATAATACAACTCATGTTTGTTTTTTGATAAATAAATACAAAGGGTAACTAAGTATTACACACACAAGAATGTCCATTTATAAACATACATAAATGCATATGCATACTTTTATATACTCTCTTCATCCCATATTGTTGGTCCTATTGAGAAAATCCAACATTTTAAGGGAACATCATTTAATGCATTGTCTTTTAAATAAAAATGTACAAGTTTCAAGAACTACCCTTCCTTAATTTAAACTCTAGTAAAAGAGGGGGGTTGGCTTTTTAAATAAATAGTAAGTTAGGAAATTTCTTTATTGACATCTCCCAAAATGGAATAGAAGACTAACAAACTGAAGCAAAGGAAGTACATAAAGTCATAAACATATATTTTTACATACATAAGATGTATATAAATCAACTTAAAAATAACAAAATTGAAATAATAAAAATAAAATCCTTCAAAACCTCAACATAGGTCATCTTCTTTCCTTTCTTTGTTATCTATGCTTCTCAATATTTACCTTTTCTCATACTCCAAAGAGACATTGCATGTCAAGATGTAACAATTCTCCGCTCGTCGCTTCATATCAGGATGTCTAGAGCCATGATCAAGGACAAGACCCTCAACCTAAAAATGAACATAGTTTAAATGAGAAATTGTGGGACAATTATAGATAACTCATATATAGGTCAATCTATTATTAAGCTTACACCATACAAAGAAACCATTCAGAACTTAATGGTAGAAGTGAAATGGAAACATAATCACGTCTGCAATGTTTCTTCCAAGCAACTGGAAGTGAGAAAAGCTAGAGAATTAACCATTTAATCACTTGCAATGAGTTCAACCACCAAAATACATATATACACATAAAATACTTTCTTGAGTTTTTTTCTGTGTTAATAAAATTGCATACATTGTTGTCCATCAAAAGTAAACAATTCTAGGGCAGAAAGCATTTTTTCAATTAAACCATGAATGTCATCACACAGGAGGCATAGATTCAGCCTCCAGATACAAATGCTTTATGCAAAAATTAGAAAGTAAATGATAAGAAAGCTCTGCACATAAATGACCACAGATCCTGCATATGTATTAGAGTTGATAAAATACAAAAATTCACAACTTGAGAACCCAATTTTTTTTCCACAGAATTAATCTATATTATATTCATGAAAAAAGAAAAGGTCCCAAACCAACATTATAAAAGATATACATACCAAGCGTGTGTCTACATCAAATTTATGCCGCATGTGCATTATCTCCACCATAAACAAATCAATGGCTTCCTCAGGCTTGCGAATGCATAACACCTGTCATACAGAAACCACAGCTTACTACACAACAATATGTAAAGGTCTACCACAAACTGCTAACTGCATAAGCCAGTTAACTAGATGAAAAAAAGGAGCTTGAATAGCTTTATGAAAACTCATGCAGTCATAAATAAATTTCAGAGCACAAAACGCACCGCATTAACAACTATGTCCGTCAATTGATCTGCAAGTGCTTCATACAACTGCAGACAGAACAAAATGTTAAAGAGTCAAATCATAAATAATGGATTTTTGTGAGGATAGGCATAGTTGTCAAAATGTGAATTGTATTGTGAATCGATTTTTAATTTTTTCGTATTGTGTATCGTAAGATACAAAAACACTTAATAAAATTTATAAAAAAATTATAAATATACATATATAAAGGGTATATTCATTATAAATTTTGAATGTATTCATCTAATGACTAATTTATTCATCACTTATGTAATAATATTTAACAAGCTAACTAAATAAAACAAAGTAGCATGTGTTTGTAACATACACATTGAAATTACTTAAATTCAAAAGTGATAATATATTTAAAATGACCCAAAAATAATAATTTATTTTCATCATATTCATCAAATTGCCTAATCAACCCCATCTAAGTCAATGCTATCATCATGTTTATAATTTTGCAAATTTATTTCTTCATTAAAATTTTCATCATCGTCGTCATTAACATTACTATCTCTTCTTAATCTTTTTATTTTAATAATTTTTTTTTTTTTAGCATTCTAGTTTCTTGGACTTATAACGGTAACGATAAAAAAAAATTAAAAATAAATTTTTAAATATTAAAGTGAAAGGTAAGTGTGTACTGTGAAGTCCAATTTTAGGAGAGAGGAGAAAGAAAACTTATGAATATGTTATTTTAATAGGCTAAATTAAGTAAACTAATAATTTTTTGTTAAAAACAAGTCTAACAACTTGTTAGATTCAAATAAAAGTACAAATTTAAACAAAAAATCTCATTTTAAAGCATTTGTCTATGTATCGTAAGATACGTACAATTTTATGATACGATTCATACGATACGCACACTGTATCGTACGATTCATGAGCACTTACGATACGCCGATAAAATACGAAATTTTTTCCACACGATACGTATCGTGTATCGTACGATACTGACAACTATGGGGATAGGTTAATACAACTCATGAACTCATTAGGTCATTTACCAAAAAGAGAACCCATATAGTCTAAAACCCCATGACCTTATACTCCACCTAATTTATATGGGTAGGAGGTGCCATTTGATCTAAAGACCATTGGTAAATTATTTAATAAAATTCTTTTATCTAGTTTTTGATAAACAAAATACAAAATGAAAACCTAATCCCATTCCACCTCATGATTCGAATGGAAAATTTAAAAGAGAGATTACAGGTTACCTTTGTTCTGAGTGTTGTCCTTGCTACCATTTTCAGAATCTCTTTGTCAGGCTCATTACCCATAACAACAGGGGTTTTAAACTTTTCAAGAAATTGGAGAGTTGCTCTTTTTGCAATCTCAAAACCATCAACCAAGACACGGGGATGCATTCCTGGAACAAGAATAAGTTTCATGAGCATAAATATTTATTTTTTTGATAAGAAATTAGTAATAAATTTTATTGAACAAAAAGGAATGCACCAAGTACACAGAGAGTATACTAGATGAACAACACAGCTAAGTTCTAAGATTACAATGATCCATAAGTCTCAACCACCAAACATGTTTCTCCTTTCAGAAAACTAGACAGAATAGCAAAGTTACCACCTCTCTTTTTTTTTTTTTTTTCTTTTTTTTAAGAAGGGGGTGGGGGGCTCTTTTGGGAAAACCTGGCAACACAAATTCATTTCCAGTTGAGCTAGGAGGCAATGTAGGCCTAAAGAGACTGTTGAGCTAGTAAAATCATGATTACATTTACAGAATGTGATTAAAGATGATTTTAGCACAAGTTCAAGTGTTAAAGGTCTGTCAATTAATAAATTCATTAATTTCAAGATTTAAAGTAAATTTTGGGAGCTCCAGTAGATTCCCAGATTTTAACATAGCATCAATTCATTCACCACTGACCTTCATCAATACATCGTTCTGATTGTTTCATAAGCTCGCCAATAAAGATCACAGTGGAAGTCGTGCCATCACCACTGATGTCATCTTGGGCAACAGCTGTCCTTGCAATCATGATTGCTGTTGGGTTTTGAATTTGCTGCAACCATTAATGAAATACCAAGCAATGAAACACCATTTAGAAAGATACACCCATTAGCTAGCATCTGAATGTTCGTGAGGAAGTAACAAATTAAAATCACGCAAAGTCTTTAAAATACTTCTTAGTCTATAATAGTTTAGTGTCCTCAAATTGACTCAACTCAACTAAGTCAAATTGGGGTGGATTCTATGGATCCTCATCAACCAATCTAAGTCAGCCACATACATTGTTTTCTGCCATTCTATCTGATCTAACATCATTCTCTCTATCATCAATAAATTTTTTTATTATTATTATTGGTAAGTTTCATGTACCTCTATTATGGGAGAAGGAACACACAGAAATAAATAAATATATACTCACTGAAAGCCAACACTGGCAACACACACACTTTTGAAAGCCCGAGCTGCTATAATAAATAAAATCACCACAAAAACAAACTGGTGCATTTCCTTGGATAACACAACAAACCTCATTGTGACCATAATAGAGATCCAATGCTCAGAAATTACTTTAAAATTTTTATTAAAAGAAAATCACATAGTAAAAACACTTTTTAAAACGAACGATCAATCAAGCCGAGTCTATATTTTGAAATTTAAAAAAAAAAAAAAAAAAAAAACTTTTTTAAAACCATGAAACAGAGCCTTACTAACTAATTTATCCCATATTTTCCAACCAATGAAGTAGTTGTTAAAACTTAACGCTAAACAAATTAATTTTGTTTTTTGTTTTTCAATAACCCTAAGTAAAAATTTCATAGACCTTAATTAAAAAAGAGAGAAAATGAAGAAAAGGTGCATTGTAAAAGAGAAAGAGAGAGAGAAAGATGTAGGGTTAAGGGGAGAGAGAGAGAGAGAGAGAGAGAGAGAAGTGACCATCTCTTTCAAAAGAGTGTTGCCATCTTTAGTAAGCTTGATATCGCCGGCTCCTCCAACAAGCCTGCAAAACAAAAATCAGAGAGAGAGAGAGAGAGTCAGAGAGAGAATCAGAGAGAGAGAGAGAGAGAGAGAGAGTGAGAGACATTTTGATGGTGCCTTTGGGGCCGAGGTTGGACTTGAGGACATCCTGCAAGCCCTTGGCGGCGTTGATGTTCATATGGAGTGCTGCCGATTTATTCAGCACCTCCGCGTTTGGATTCAGCACTCTAATCGACATTTTTCCCCCGCTTTCACTTTCAGTTTCACACAAACAAACAAAGTGTGAATCTCAACTCTCAACTCTGAATGAAAGACGGTTTATTAGGGCTTTCCAGACTCTCTATACTACACAGAGAGAGAGAGAGAGAGAGATATTGATCCCTCTAGAACCAGAATAAGTGGGTTATGGACTTCAAGCTTGAGCCCATGTCCGGCCCAATTCTATATTGAAAAAACCCACCCAATATTTTTTCTTTTTATTTTTATATTATTATTCTTTCTTGTCCAAAAGAAATATATATATATATATATATATTTAATTAAAAAGAAAAAGACATCTCACCGTAGATTCCCAATCCAACGGTTGTGGTAATAGTTCAGTTATTTTTATCAGTGGCATAGGAAGGATAAATACACAAAACACAGACAGGCAGACAGAGAGAAAGAGGAAGAGAGGAAGGAGAATCCACAAAGGGTTGAGAAGAAGAAACAGAGAAACCAAGACTGAGAAACAGAAACGGAAACAGAGGACCCAACCCATAACAGCTACAGCCTTTCAGAGGGCATACGTAGAGAGAGACAGAATTTGAATATAATCTTCTTATAAGAAACGGTCTGGGATTTCTTTTGTTTCGATAAATTATCTTGCTTCTCACAATAAAATCTGTTACTTTTTGGGGTGTCTTGGATTCTCTGCCATGAATTTACCTACTTGTAAGACTTCTTCTTCTTCTTCCTCCTCATTTGTAGCTTCTTTGTAACATAGACTCTCTCTCTCTCTCTCTCTCTCTCTGTGGGTTAGTTGATTAAGCCTTTTAATTGCTGGGTAGTGTGGGGAAGGAATCTTCTTAGGTGTTGTCTTAGATCTTGAGGTTAGAGATCAATCTTCTACAACTTCGCAGTCTCTTGTCTTTGATTTTCCTCTTATGAGTCTTTTTGAGCATCCATGAAAGCCAATTTGGTTTTCTGAACTATCCCTCTGATGTTTTCATCTTCCTCTCCACTTCTGCTCCATTGGATTCAACAGAAGAAAACCCAAAATTTTCTTCTTCTTCTTTTATTTTTATTTTAATTTTAACAATTTTCTTTGATTTTTGCTTTTTTGGGTTTCTGTAGAAAACCCAAGTGGTGGTCTCCAAAATTCTTCATGTCCTATATTTCTGTGTTTTTGCTTTTGGGATTTCTCAGTTGACAAAATTTTCATTTTCATGGTGGTGTGTTGGTGTTTTGAGGGCAGATATGGAGACAGAGGAGAGGAATCAGAGAGCTTGTAAACAGCCTTCAGAGCCTGAACTTTTCCTACAGTGGGGAAACAGAAAGCGAGTCAGATGCGTGAGAGTCAAAGACCCTGAAATCTCAGCCAGATTCAACGCTGGAATCCGAAGAAAAATCACCTCTAGATTTGCTTCTTCCGACAAAGATGCCTCTCATCTTCAACTCAATCCCCTCACCAGGTCAGCAAATTTTCTGAATTCTTTGTTTTCTTCTATGGATGCTGAGGAAACGAGGGAAAACTTATAATAATAATAAAAAAGCCTAAATTCTGAGGTCCTTGTGATTTGTGTTGTTTTGGTTTCAAAGGTCCTTTTACAGTTTATTAAGAATTACCTTTCGGGGAAAATGAGGAATTAATTAAAAGGTTTTTTTGGGGGTGGGGTTTTGTTTGGTTACAGGAAATCTGCGTCCCCAGAGAAGGAAGAGAGGTATTATAGCACAAGAGGGTCAGTGGTTGTGGAGGAGAATGGGAAATTATCGGTGGATGTGAACAACAATAGCAATACTAATAATAATCATAACCATAATGGGGATGAGAGAGGGTTGATTTGGCCAAAGCTGTATATAACTTTGTCAAGCAAAGAGAAAGAGGAGGATTTTCTGGCTATGAAGGGTTGTAAGCCTCCCCAGAGGCCTAAGAAGAGGGCTAAGATCATCCAAAGAAGCTTACTTGTAAGTCTTTTTTTCTTTTTCCTTTTAGTAATTGGAAGGAAATATGTATTATATGTAATGAGATTTTGTTGTGTGTGATTTTATTGGTTTGGGTTGAATTTTGATTTGGTTTTCTCTGGTTTAGATTTTGTTGTGAAATAGTGGGGGTATTATTATTATTATTATTATTAATATTATTTAACCTTTGTTTTGGGGTTATGTGGGTGGGCAGTTGGTGAGTCCTGGGGCATGGCTGACTGACATGTGTCAAGAGAGATATGAAGTTAGAGAGAAGAAGAGTTCTAAGAAGGTACTTGTTGGTTGGTCTTTTGTTTGACACTTTTAGATCTGTATCTTAATGGTCTTCTGTTTGACACTTCTAGCCTCTTCTTCCTCTCTCATTCATTGTTTTGTAATTGACATGAGGGCTGGTTTTTGTAGATTTTGATTAATGGGGTTCTCTTTGTTTGGGGTTGTTTTCTGGCTATGTGATGCAGAGACCAAGAGGATTGAAGGCCATGGGGAGTATGGAAAGCGATTCAGAATGAGTGAGAGAGGCAGAGAGAGACAAAAAAAGCTAAAGAAACAAAGCTCTTTCCTTAGGAATTTTTTTGGGAATTCTTTTGGAGGTGATAATGGTGTGTAAACTTAGGTTTGTTTTATTAATTGTTATTATAGAGCTTGTAGCCTGGAGAAAGGGGTAGAATTGTCTTTATATCACTCGCTTTTTGTATACAAGAAAATTCCTATTTATAATCAGAAATGATTTTATTGATGATTTTATCTTCACATCATGTCTTCTTTGTTATTGTTATTATTGTATGCACTTTCCTTATGCATCTCTCAAAGTTTTTTAACTTTATTTTTAATTTCAATAGCTGAGGGGTGGGGGGATTTGAACCTTGATGTTTAGGTTAAAAATACCAGAAATGCGCTAACAAATTTAGGTACAAGTTTCTTGACATGCATCCCTTAAATGTGATGGAAAAAAAAAAAAAAAAAAAATCAAAGTTGATTAACCAACAAATGAACAAAAATAAATAGAATAAAATGTCTACCGGCTACAGTGAAATTGGTTTATAGTTCATTTAAAAAGTGAAACTTTGTCTAAAAGGAAATAAAATGAAGCGGTAAAACAAGCAAGAAAAGTCTTTACCACACGTTGGTGACACACTCACACAAATGACACAATACAATGTGATATGCTTACACGGCTGTGATGGAACAGTGGTATTGTAGGCATGATGATGACGAGAAGGACTGGACTGGAGGACACGTTAGGTCTTCATCTAATCTAAGGCGTGCGGTCCAATAAAAGCATCTAATAATTTACACCCTCAAATATCTCTAATTTTAGTTTTATTAGAGCATTCACATCAGCTCGTTTAAAAGATTCCGTCTATTTTACACTAAAAACCTACTTTTTCTATTTTACACCATCATTTTTACAAAACACCCACATCAGATCATCTATTCTATCACCTCCCTTAATTAAATAATCAATTTTCTTTATTATTTTATTATTTCCCACCTAACCCATACCCGTTTATTAACGCGCTTTCCCTTTCTGATTTCTCTATCTCTCTTCTATCTCTCTCCCCTGTATCCTATTTTCTGATTTCTCTATCTCTCTTCTATCTCTCTCCCTCTGGGTTCTCTCCATACCCGGTTCTCTCCCTTTTCTGATTTTCTGATTTCTGGGTTCTCTCTCCCTCTGGGTTCTCTCCCACTCACGAGCGTCTCTCTCTCTCTCCACTCACGAGAACAGAACAGAGTTTCTTTTTCCGATCCACTCTGTCTCCGATCCGAGCAGGGAACACGGCGCCGAGAAGAACTCCGATCCACTCACTCTGTCTCCGATCCGAGCAGGGAGCACGGCGCCGAGAAGAACTTTCGATCCACTCTCTCTGTCTCCGATCCAAGCACGGCGAGAAGAACTCCGATCCAAGCACGGCGAAAAGATCGCCGATCCAAGCACGCCGATCCGCCACAAGCGCCGATCCGCTCTCTCTGTCTCCGATCCAAGCACGGCGAGAAGATCGCCGATCCAAGCACGCCGATCCGCCACAAGCGCCGATCCGCTCTCTCTGTCTCCGATCCAAGCATGGCGAGAAGAACGCGGATCCGCCTCTCCATCCGATCCACTCTCTCTGTCTCCGTTGGTGTGTCCGTGTGTGGGTGTGTTTGGTTTTGTGGTGTTTCTGGGTGATTTTGATGTTGATTTTGTGGTTGATTTTTGATTTTTGTTGTTGATTTTTGATTTTTGATTTTGACTGTGGGAGTATGTGTATAAGAGGAAGAAGCAGTTGATGATGATGAGGGTGTTGGTTGTGCAGATGGAAAAGAGAGAGAAAAAAACGAGCGAACCAGAAATTATTAAAATATTGTATACACGAGCTACAGTAACCGTGTATATATCCACGGTTACTGTAGCTCATGGAAAAATATACATGATTATACAAGACTTTGGAAGCACTGATGTAGAGCAATTTTGCTTCAGAATGTGTAAAAATGGTAGTTATTTCTATTATACATGAGTTTCCACCCATTGATGTGGATGCTCTTAGGATTGTATCAAAAAACTTATACGAAAAAAAAAAAGGATTGTATCAAAAAAAAAAAGTTTTATTATAATTGCATTTTGGAATTGCAAAGGAAAAACGGATAATAATATGATGAAGATAAATGCCACTTCCTCGTACTACCCTGATAATCCAATTTCAAATTAACCTCACTTCCCCATTTTCATGTCCTTGCGCATGCAACTATCTAGGGTTGTAACAAGCCGGAGTTTTGTTAAGTACGGTGTGTTAAAGCTCAGCACAACAACAAATGTAAAATATTTAAATTTGGCTTGAACTTGAGCTGAACCTATAAACTATGTTTAAGTTTAACTATTTAAGCTTGTTAGAAAGTCCAAAAACTTGAGTTTGGCTTGACTTGATTCATTAGTTAAGCCGAACTTGGACTTCATATCTAATTTTTAAGCTTAAGATTCAATACAAGTACATTATCACGTCAATATTAAACATTTTATCAACCTCATTTAATTTGAAGTTGGGGTCTAGCTCTCAATCAATTAAAAGCTTAGTAAAATATGAGTTTATTTTTTAAGTTCATATTAAATTTGTTACTAGGCTCATAAACCAACTTAAGCTAGTCCTATTTAATATTAAGCTCTATTGTTCACAAGCATGTTCATGAACAATT
The DNA here is from genome assembly GCA_029955605.1 of Quercus engelmannii. Classification (NCBI taxonomy): domain Eukaryota; kingdom Viridiplantae; phylum Streptophyta; class Magnoliopsida; order Fagales; family Fagaceae; genus Quercus; species Quercus engelmannii. The sequence continues at coordinate 30,328,169 of JARPSG010000011.1, forward strand.
TTTTTTTCTTAAGCTTGGCTTGTTTATTAAAAGACTAAAATTAAGGCTCAAGCTTGGCTCATTTAGAGAGAGGGGGGGAAAAAATGAATGGGCTTTTCATCAAGCCAAGCCTGAACTATTTATGAACTGGTTGGTTCACTAACCCTACAACTATGAACTCTGTAATATTACAAGTATTTGTAGTTAGTAGTTTAGTGCCACTTATTAGTTAGTAATTTAGTACCACATAACTCGTAAATTTCAATGTTAATCTTTTGCTCAAGTCCCAAATTTTTTAGTTTTTGTAACTTTACGAATCTGATCTCACTTTTTGTTACTAAACCTCATTTTGCTTCTCTAATATTTTTATAAATGGGTCTAGAGGTTTAAAGGATAGAATTCTATTATAAAAAAAAATAATAAATAAAAAAAAAAAAAAGTGCATTTACATTTACATTGAAAAAGTTGTTCACCAAACCGCCCGCACCAAAACCGTTCACAAAATAGTATAACCGCACTGCATCACAAGTAACAATGCACCGCACTGCATGATGCAGTGCAATTTACGGTTTTATTATGAGAAAATTGCACAAACCGCACCGCACCGCACCGCACTTTCTTTATATATTAATATTTTTTTAACATTAAATATATTATTAATAGTTTAATAACCTTAGTTTTCAAAATTTAAAAAAAAAAAATATATATATATATATATATATATATAGTTTAATAGCCCTAGCAAGTGTTGATTGGGAAATCTTGCCCAAAATAAAGAAAAATTAACTCAATAGCTTAAAACTTGGCCCAAAACAAAGGGAAAAGCAGTTTTGGGCTGGGCAAGAAAACTCTAAAATTTGAAAAATATACTAGTTTCAAACAGTTCAAACTGCATCTTAAATACTGCACCGCACATGTGACCGCAAAAATGAGGTGCGGTGCGGTTATGGTTTTGGCTAAACTGCACCACAAAGTGTAGTGCTAAAAACGGTCTAAAACTGCACCGCACCGCAAACACCCCTATGTACGGTTGTATCTAAATATAATCATTTTGAATCTAAAGACATAGAAATAATCTTACTAATATATATATAAACATATCCATTTTTCAGATGTTATACCTATTTTATTACTTTAGATCCAAATCGTTATAAATATTCCTCTATAACCATATATGTTTCTCAAATGAGAGTACAAAATAGCTCATAACTTAACTAGATATAGTATTCATGTCGTAGGTCTCTCAATGTGGATGGAAGATGTTTCTCTACATCTTCTCGTTATATTTCAAGCCAACTTGGCTTCCCTTTCATGGAAATCACAACTTCTTTCTTAAAATTTAAAAAACAAAAAAAAAAAAAAAAAGTACAGAAGATAATAATTTAGAGACTTTATTAGGATTGAGGAATATGTTGCATTATTGCTACATACAACTCAATAATAATAACTAATAAGTACAAATATTTGGAACTTATTTAGATTCCAGTCACTTATTTGCATAATATTTATCAAAAAAAATATATATAGTTTTTAGTAATTGTTACTTTTTATGCTAATAGTGTACAAAAACTAAAAATGACCTTATTTTCGAAAAAAAAAATTGTTTATTTTCTAAAGCTGGGGCAAAAATAAAAATAAAAATGATAAAATTTGGCAACAAACTTAGTGTTCTTTTAGAATCCACTTATTTTGCTGAAACTGAAAAATTTTTGTTGAAAGTACTATAGATAAAAGTAAAAGTTAGCTGAAATAGTACAGTTTGACCCATGAATAATACAAAAAAAAAGCTAAATAGTAAAATAAGTTGACAAAAATAATTTTTGCCAAACGGACACTTAGTTGTAGTTTAAGGCTACAACTCTACTTGATATCTTTTTATTGGATGTGAATTTTGATAAATCCGCCATTGAATTACATTTTTTTCTTATATTCTCTATGCTTGCAAAATTTTCGAAAGATCAAAGATCATTAGTTATATCATTAATCAAATGTTTAAATTTCAAGTTTTTGTAAAATAAAATTATGCATAAAAAATAAGTTATAGATTGAATAGTAAATAACATCTTATTGGCATGAAATTTGACATGCATGTTAAGAATATAAAACATATGAAATCTAATGGTTATTTCAAAATATATAGCTATATTAAGTTTTTTTCAATAAGAGTTGTAGCCAAACTTTTTCCAATAAAAAATTAATGAATACTAACCTCATCACATGCGCTTCGTGCATACAGTAAGGCTTTTTCTTTCTTTTTTTTAGTGTCATAATTTTTGGCACATGCATTGCCATTAAATTTTCAAGATTAATTGGAAATATAAAAAATATTTAAAAATACTACATTAAATCACGGTTCAAATTTTTGTACCAAAAAAAAAAAAAAAACTGTGTTTTTGTTTATATATATATATATTGAGAATCTAATTTATACATAGATAAAACAATTTGAAAATTAAGATGAAAGTGACCCTATTTTGTAGGCAATGTTTTAGTGGGAGTTAGAATTGTATTTTTTTCCTAATTGTCCTTTAGTTTTATTTCTACTTAAACATAAAGGTGTAGGGGTATTTTTGAACCGAAAAAATGAGGATCCCAAACAAGAGAAACCCCTTAAACAGTAACTAGCCTCTGAGCATACGCTCACGCGCGTGCTTAGAAGCATTTCTATTTTTTGGGTAAGAGTTAATTTAGAGCATTTATTATGATTTGGGATTACTATATTTTCCGATAAAAAAAAAAAACCTAGGAGTGTGATGAGTATCATGTGTGGAGAAATAATTTTTCATCACACCCCTAGATTTTTTTGTGATTGGAAAATGTAGTAATCCCAAATTATAATAAATGTTCTAAATTAACCCTTACCTAAAAAATAGAAGAGTTTCTGAGCACGCGCGTGAGCGTGTGCTCAAAGGCTGGTTTTTTAAAAAAAACTTATTGTCATCATTTTCCATTCATCCCAATTTGAGGTTTATGCATTTGTCCAATAATATGGTTTTTTTTTTTTTTTTTTTTTTATTTAAGGTAAATATTTGGGCAATTAACTTAGACGTAGTAAAATTAGGGTGATTAACTTAATTTCTATGTTTTTCTTAATATTTAAAAGTAATATTACTCTCTTATATTTTGATTTTACATTGTTATAGTATTCTAAAAAAGTTGTGAATTTTTGTGACACATTTTGCTTTCAAATCCTAATCTTTATCTGTGTAGTTGAAAAAAAATCATGTTCTCTATGTGCAAATAATAGATCAACAACCATAGCTAAATTGTAGGTGCAACCAAATATATATATATATATATATATATATGCCTTGAATTTCATAGCAAAATCAAATAATCGATCAAACTTCCAAATTCCAAATGGAGTAATAGTAACTCTGAGAACTAAACCAAATGCTCATAGTAGTACAAATTTAAATTGAAAAATTAACATAAATTTTAAAAACTAAGAACTATTTACTATGACTATAGCTCATCACTGACTCCCTTCCATCTCTCTCACCGCTATTAATGCTAACAACTTTCCATTGATGATCAACTACAACACTGCCCGGGCTCAACATCTTCGGAGACAGTGTTGGCTTCATTTTAAAAATGGGTCACTCACCTGAGAAATAATAAGAAAAATTTTAGATGTTTGCAAACCAAATATTTTTTACAAACACCTAGAACACGTATTTAACCACAAAAGCAACGGACACAACTCACCACATTCCCCAAATTATGAAATGCAGAAATATAAAAGAACAAAAATGAAGAACAATCAAACGTGAAGAAGAAAACGAATAGGATGAAGATGTGCACCACTTAAAATAATTAGGGAATGCCTTTATCATCTATAATATACAATATCAATACAATATCAACTAATTAGTCAATAATTTCAAACCGATAACCACCAAAAAAAAAAAAAAAAAAGATAAAAATATATATCATTTCCATACTTTGAAAAATAATTCGCATCAAAGTGAAACAATTAGAGAAAATATTAAAAAAAAAAAACCAGTACCGCAAAATTAAAAGCAAATAGATATTAAAGAGACTGGAAAAAAAAAAAAGTGGTTTGTTCGGTGGGAGGTTATTACTAAATACCAAAGTCAAGTAGATGAGTGGATTCGGAATGGCTCTAGATCTAGACTCTAGAGTGGCAATAGAAAAGAAGAATGGCCAAGATCTGCTTTCTCTCCCCACTGGCCAAATCTCTTTTTGGCAGCTTCTTCTTCTCTCCACCTAAAAACAAAATAAATATAGATACAGGATAAAAAAGAGATGAGAAGAAAGTGCATTTGTTTATATAAAAAATTTGTTAGAGAAGAAAGTGCAGTTATTTTGCGATATAGCTGCATAATAACTGATCAATAGTGGCTAGTGGAGAAAGTGTGAACTGAGAAGAAACTAATGAAAAATGTATTTTACAATGAATTTGGTTTACAATTTGTTCTAAAAGGAAAAAACAAATTTTGAGTTTAGTAATTGTATAAGTGGAAAACGTGGTTGGCAAATTAAAAGCAATTTTTTAGGAGTGAAACATGGTAAATCTAATCAGTTAAAAAAAGGGGGAAGATGATTTTGTTAATTTAAAAAGTTGAAAACGTTCAATCAAAATAAAAAGTGGAAAGTTATCCAAAACAAAAAAATAATGGAAAACTAACGTGAGAGAGAAATGGAGAAGTGGGAGAAAAAACTGTTATTTATTTATTTATTATAATTTAGCTAAAAATTAGGAGTTTTTAAATTACTAATTTTACATGTCTAACCCTATAATTTAAGCCTTAGAAACAGATGAATTTGAAGGTATTTTGGGCATAAAAATTGAGGAATTCAAACAGAGAAAGCCCCTTAAATAGTAGTATAGATATAAATATATAAATTTTTTGAAAAAGACATTTAAATTTGACAAAATATAACATACCCTTATCACGTTGATCTCTTGTTATGTGAAAATCCCAAAAACAGCAATGCCAATAGACAATGTCTAAAAAATATGTAGAAAAAAATTGGATCAAAACACTCACCACCATTTGTAGTGGCCATTAATCTAATGAAGAGGAAATAAGGATGGCCAACATGGGAGAGAATAAGGAAATTTTTGTCAAAAGTGAACATCTATCTTCTTTTTTCTTTTTCTTTTTTTCTTTTTTTTTTTATTTTTTTTTCTCAAAAGAAAACTGAAGAATTAGGAGAGTGCACTATTCATTGAATTTGTGTTTATGTCCGAGAGAGTGGGCTCCTTTTTTCTGGGCATTTTTATTTGTGGGAGTTAAGGTAGTAATTCATAGTTATCTTAAATTGAACATGTTGAATAATGGATAGTTTTCCTTTTGAAAAACTAAAATTTAGGACAATAGTTGGTAGGTTTTTTTACATATTTATTCTTGTTGGTTTAAAACTTGTAAGTGAATAGGATGAGGGTATTTTGGGCATCTAAAATGAGGAATCCAAACAAGAGAAACCCTTAAATAATAGTATAGATAGATATAGATATATAAATTTTTTGAAAAAGACATTTAAAATTTTATCTTTATAACATAAGAAAGAGAAAAACTAATAGGTCTGCAATAAAAATGATCTGTAAACAAATCATATTTTCAAAGAGGAAAGTTGCCAAATTTCCCTTTTAAAAAAATCGTAGTAAAAGTTTGGAATTGGACTAAGGGGTCTGCAATAAAAAGCATCGTCTCACCTCACCTAACCCAACTCCATTAGAAATACTAGCCTCATCACACGCGCTTCGCGTGTGCGATGAGGCTTTTTTTTTAGTGGTCTTATTTTGTAGAAAAAAACACTGTGTAGGGTTGCATTTTTATATATATAATTTTTATTTTGAAAATCTAATTTATAAGGGAATAAATTAATTTGAAAATTAATAAGAGAGTGGTCCTATTTTTTAGGCAATATTTTAGTGGGAGTTAGAGTTGCATTTTTACCGGATTGTCCTTTAATTTTATCTCTACTTAAATATAGGGGTGTGGGGTATTTTTGAACTAAAAAAAATAAGGAATCCAAACAGAGGAAACCCCTTAAATAATAGTATAGATAACAATAATAAGTATAAATGTATAATAATTCTTCTCCTAGATTTCAAATCACAATATTGAGACTGGGGAATCTATGGTTCTTTCTTCTAGTTACCATATGATTTTTTTTATTATTTTTTTTTTTATGAACGAAAAATGGATAGAGGGAGGCGGCCTAAGTTGGAGTTTTCCACTGGATGTGACCATCACCGTATGATCTTATATATTAAGCCTTTTATTTTTTTAAAGAATTTTTTATATCTGAAGTAGAAATATGCAATGACATAAAAAGCACATGAGAGAGTAAAGATGCTGCTTTGGAGAATTGGTTCAAATTCATTACCAACCAAAGAAAATCTGATGTTAAAATTAGGGTCTAATGATAATCTCTATCCTTTATGTGAAAGTGCTGTGGAGACATGTACTCACCTATTCTTTAAATGCCCTATTGCTAGAGCAATATGGTTTGGGGTTTAAAATCAAATAATGCTCCAGTAAACTTATGCGAAGATATTATCAAAGTGTTGATAGAACCGACAAAACATGGGATGTATGAACAACAACATAGCAAAGAAGAAATTCTCAAGCTGTCCTTATATATGGCCTTCACCTTGGATTCTATTTAGAACTTGAGAAATCAAATTCTACAAAATGGCGGCCAAGGTAACATTATTGCTACTGCCAAGAACATTGAAAATAAGTTCCTAGAATTTACTTCTGCAATAATAAGTGAAAAGCCATTCAAAGTGTAAGGTGATGCGACGCACTGCAAACCCCACCCCCCCCCCCCCCCCCCTCCCCCCTAGCGGGTTGGAACAATTTCAATGTAGATGCTGCAATCTTCCACGAGTTTTCCACTTCGGCTATAGTAGCTAGAGATAATAATGAAGAAATCATTTAGGTATGGGCAGCAACTATTCTATGGACTCTTCAAATTGCTCTTGAGAAAAAATGGGAGTGAATTATTGTGGAAGGGGATGCAAAAACTTGTATCGACTCTCTAGTGCCTATGAGTTCAAAGGGAAAGCAAGTGCACTGGTCCATCTCCACTTTAATCAAGAATAGTTATGAAATTAGTAAGAATTTTTTGAGTTGTAAATTTTGTTGGACTAGTAGAGACGTTGCAGCCCATGCTTCTGCTAAGCTGGCTGGTAGTCTTAGAAGGTCCTTTTCTTGTAATAAATCCAACCTGCCAATTACTATTGCTGATATTTGCAAGACTAATTGGTCTACTTTTGTTTCTTAGTTTTTTCCGTTAATGGATGTCTAGTTTATCAAAAAAAAAAAAAAAAAAAAAAATTACGATACTTCTCATTTACCGAAATCAACCTCAAGACAGTTTCCTTACGTCCAATCTTTACAGTTTTATTTAGACAAAATTTGAAAGATTCTTAAGATTTTACAAATAATGGAATTTAAAAATGGATCGGAATTTCAATTCCAACTATTGATATTTCCATTACTTTGATAAGTAAATCTAAAAATTAAGAAAATTAGAATGGTATTAGTTGCAACAATGACATAAGTAGTGGTATTGGTAAGGTAATGGTATGATAAAAATGGAGGAGTTGATAGAAGCAATGACGACATAAGTAATGATAAAAATTGTGATTCATAGTTTACTTAATCTTCAGATCTTCAAATTCCTTGAAGGGTGATATCTTTACCAGCAGCCTAAAATGTCATAAAAAAAAATTCCAAGAAGATGGGTGTTTAGCTTAGCCAAAACTCTAACTTAAAACTCAGTTTCATCACCCAATTCTCAAAATCTTTAGGCCTCATCTTAAGGGGCTGTTTGGATTTGTAAGTTTTCATCACCCATAACTCAAAATTGGTGGGTTCCACAGAGAGGAAGTCTGTTTGGCTGTGTTTTTAAGTTTTGTTTCCATCACTCAATTCTCTAATTTTTGAGTGATGAATTAGCAAAATTGAAAACAACTTTTGGGTGTTTTTGAGTTATAGAAACTGAGTTATGATGGCATTTTGATAAATACACATACATTTTAGGGACCCATGGTCAAAGAGAAGTCACGACCTTACTTTTTCTTTTTTCTTTTTTTTTCTCCTCCTTACTTTTTCTCTCCTTTCTTCTTCACTCACTCACTCAACGGCTTTTTTCTTCTTCTTTTTTTTCTTCTTTCTTTTTCTTTCTTTCTTTCTTCTTCACAGACTCACTCCAACAGCCATTTTTTTTCTTCTTCTTCGTTCTTTTTCTTTCTTTTCTTCTTCACATAAATACATGGTTAACTTTATCAAAAAGAAAAAGAAACACATGGGTACCGATTTCTCAAACCCAGAAAATCGAACCCATAAACACATGATATCGATCATACACACAAACACACAAACACAAACCCACAAACATGTTCATCCACACAATAAATCTAAAAATTTCTTCTCCAAACACAAACAAAACCCAGAAGTAAGAAATGAAAGAGAGGAAAGGGGCGGAGAAGAGGGGTGGAATTGGTCTTGCATGTCTTTGATCTAGCTTCTATTCGAAGATTTGAGCCATAATCAGTGAACCCAAGCATTCTTGATTGATCCTTCTCTCTTTTTCTTCGAGTCAGAGCTCCTTTCCTGCATTCTTGATCGACACTGCTGGGTCATGATGGAAGAGTTCGTGTAAGGATTAACATAGGCTTCTATGAGTAATTGCTGAATTAGAGGAAAGCTTCACCTCCAAAACAAGAATACAGAAACAAGGGAATAGAGAGAGATAGAAGAAATAGGGAATAGAGAGACTGAGAAGGAGAAAGAATGATACAATTCATTAACCAAATGCTTAAGTGTGCTTTAATCCTACTCGTACCCTTTTATACATGATCTGTTATTTCTAACTAACTCTTCCAGCTCACACTAACCAACTAACTACCACTAACTTCCCTTAACTACTACTAACCACCCCTTAGTCCTATTAACCCAGCCTTACTAACTATAGTTAACTAATAAGGCACCCTCATACAACCCTTATACAATAGTAAGGCAGTATTGAATTACAATGCATTACAACAGACAATACACTAAAACAATGATCCTAACAATTATTCCTCCCTTAAAGCACCTTGCCCATAAGGTGAGGGAACTTGGCTTGCAAGTCCTATAGTACTTCCCAAGTAGCATCATCCCTGCTTTCCCCTTGCCACTACACTAACAATTGAGTCATAGCCCTACTCCTTAACTTGATTGAATTCCTGTCCAAAATCATCACAGGTTCAGAAGTAAGCACCAAATCAACATTTACAGCAGGTAGAGTTGGTTTAGGCACCACTTGATTGCCCAATTTAGCCTTAAGATTGGACACATGGAACAGAGGGTGGATCAAGGAACCAAGAGGCAAATCTAGCTTGTATGAAACTTCCCCAACCTTCTGAAGGACCTTAAATGGCCTATAATACCTTGGAGCAAGCTTACCAAGCCTTTTATTGTGCACTGAAGTCTGCTTATAGGGTTGCAATCTTAGGTATACCCAATCCCCCACAGCAAAGGACCTTTCCACCCTTTTTTGATTAGCAAACCACCTCATACGTTCCTGAGTAGCACATAAGTTCTGCTTGAGCAAAGATTGAATTTGCTACCTGTCCCTTAACATCAAATCCACTGCATTAACTCTTGTAGTACCAGCCACATAGTCTAGAACCCTTGGGGGAGGATATCCATACAAAGCTTCAAAGGGTGTCATCTTAATTGAGGTATGGAAGTTGGTATTGAACCAGAATTCTACCAAGGGCAACCACTCCACCCAAGTACTAGGCCTATCAGCTACAAAAGCCCTTAGGTAGTGCTCCAAGCTCTTGTTCACCACCTCAGTTTGGCCATCAGACTGAGAGTGATAAGCTGAGGACATGGCCAAGGAAACACCTTGTAACTTCATCAATTCTTTCCAAAAAAGAGAAGTAAACACTGGATCTTTATCACTAACAATGGTAGATGGCATCCCATGCAACTTAAACACAAAGTGCAAGTAAAGATTAGCAATCTTTGCAATAGTGTAAGGGTGGGAAAGAGCCATGAAATGAGTGTATTTGGTGAGTCTATCTACAACTACAAACACCACAGACTTCAAATGGGACTTAGGCAAACCTTCAACAAAGTTCATGCTCACATCCAACCATGGTTTCTCAGGAATGGGCAAAGGTTGCAACAAACTAGCAGGAAAACAAGGCTCATGCTTAAGTTTCCAACAAGTATCACACTCTTTCACATATTGTTTCAGATCCTGCCTTAAACCATACCAATAAAAATCCTTTTGAAGCCTATGCAAGGTCTTGAGGTAATTAGAATGACCCCCCAAAGGGTTGTCATGCACCTACTGCAACACCACAGCCTTCAAATCCTAATTAGAGTCCCCCAAATACAATCTACCTTTGTAAAATAGCAGCTCATTGCAGAAGGTAAACCCTGGAGGACTGTTGGAACCTAACTGAACATTCTACAAAATGGCCTTAAGCTTGGTATCAGAATCATAGCTGCTCTTGAGCTCAGACAGCCAAGAAGGAGTGGGAAAAGATATAATACATAAAGTACCTGTAGAAGCATCACAAGCATCAGAATTACAGGAACCACTTGCAGCAAGAACCAAGGCTTCAGACTGAGCTAAATCAAAAGGAGGAATAACAGCAGCCTCACATTGCCTCCTAGAAAGGGCATTAACAACCACATTCTCCCTGCCTTGCTTATACTCCACTATGAAAGCATATCCCAATAGTTTAGAAATCCACTTTTGCTGGGCTAGGGTACCCACCCTTTGCTCCAACAAGTACTTAAGACTGTAATGGTTAGTCTTGATAACAAAAGGCCTTCCCAACAGGTAAGGTCTCCATTTCTTCACTGCCACCACCAAGGCCAACAACTCTTTCTCATAAGTGGAGAGAGAGAGCTTACTTCCTTTCAAAGCCTGGCTGTGATAAGTAATAGGCCTATGGTCTTGCATTAAGACAGCTTCAATACCCAAACCAGAAGCATCACACTTCACAATGAAGGGTTTGGTAAAATCAAGCAAAGCCAATACTGGGGGGGGGGGGGGGGCAAGAAACAACTTCCTTAAGCCTTTGAAAAGCAATGTTAGCCTCTGAAGTCCAAACAAAGGAATCCTTCTTCAAAAATGCAATCAAAGGGGCTGCAATTTGGCCATATCCCCTCACAAACTTCCTATAGTATCCAGTCAATCCAAGGAACCCTCTCAAGGCCTTCACATCTTTAGGGATTGGCCATTGCTACATAGCAGCAGTCTTCTTAGGGTTAGTTCTAACTCCCTCACCAGAAATAAGATGTCCAAGGTACTCCATCTCATTATAAGCAAACATGCATTTGGACTGTTTAGCATTACAAGAATTCATAATGCCCTTCATGTGCCCTAAAAGCAGTTTTGTGTATATCCTCTTCCTTCTTTTTGATTTGATAGTAACCAGACCTCAAATCTAACTTAGAAAACACACAAGCACCTCCCAATTCATCCAACAACTCATCAATGACAGGAATAGGGTATTTGTCTTCAATAGTCTCTTGATTTAGAGCTCTATAGTCAATGCTCATTCTCCATGAACCATCAGTCTTCCGAACTAGAAGAACAGGAGATGCAAATGGACTGCAACTATGTCTAATTGAACCTACAGACAACAATTTCTTGACTATCTTTTCAATTTCATTTTTCTAGTAAAAGGGATACCTGTATGGTCTTTGGCAGATGGCTTGGGCACCCTTCTTGAGTTGGATTTGATGCTTATGCTCCCAAGCCAATAGGAATAGCAAATACTGCCTTAAATTCCTTCAGCAAGACAGCAACCTGGGTAGGAATCTGAGCAGCACCCTCTGCAAGCTGAATGGAATCAGAAATCTGCAAGACCAAGCCCTTCTTAACAGGCTCCTTCAAGAAATGAACCCCATCTTGAATGTGAGTACCTCTTGCTCCCTTCAAACCATGGAGAAGCATAGACCTTTGGCCATAAAGAATCCTACCCGTACCCTTTTATAAATGATCTGTTACTTCTACCTAACTCTGCCAGCTCACACTAACCAACTAACTACCACTAACTTCCCTTAACTGCTACTAACCACCCCTCAATCCTATTAACCCAGCCTTACTAACTATAGTTAACTAATAAGGCACCCTCATACAACAATAAGGCAGTATTGAATTACAATGCATTACAACAGAAAATGCACTACAACAATGATCCTAACAGATCAGCGCAGCTGCTGCCCGTCAGAGGTGATCTTGCAAGCTGAGTGACGGTGGAGATCGACACTGGGTGAGGTGGAGATTGGCATTGGGTGACAATGGATTTCCTTTACTAGGTTCGTCGAGGGTTTTGGGAGAAATAGGTCTAAAGGGAAAATTTTGGGAGAAACAGGGCTGAAAGGAAAAAAATAAATGAAATGGCTTTAGTGCTAGTGTGTTATGCAGGTATGCTAACCGTGAACCTGACATGGTGCTCAGGCAGTGGGTCCCACAAAAAGTAAAATTTTTTGAATTATCAGAAGTTGGAAACAAGTGCCAAACATGCCACCTTAGGAAGTTGGAGTATTTTCAGTGATAAGTGATGAGCGATGATATTTGAGTGATGAGTGATCATTTTTTTCATCCAAACAGCCCCTAAGAAACTTTGTTTGGTTCAATTTTTGTTTTCAATTTCCTTTACTCAAAACTCAAAAAATTGAGTTAAAGTTACCAAAATTGAGAACTAGTTTTAGGGTTTTCAAGTTATGGAAACTAAAATATTATGGCATTCTTATAAATCTTTGCAATTGTCTAGGTCCCGTGGTCATGACTTGTCTCCATCAAGTCAGACCACAACACACTCTCCCAATGATTCTCACACCCTTCCTTCCTTCTCATTACACTAGTCTTACTCCACAAACCCAAACCACACTCACCACTACTACATTTCATTTCACTTTCACCTTCCTACTCTTTAGTCATTTGAACATTTCTTCCTTTACAACCAAAGAAAAGCACCTGCCCATCTAAAGCTCTCTAGTCAAAACCTAACACCTGCCTAATTCTTCCTAAACATACTTGAAGATGGATAAAAACTCGAACCTAGTGCACCAAAATCTATACTAATAGTTTCATAGGAACAGAACTTGTTCAATACCCATGATTAGATAAAACCCAAAATCAGCAAACCCAGGCATCGACAACCCATAGTCAGATAAAACCCAAATCACAAAATTGAAAAAATATTTCTAAAATGGAGTCCTAAAATCAACAATTGTCATCATTAGTGGATCTGAAAAATTTACAGAAAGTTGATAAACAAAATAAAAGAGAAAACTGAGAGAGAGAGGTTGAAAATGTTACCGATTGGGGTTTTATTCAGTGTCGGCCGAGGAGAACAATGCCTAGAGAGTATGGATGCTAAATCCACACAGGGAATCAGTCGATCTAATGAAAAAGAGGAGAGAGAGGGAGAAAATTAGGAAGAGAAGATTGGAGAATTTCAGAGGAGAGTGGAGCGAGACAAAAACTGAAGGAATGGGGAGAGAAAACTCATGTGGGTAAGAACAAGTCCATTTTGAACTATGAGTCTATGACAATGTGTGGGCTCCACCACTTTTAAAAAAATTTAAGTTTTAGAGGTGAGAATTACATCCAAGAATAAGAACCAAACACAAGTCTAATGGAGTTAAAAGAAAAATAGATATAAAAATATGAGATATGGGTTAGAGGTTTGAGCGATGAGAATTGAGTTTTGAGTTGTCTCTAAACCAAACACATTAAGTCCATAAAACTTCAATCATAAACTCCATGAGTGTGAAGCCATTAAACCATTGCAAGCTCAACGCTCATGAAGCTGTTTATGCTACATGAGTCAATCAAACAAGGTGAAGATATTGCTAATGCTTAATTGCATTATCATGGACTCTAGTGCAACTACTCCATTAACAGCATGTAGGGAAATGACAAGGACTTCCTTGGCTTTTTGTATTGTCTTCCATGATCACATCAACCGATAAGTGTTATCTTCACAGCAAGCCTCTATTAGGAATAGTTTCTTAGAGCATTTGCATTCGGGAATTTTATCTCATCCTATTTTATCATTCCAAAAAACTATTTTATCAACTATACAATACCATTTTACAATACATCCAGCATCCCAACTTTTATTTTCCTATTCTATTTATTAAAATAATATAAATTATACAATAAAAAAATAATATAAAATTCTCTCCCTCTTTCCTTTATCCCTAATTTCTGTCACTTTTCCTCTCTCTCTCTCTTTCTCTCTCTCAGCCACATAGCCACCAACAATAGGCACCACCACACCAAAACCGATTATTTAACCACCAAGAACCCAGCTAAGATTTTTCTCCAAAAAAAAAAAAAAAAAAAAAAAGCGAAGAGCAAAGCAGCAAATCCACCAAATCACCCATCGATCAAAGTATCAATTCAAACCAAGCCAAAACCCCACCATTGGAGCTACTGACGAAGCCCCACATACAGCATCGATCCAAACCCAGAAACCCACCAATCCAAACCCACCAATCTCCACCGAGAAACCCACCAATCTTAGGCATACCCATCTCTTCCTTTACGCATCGGTCACAAAAAAAAACAAAAAAACAAAACAAAACAAAACAAAACAAAAAAAACAAAAAAAACCTAGAACCCAAAACCCAGAAGAACCTAGAACTCCAAAACCCAAAACACGACCCAGATTGCAACCCACCAGAAAAAATGAACCAATCTCAGCCATACCCACCTCTTTTATAGGCATCAGTCACAATAGGGGGAAAAAAAAAACACAAAACACGAGAAAGGAGAAGGATGGTGTCTGATGGTGTCTTTGATGTGGTTTTGTTTAGGTTTGATTATTGATGTGTAAATTTGGATTTGGGAGGAGGATGGTGTTTGGGTTTGAAGAGAGGAGAGAGCAGATGAGAAAGACAGAAGGAAGAGAGAGAAAAGAAGAGAAATAATGAGGGAGAGGAGAGAGAAATTTTGGGAATTAAAAAGTTGAATAAAATATTAATATTTTTTTTACAATATCGCTACAGTGCAATTCTACGCGTAGAATTGCATTGTAGCAGTATTGCAAAATTTTTTGCAATACTTGGCTTTTACAAGTTCTGATTGAGTGAGAATTTTGGGCTTAAATGCTAAAAAATGCTTACACTTGGCATTTGGCATTTGGCATTTGGGGTGTGAATGCTCTTAGATGTGTGGCTTGGGCTCAACTTGTCATGCAGTTGTAACACAAGCCTTTCTTGCTGCATTCTCTAAGCTTAGTACTAATGAGTGGAGGAGCCTTAGTTTCAGGTCCATCTTATGGTAGAGTGCTAGGACATTCAGGAGATTATCACGTTTTATCACTTCACGGAGTCATGCCAGTCAAATAGAAATTGAGAGTGGCATCGTCTAGTAAGCACATCCATTTTGATGTATCTTTGAGGCCCTTGACAAAACAACTAATTTGGCGGTCTTGTGATAAAGAACTTGCTTTGGCCAAGAGCTTCTCGAATTATGCCTGATAATCTTTCACCGAACCATGTTCTTGTAGTTTCAAGAGTTCTTCAAAGTAGTCCAAGAACCGTGTTGGATAACCATAACACACGTGTAGCCCTTCCTTGAACTCTTTCCACAGGGTGACTCCCTTCTCCTGTTTGAGCAACTAATATCACTTTTGAGTTTCACCCTCCAAGGAAGGAAGCAAGAGCAACTTGATCTTCAATGGGAGTCTTGTGTAGTTGGAGACACTACTGCCCATGTCTATTGTGTTGAGCATTAGAGCTTGCTTCCTCGTCTCCGAAAGAATGGCTGGTGTTGACTCTAGTGAAAAGCTCCATAATACAGTCCATTAGATTTAGTTCTTGCTAGCCAATTACCAAGGAACTAACATTTTGCTCAAGTTGCTGATACTGATGCTCTATCCCCTGTCTTTGATACCACTTTGGAAATTACATGGTGTCCTTGCCTGTTTGTAAGGATTTAGGAAGAACAAAGAAAGATGAAATTTGTAATCAAGTAAGAATTCTCGGTAACAGGGGGCTTCGAGAATGCAATAATGTTATTCATCATCTAGGGCTCATTTACCTTCTAGAATGCAATAATGTTATTCACCATCTTGGGCTCATTTAACTAATGATTACAACGGTAACATGAATACATGATAAGTATGCCAACGTCTTTCTCCTACAAACAAGCAACAGACCTATATTTGCAGAGAAATGCTACGTACAAAGACCATATCTGGGGCTTACAATATTCTCATCTTGACCCAACACTATCATCATTGTAATTACACTAACAGCTCTTTAAATAACTTCTGCGTCGTGACATAACGATGGGTTATTTGAGACTAGTAGCGTGAGAAAAATTTAGAAATGGCATCTCTTCCCATAGAATTTAAACTAGGGATTTAGATACTCAACATTTTCAAAATTCCATGAAAATTTTCCAAATTACTTGGTAACCCAAATGGAGGAGATCAACATTTTATATTTCCAAATTACAACTTGGAGTAAAATTTCACCTCAAAATTCTTCGACTTAATACAGAATAAAGGAGAATTTTTTCAAAAAAAGGTTATATGAATTTCTTGCCACAAAAGACAGTTTTTGATACTGCAACACTCACTTTCACTCATACAGTTACACCACTTCACAGGAAAAACAGCGATAGGATCAAAATATGAATCAAGTACGTAGGTTAAACCCCATAACCACAGCTGATAACAAATGAGTCTTTGGAAAGTAGTAATAATTACATTACCAAAGACCTTAATATTGATGCCAATGATATCCGTACATTATTCATGGAAGCCATCATACAACTATAATCAAATCAAACCTCACCTTTAGCTTACACGCAAACACCTGATACAGCATTAATACTAGGTAATATTCGACCACACTTTCTAGGGTGAAGGTTGGCCAAATTAAATACTCTCTTCCAGGTATAAAATTGATCCATCATCTCTTCAAAAATAAAAAATAAAAGATACATCAGGTCCATCAAATGCATGCTCATGAAAACAATTGAGCTTGAAACAAGTGCAGGGATATATAAACACTATGATATTGTCTCATATATATTTTGAATACAACTGGATTACTTGACAGAAGTCTTTATACAATTCCACACAAAAATCAAAAGAAGATGAAACATTTAATGGTGTTTTCTTTGAATATCTCATACCAACAGTTTTGATTTTATTGGTTATTTACATGACTCATTTAACCACAGCAGCTGCTAAAAGTAAAACTTCTAGAGCATATAAGAGAAATAAGCTAAAAGTATACCAATTTGATTGTCACCTTTCCACCAGAGTTATCTTTGTTCACATGTTTTCCATGATTTAAATTTGTCCATGTACACAGAAGGCAATTGTGAAGTGCTGCATGATCCAACATAATGAGAATATCTTTGTCCACAATTCTGTTATTTTCTACTCTGGAATCAATCAGCTAGGGGCTTAGCAGCTTGAAGCATTTCAACTACAAGAGTCTTCACATCCCTAGAAAGATACAAGAAGATATTAGTTTGTTGAAAGAAACTAATTCAGCTCAAACAATGCAGCCAAATATTATATTAGCAACCTTTTTAACCTATTATCTTTTGCTAGAGACAGTATATGCATGGTCAAAACAAAATTTCTCAATGAAAAGGGCGGAAAATTTTCAAATTTCAGCTTGAGCAAATTCATAATATTACAGTATTCAGAAAAAGATTTCTGTAATTAAAGAGAAACAACAAGCACACTGCAAGAAGCAGTGACCTCTCTTATTGCTATACCACAAGGGATATAGCAATGATTACATTGCAGGGGATGGTACACCTCCTTCCACACTCCTGTGTATGTTTCCAAGTGAACAGAGGACAATAGTATGGAACCCAAAATATGAAGAATAAGTTTCTCCGACCCACAGTTTACATGACACTCGAGACTTGGAAATCTGTTGTCATCATATATTATAAAATATTATAGCTATAAAAATGGTGTATCTCTGAGGATATCTGTAGGGCCACTTAATGTTTCTTTGGTCCTTTTGAGTTGGTTTCAAGAGTTCATGTAATGTACTAGTCACCTCCCCAACTTAGGAGTGGTGGCGGCATGTTGGTCCTTCTGGGGTATGCCCCTTTGCTCTTGTGGGGTACAAAAGCAACACTTCCATTGTTGCATATCATTTGATATTCCATAAATTGGTATCAATTTTTATCCATGACCACTGTCTAGTATCAAATTAACTAGAACCCTTGCAGCATAAACTAAAATAATTAGAGTGAAACAAAAGCAGAAGAGCACATGTGAAGAGTTTCTCAAATAAAATGTCTCACTTTCTATCTTCAGCACGCCTAGGGAAAGGAATTCGAAGCTTGAAATTTATCCCTTGATAACCCGCCTAAAAGAAGAAACAAGAGAAAGTTCAAAAGAGAAAATGAACAACTTCTTTATAATTCAAAAGTCAATTTTTATTTAACGTGAGTGACCAAAAAAAAAAGGATCAAATACTAAAGTAAAGCCCCCTTTAGCTCAGCAAAAGAAAAAATGAGTTTTCAAAAATATAAACAGCTATGAAAAACAAATTGTTAAACATTAAGAATACCTTAACATTGAAACCAAGGCTATCCAAATCCAGCATGTAAGCAAAGTCCACCTGCCGAAAAATCAAATTCCAGCTTTTATGAAGTGAATCAAACTCATTTCTATCTCTCTTGCCCACATATGGGTGCGAGGGCATGTAAGTGTATTTCATTTCCTTAAAATGGCATCATAAACACATCCAGGCAATTGAAGAATGCACATCATACACCCAGGTCACACGGGTAGACTCAATAGATTCTGGTGTAACCATATGGCACCCAATTTATTGGACCTTATCACTTTTAATTTTTACCAGCCAGGGCAGTCTTGGGTGTATAAATGATGAGAAGATATCCTACACTGATCTAGAAACAAAAAGAAAGAAAAAAAAATTCATCTGCTTCCCAGTTCAAAGTAAGAGTGATATTTCAGATTACCGGAATTGATGTCCAGTGTTGCACAATGACTTTTGTATCTTCAGCATGATCTCTATTCATATGAGACTGGAAAAATAGAGTTTTAATTAAGGAATACAAATGGCTTAAGTTTGATAAGAAAAAGAAAATTTTATCACAAAATATTAAATCCCATACAGCAACAGGCTTAGAAAACTGGGCTATTGGATCAACTTTTGCAGATTTGTAATCCTCTCCACTGAACTCTGAAAGTCGAAGCAAAAGAAACATACATTAAATGAGAACAGGAAAGAAGATTAAAAATAATAATAGTAGTATAACAATTTAGCAGAAAGCATAAGTGACCTGCAGGGCATCAAATCCCCCTGTCCCTCTCAAGAACAGAAGAACTTGAAGAAGAATTGGACTATGATCAAAAGAAGAAATATAAAAGACTGTTATGGTTCACCAACCTCCTGATCCTAACTGAGCTGTGGCAACCCCTGAAACATACCGTACAACTTTTGGTACAATGCGCATAAATTGAAAGTCACCAAAGTCAACCTTCAAATGAAAAGTGTTGATTTAGTAGTCCACTTACACAAAGGATTTTTTTTTTTTTGGGGGTGGTGGGGGTGTTAAGGGGAGAAGAATGCTAGAGAACAAGAGTGCAAAAGTTACCCAAAATGCATTTGGATGTCTTGCCAAATATGCAGTACGAATTGCAGCTATATCATTTTCAGAAACCTATATGATTGTTAAAAACAAAGATGTGAAGTCCTTGCAGAATCAATTAAGATACAATGCAACACTTGAGAAGGTTATAACTTACAGAAATAGCATCACCATGCAGAGTGATTACTAAATCAGTCCTGTCCTCAGGATCTCTAGCAACAAGCAATGAGCACTTGGGATTTACTGTTAAGTCCTGCATAAAATAGCAAAATGGGACTCGGAGTAGACTGAACTTTCTAAATCAAAAAGAAGAGATTGCAACTTGCAAGCTTTATATAATGGTAAAGTTAATACCATGGCTATGGTTAACACAGTTACACACACATAAGCATAGGTATATTTATATGCTGTATGTACATGGACCTGGACCTGGACCAGAATATTATGTGAAGAATGATAAATCATGACCTAGCTTTCTAACCTAATCCAGCATATATGACATGCACTGGTAGAATCCGATTCTATCAAAGCATTTATCTTTATGGGAAGCATTCAGAAGATTCCTTCACTATCAATTATCAATCAACTAAGACAGTCTCATTCTTTAACCCTATATATTATGTATCATGTTTCTCAGTTTCTCAAAAGAGAGATATTTTGCAATTGAACATGAAGGTTATATCCTAGAATGTCATCAACCTTATAATTCTCCAGTCTAATATAAACGGAAAAAAAAAAAAAGTAATGGAACTGGGCAAACTTTTGCATGAGCAGCCAGGCTGCTGACTGCTAATATTGGAGATCCATCTGCAACACAGGCAAAATCAACCATCGACCCTGATGGATAGCCCTCATGCTTCTGCACGTGAAAGGGAATTCAGAATAAACATTAGCCAAGGTCAACAAAATTGGCAGAACAATTAGTAGCACAATAAAACATCTTCTTTTTTTTATTATATATATATATATATATAAGTGAGTAGCACAATAAAATATCAACCAACAGGAAGATGCCATGAACATTTAAAGTATATCAAAGGTGCTTATAACATCATAACCACATAGTGACTGTTAATGTAAGACCGATATTAATCCTATGTTATGTATGAAGCAATGTAATTTTTATTTTACAGAATATTATTTCCTGGATAAGTGTAATTTCAGTAAAATAATGACTACCAACACAACTCCATACATGGCATAGAAATGGAATAAGAGTTGATTATACCAAGAAGTTATAATAGCAAAATCCAAATTTCGAATTGGCTTTTGTTTGTTGGGACCAATTGGCTTTTATGTCAGCATCCATCTGTGACACTGACATCCAAGGTCTCAATAATTCAAGCTACTTACTTTAATTTCAAGTTGTGGGGGCTAAGAAAAGATTGAGTGCTGGACTCCTCTGTGCAACAAGCACAGTATCTTGAGACTTTCCAACACACATAAATTTTATTATTAAAAAAGAGAAGAACTAATTATTACAGATTAACAGATTGAGTCGTGGACTCCTCTGTGCTGCAAGAAAAGTATCTTGAGGCTCCACACACATAAATCCATTTAATATGAGAAAAAACTCATTCTTAAAGATTAACTTGTTTCATTTTTCTCAATCTGATTTTTCCTAACTCAAATGTGTAGGAACGGCATATTTAATAACAAATGTGGGCATGTTAGAATTATTATTTTTTTGATGACATAGGAGAACTTCACTAAGATTAGTTGCACATCGCAAAGCATACTGTACAACAATCCTCACTGTTAATCAAACTCCTACGGGCAACTGACCCCACCCACCAAAACCAGTTACCAAGTAATCCAAGGGCTTTTCACCCCTAATGGGCTAAGCAATTTATCCTCATGCCTAGGAGGCATCTTTTTTTTTTGATAAGTCCTAGGAGGCATGTTAGAATTATATTTTACTTTTTGTTATAATTAATTGGTCATTTGGGATTAAGACTTTTTGTTGTTGTAATTGGTCATTTTTCATTCAATCAGGTGGGAAGCCCATATAATCACAACTCTACAAATCTGTTACATCATTCCGGTAAAAAGAAGCCCTCAAAGTTAAGTTGTAAGTGATCCCATTATTGAGAAATACAACATTTCTTTATTGGTTAGTTACAACACATGCACCCGATGGGCCTTGAACTCACAATCTCATTCTCCATCTTACTCTCTTACAAGGGGAGGAGGTGATATTTGAGCTAGAGCTCAAATAAAACATTAAAACATGAACTGCCAAATAAGATGTCAGATTTCCATTGATGGTTAACTCATGTAGAAGTCATGAGATTCTGTATTACATTGAAAGAATTGTCCAAGATTCAGTGAATATCTATACTAATTTCATCAATCAGAATCAACACTTAAACGAAATAACAACCCTGAACTTATCAAAAAGGTGTTTCAAAAACCTGAGATAACGTAGAGAGCATTCCGCGCACACTGTGATCAAGCACAGTTCTAATTTCCTCAACTGGAGGAAGCCGAGCAGCTTTTTCCTGTAATAACAACAACAACTCAAAATCAACAAAATCCAAATGCATTTTTCCATCCACAATCTTTCCACTCCTACATAGAAGTTTCAAGCATTAGCAAGCTCTTACACGCGTAATTCAGAAACAGATATAAAATGGAAACAAACCCACCCACACACACACACACACAAAATAAAAACCTGATGTGCTTGAATGAGTTGAAACACATTGGAGTGATCTTTGTCACCATCTCCAGCTGACACAGTCTGTTTCAGAAAGACAACAACATTATTTTACCATTAGCTCGGATTTGATCACATGGAGTGTTCTTGCTATTTGCATATCTTCAATTATTCATCAATCAATTATTGTTACCATTTTCTTTTATTTAATTTTCAAAATAATCCATCAATCACTCATTATACAAATTACAAGATGAAAATACTAATATCATTGAATAATTCTTAAGAATTCAATTAAAACAGAAAATAAAACCCTAGGCTTCATTAGAAGCTGATGTTGACAGGAAATTCAAAATTTTTGAGAATTTGAAAACAAAATTCAGTAGGGACAATTGTAACAAGTTTTCCCTCACTTTCTCGGCAACCAAACGGAATAAGTGAATTTATTTTGAGGAAAATGATAAATGACGAAATAAAATATTAACCTGAGGATGAGGATTTGTTGTGGATAGAGGAGATGAAGCAGCCATGGCGATGGCGCGAGGAGGAGTTGAAGGAGAGTTGGACTTGGGATTCGAGTGGCGAAACTGTAAATTCAGAGAAGATTTAAGGGCATTTCTACTGCCATTAATGCGGGAAAATAGGAAGGTATTCGTCCACGGCGATGCCACAGTCCTCATCTCTTCACCTAAAACGCCCACACCCACACCCACACCCACACCTACCCTCAATTATTTTTTCTTTCTTTATAATTTTTTTTAAAAAAATATCTATGGTATGTTTATGATTCACTTATTTTGCTACAATTAATAACTCTTTTTGGTAAAAATATTGTAAATAAGGTAAAAGTTAATTGAAATAGTACAGTGAAACCCATAAATAATATCAAAAAATACAGTTGAGCCCATAAATAGTAATAAAAATAAACTGAATAGTAAAATAAGCTGACAAAAAATAAGCTATCCAAACAGACATCTAATTTTTTTTTTCTATTATAAAATTTCAATTAATGCAATATTATTATCAAGCCAAAACATCAATTTATTTTTAGAGTCGGTTAAGTTCAAACCCATATCCAATCCAAGGACAGAGATTTACTTTTTTTTTTCTCCCAAGAATTGAGTTAACTAGGATTCGCAATATCAAATATCATGTATTTCATATATTTTTATTATATATAATAAAAGTTATGTTTTTATATTTCTGTTTATGCCACATAAATATCCTATCTAATTGTTCACCTGTACAACAATAAAGAGGCTTCATTTGGTATAGAACCCTATGCACACACAAGTTGCATCAACATCTCATTTTTCATGTTTTTTGAAATCACAAGTTATATAGGTGGAGGTTAGGATCTCTCTCAGAATACTTTAGGCTTCGTTTAGGAGTTATAAGGGAATAGAATAAAATGGAATGTATTTAAGCAAATGAAAGGAATGGAAAAGAATTGAATGGAATGAAATGAAATTAAGTAATCTTGATTGGATGTTTTAAAATAAATGAATAAAAAAGAATGAAAATGAATGGAATGTAAGTAATCTTGTTTATGAGTAACATAGAGGGAATGGAATGAAATCATTTTATAAAAATATTACTATTAGACCCCCTATTTTAAAATAAAGAACTAAGTATATAGGGGTATTTTAAGAGTTTTAATAAAAAAAATTCATTAAATATAATTTTATTCCCTCCCATTCCTCCCAATTTCAAAGGGAATGAAAAATTGTTCCCTCCTACCCATTCCATTTAGGGGTGTGCGTGGTTCGGTCAGCTTGGTTTTTTTTTTTTTTTTTTTAATTTGTTACCGAATTGATAGGGATCGGTTTTGTAATAATTAAAATCAATGCATAACGATTAGGGTCGGTTTTTCGACTTATAGCGGTGCGGTTTGATCAGCTCAGTTTAATTGGTTTGGTCGGTTTGATTTGAAACATTAACAATCTGTTTTTTTTTTTTTTTTTTAAATCTATTTAACCTATAAAAAAAAAAAAAAAATCTGTTCAACTGAAACTTTATAAAAAAAATCTATTCACCCAAATAGTAATGATCCAAAACCTGTGCAAAAAATTTGTTCACATAAAAAAAAATATGTTCAACAAATCTGTTCACATAGAAAAATCTATTCACCCAACAGTAATGATCCAAATTGGCTCACATAAACAATAAGTGCAAAAATCTGTCTCCCAAAACCTACTATAATGGTCCAAATTTCATCATTTAATTCACAAAAAAAATTTGTGCAAATTTTGTACACAGCAAACTGTCCAAACAATTTCACAGTTTCACTGTCCAAACAGTTTCACACATGACAAACTATCCAAATTTTTTCATTTCATTCACCATGCAAATTTTTTTGAAATTGCCTCAATAAGAGTTCAACTCCCAAAATACTATCATGTAGCATATAATATCATTAGTGTCATTGTGTGTGTCAATGTCAAGAATAATATGCGTTAATGTATCCACTTAATAATGTATTACAGAACCATTTGTCATTGTCCACAAATGCCAAAAGAAATATATACAAATTAAATTAGCATTTAGGCAAAAGAATGCTAAATGATTGTATCCCCAATGATAATCACACCCATGAATACCTAAATAATTACCATTAGTGAAAAGTCCACTACTAATAACATGTACAAATATAATTAGCATATAGGTAAAAGAATGCTAATTCTTGTAAGTCCTTTGTCCAGTAAGTCTGTGCAATATGCTTCATTCTAGAATTCCTACAAAATACTAAACAAAACGAAATAAACACGCGTTAATAACAATAAAACATTTATGAACAATAAAATATTTATAATTAACACAAACGAATGATAATAGCAAGTATACATACATAATACTAAATACTAATTAACTCCAAGCAAAGAGTAGCACATCACTCATCATCATCCAACACAACGATACTTGGATCCTCCTCCATAGGCATTGGGCAAACTGATGTAATTTCTACAATCTCATTTAAAATAAAATGATTCTTAAATATTGAGCAAATAAATAAACAATTGAATAATTGATACATACAACAAACAAAATGAACATATATATATATATATATATATATATATATATTACCAGTATCAATCTCAAAACCATCCATATCCTCCACATTATCCATGCACTCCTAAATCTTTATTGGTCTTTTTTTCTTTGCATCCTTCAACCAATTTTGGGTACAAATAAAGGCTTCAACTGTATTAGGAGACAATGAACTACGGAATGAATCCAAAACACGCCCCCCATACTAAAAGCAAACTTGGATGCAACTGTAGAGACAGGAATAACCAACACATCATGGGCAATATGGAAAAGGACTCGATATCTAGAAGAATTCATTTTCCACCACATCAAGATGTCAAAATCTTTCACATCAAGGTCCTCAGAAGATTCCAACAAATACGTATCCAACTCAAATTTGCTTTCCACATTGTCCTCGTCCACCAAGTGATGCTTAAACCTATTATTATAACTTTTAATGCGATCAGACAATGAAGCAATACCAACACTTAGCCTAGAGTTCCTAGACAATGAAGCACCACTACCACTACCACTAGAACTCGAAACTCCATTTTGACCCACTCTTTCCACATACAACCTCTTCAATGCATCCTAAACCTTAGAGCGTATCGCATCCCCTTTGTCCTTTCCATACCACTCCCTAAAACAAAACTTGACATACTTAAATCTATACCTTGGGTCAAGAACAACAACAACAAAAAGCATTAAGTTGATATTATCTGTACTTCCCCAATATTTATCTTTTTTTTCACCTCTATCGCCATACTCCTCAAAAGTGGATCCCCAACAACACTGCATAACTGTTGCAATTGATCTTCAATGCTAATTAGCTCATGGAAGTATGTATTAGAAGTGACAAATAAGGACCCAAAAAATCTAAGTGTCACCTTATAAAATATGCCAAGAAATTTCACAAAGGTCTTGACATTTTCCCAATCAAGATAGTTAGGAGGACCAATGGGCTTTTTTCCATTCCTTTCCACTTTACAAAAATAAAGTTTGTAATGTCCATCCTCCTCTTCCAACCTATCAAATGCTCTTACAAATTTCAAAGCACAATCTAACATGAGATAAGTGGAATTCTGCCTTGTTGGCACATCAAGGGACAACAAACATTTGGTTTTGATTTTCTCATTTTTAACACATTCTTGAAACTTCTCAAACCTTGCGAGAGAGGCTCTCACATATCGCACCACATTCCGAACCTTGGCAATTGATTCATGAATAGACTTTAACCCACTTTGCACTATCAAATTCAAGATATGCGCACAACAACACATATGCATGAACTCACCACTCAATATGCTATTATCTCTTTTTTTTGTTTTCTTCTTCACATAATCAATTGTCACATCATTAGAGCTAGAATTGTCCACGGTAATTGTAAACAACCAGTCTATACCCCACTTCAACAAACATGACTCAACCGCTCTACTTATAGTGTCCCCTTTATGATTAGCTATAGGGCAAAAGTTCAAGATTTTCTTTTAGTAAGTCCAATCCCCATCAATGAAGTGTGCGGTGACTACCATGTAGTTCAAGTTTTGTATGGGCGTCCAAGTATCCATTGTCGCACAAACTTGTTGCCCAACAAAAGCCCTTCTCAAAATATCCACCTCACTAGAATAAATCTCCATACAAGCTCTTGCAATGGTAGTGCGATAGGGAATAGGAAACCTAAGCTCAACTGTTTCCATAAATTCTTGAAAGCCTTTCCGCTCCACAAATTTAAAAGGCAATTCATCAATAATGATTATCCTTGCCAACGCCAACTTTATCTTCTCTTCATTATAGTTTGCAACCACTAACACATTTAAACTACTTTCCCCTTCCCTCTTAGCTTGGAAAAACAAAGTTTTTTGCTTATCATCACGGGGAAAATGCCACTTCTTACACACCTTCATGTGTTGCAACATGCCAAAAGTACCATTTGTCTTACCATGACAATTATATTGATTTTTACAATAATTGCATTCAGACCTAGGCTTCTTAGGATCAAGACCAGCCAACTTAATGAAGTACTGCCATACTATAGACGGGTCCTTACCACCTTATTTAAGTGATAGTGGGGGAAGTAATGCACCAAGACCAATTGGTGCTGCAAGTACAGGTGGATTAGGGTCAGGAGGAGGTGGGTTAGGGGCCCTAGGTGCAACAAATCCAAGTGGAGCATCGACATCCATCTAATAAAAAAATTTCCAACCAACCAAAAAACAAAATTTCCACAACAATGTCAAATTATAATTTTTCAGCAAATATAATATCAAATGACTCACTCTCAATCAATAAATGTCACAATCAGATCTAATAATAGCAATAACTAATCAATTTAGTTACAATAAGCAACAATAATAGACTAACAATCATTAGTCATTACTCAACAATTCATGTCACTGATATTAACAAGGAATTCATCATATTATTCTCAATATAAATATAAAATAAAATTTAATTATATATATAAATTTAAAGCAGTTACTGAGTACTAAAAATTTAAAATGAAAATGTTGAATATAGTGAGTGATTAGTGTTTAGTGATTACCTCTCGGTGAAGGATTGAAAGCGTGAACTCTCTCAATCTCGTCTCCCTCAAAAATTAAAATGCTGAAAAAGAAAAAAAAAAAAAAAACGTTAGTACTTACTAGTTACTACTTAGTAGACGGTGACAAACAAGTGCTGAAAAATTGATTTAAAAAAAAAAAAAAAAAAATTTGGGCGTAGAATAGAATATCATTTGGGGTAGAATATCAGGTGGTTATTAAGAAAAACTAACTAGAAGATTGTGTACCGTATTTCCATTAACTGGAAACTAACTAAATAAATTAACTACACGGTAACATTGCATAGGATATAATCTCTTTCTTTTTAAATAGTTAGCACGTGTCTCATTATGTATGCTGCTCGTGTATTTATAATAAAGTTCCTAAATATTTAGGTGTAATAATGCTCATTGAAGGAAAGTGAAAAATCAATGAGGATTAATTCCTAAAAATGCTTGTCGTGAAAATTCCTCATGCTCTGAGCCTTAATAGCACATATAAGCAATAATATAACACAATCACATTAATATTAATCACCGTACATCAGTGTAAAAGAATGAGCTGGGAAAAGCCGCACTTGTCCAGCTCACATCAAAATCACACTCTCGTCTCATGCTAGCATTTATGGCATGGGAAAGAGATTCATATTAACCCTCACTCCCTCAGTTCTATCATACATGCCATAACTCATACACTCTGCAACATTGAAGAAGAAAATGGTCCACACTCCACAGACTCCCCCCACTCGAGTGCAAAGTGCGTTCAACAAGTAAAAAGAAATAGCTTTTTGACTCTTTGAGCTTATTTTGACACACCCCACACTAAAAAGAGAAAATTTTTTTTCCCTAGTTTCAACAAATAAGCAAATCAGAAAAGCACATCCGAACACAAACCAAACAGCACAAATTGTTTTCCAAGGTTGCAAGAAGTCATCACAAACAAATGGAGCAGTAATCTAGAATATGATTATAATGTATAATACCTTCAACAGTAGAGTCCTGAAACTGAGGGATATCTGAAAACCTAGCATAAAACGGTGCCGTTTTGTGTGTGTGTGTGTGTGTGTTTTTTTTTTTTTTTAAATATTTATAATGATACCAATATGACGGTTTTAGTAAAAAAAAATTTAAAAAGGATACTGGGTAAACGACGCCATAAGCTGCAGAAGCAAAGAGATATTTGTTCATCAGTTCGGTTCGGCTCTCACTCGGTGCTGGATTCTGATGTCTTCACTGCACCAGCATCGGAACTTTGTTTGCATTTTGATCACCGGCATCGGCTCCGTCAGTCAGTGGTAGTGGTGGTGCGATGTTAGGAACCCGGTGGTTCCTAATGGAGATTGATGGGAATTATAGGGGAATGGATGGAGATTGTAGGGAAATTGACTTAATTCGAGGTAGTCACCCTCCATAGAGAAAGAGAGAGATTAAGAGAGAGAAATGCACTAATGCACTAACAATTTGGTTTATTCTTCATTGATTCCTCATATTGGATTACAATCATGTATTTATAAGAGACTAGCTCTAATCTCATTGGTCCACATGGCCTCATCCTAATGGTTCTATTATTCCCCATGTGCATTAGTAATTCCAACATGTGCTAAATGTGATTAACATGCTTGGAATTGTAACTAACTAACTAACTAACTAGGTTCTATTATTCCCCATGTGTATTAATAATTCCAACATGTGCTAAATGTGATTAACATGCTTGGAATTGTAACTAACTAACTAACTAAATCTCAATACAACAATTATTATCCATATGCTTATAGCATTCCTAACATTTCCCTCCCCTTGAAAACACCTTGCCCACAAGGTGTTGTTGTGAAATAGCATCTTCATCAAAGGAGATCTTCCAATGGACCAATACCGTAGTGACATTTTGATCACCATATTCATGCATTTCTCTTTGACAAGCGGTCCGGTGCACATGAAGGTTTCTTCTTCGTAGATCTTCAAACTTTGCTCAAATTCTTGAGGCTTCAATGGTTCTTCAATCTTCAAGGTCTCATTGGTTCTTTGAACTTTGAAATGTTCTAGTATCCTCAAGACATCATTTGATTCTAGAACCATTAGAATTCTTGGAGCTTGTATCTTGAATTCTTGGATCACCGACACTTGGAATGCCAATTCTTGAATCATAGACTCTTGAATGGAAGCCTCCATTGGTGCATCAAGAATGGGTTCTTGGAAGATCATCATCACCTTCTTTGTTGATTCTTTCGACTGAACTTCAAGGGCAGCATGTACATGTATATCATCATCCACTTTGACACAAAAATCAACATCTCGGCTTGCAACAACAGTAGTAGATTCTTGGAACTTGATTTGTTCTTCGAGTTTCATTGAATCAAGAGATTGTAACTCCTCTTCCGTCATGTTCTCGAGACCCTCTTGCAATCTTGAGAGCTCCTCCTTCATGGCCATGTTAGATTCATCCAAGGCCTTCATCTTCTTTGAAATATCCTTAGATTCTTCTAAGGCTTTGTTCAACAGTCCTTGTATTTTTTCCAAAAGTTTTCTTTCATCACAATTACTCGTCTCTGGATCAACGGCTCTGATACCATTTGTTAGGAACCCGGTGGTTCCTAATGGAGATTGATGGGAATTATAGGGGAATGGATGGGGATTGTAGGGAAATTGACTTAATTCGAGGCAGTCACCCTCCATAGAGAAAGAGAGAGATTAAGAGAGAGAAATGCACTAATGCACTAACAATTTGGTTTATTCTTCATTGATTCCTCATATTGGATTATAATCATGTATTTATAAGAGACTAGCTCTAATCTCATTGGTCCACATGGCCTCATCCTAATGGTTCTATTATTCCCCATGTGCATTAGTAATTCCAACATGTGCTAAATGTGATTAACATGCTTGGAATTGTAACTAACTAACTAACTAACTAGGTTCTATTATTCCCCATGTGTATTAATAATTCCAACATGTGCTAAATGTGATTAACATACTTGGAATTGTAACTAACTAACTAACTAAATCTCAATACAACAATTATTATCCATATGCTTATAGCATTCCTAACATGCGAGAAGGTTGGTGTCGGTCAGTCTTGTCGGCTCCGAAGAAGGTTTGCATAGTCCTAATTCCATTCCCTCCCACTTAAACTCCCAAACAAGAGAATGGACTTTCCATTCCCTCCATTAAAACTTCCAAACAAGATAAATGAAGAATATTTTAAAATTATTCTTTTCATTCATTCCCATTCCCTCCTCCCAAACGAGAGCTAAGGTTTCATTTGAGAGTTCATAAATGAATGGAATGAAATTGAATGAATTTAAGTATGGGAAAGGAATGAAAAAAAAATGAAATGGAATGAAATTAAGTAACCTTGATTGGATGTTTTAAAATAAATGAATGGAAAGAAATGAAATGAAATTGATTCATTTTACGACAATATTACTATTAGACCTCTATTTTAAAATAAAGTGTTGAATCTATAAGGGTATTTTGGGAGTTTTAGTAAATAATTCATTAAATCTAATTTCATTCTCTTCCATTCCTCCCAATTTTGAGAGGAATGGAAATTTGAAATTCTAAGGGAATAGAAAGGAATAAGTATTTCTTCCTACCTACTACATTCTCTCCTACTTAAACTCTCAAATAAGAAAATAAACTTTCCATTCCCTCCATTAAAACTCCCAAACAAGAGAAGGAAATAATAATCTAAAATTATTCTTTTCATTTCTTTCCATTCCCCTCTCCCAAACAAGGGCTAAGGTTTTTGCCTCTACAACATTATTAGAAGTCATGCTACGCGAGCCTTTATATGAGCTCTCCAATTAGGGTGATTGACTGCTATTGAGCTTGAAGTCAAGCTTGTCTAGATCGATTGACGCGGTGTTGAGACTTTAAATATATATATATTTTTTTCAATTTTGGACTTAAAAAAACACATTATAAACTCAACAAAACTCAAGGTATAGTTTTCCAACAATCACTCCCTAACTCTAAGCAATGTTACACCACCCAATAACTTATTATTGAATTTATATTTTAAAAAACCAACCGTTGAATTACATTATCTTCATATATTCTCCATACTTGCAAAATTTCAAGATGATTAGAGATTAATAGTCATGTTATCAATCAATTATTTAAATTTAAATTTTCGTCGTTTAAAATAATGCATAAAAGATGACTTTATGAATTGAATGGTAAATTATATCCGTTTGGTATGGAAAAAGGCATGCATATTGAAAACATATAGAATATGTAATCCAATGGTTGGTTTTTTAAAATATGAATTCAATAATAAGTTATTGGGTGGTGTAACATTACTTAGAGTTACATCAAGTATAACTTAAACCCAACCCTATATATATATATATATATATATAAACTCATTAGCATATGGTTTTGGATTAAGATGATCTCTTAGTAATTGTCCAAATCTCATCATGAAGGAAAACGTAAATGTTTGCATTTAAAACCTGTTCAATATGTGTTTCATGATCTTCCTCGACTACTCTCAAAAGACTTTCACTACCCAAATAAGTTATACTACATCTCCAAGAAGAAGAAATCTAAACAAATAGAAAAAGAAAAAGGTAGAAAATCAAAGAGAGAATAGAATAAAGTTAAAAAAAATGGAAAAGAAAAAAAAGAAAATGAACCAAATGATTTTCTTTTTCTTTTTTTTTTCTTTTTTAAATTTTGAAACTATGGGACGGCTTACAAGGGCCAAAATAGGTAACTAAGCATAATTTTTCAACTATCTAGTTAGTAGTTCCAGTTTCTAAACTATATTATTTACTAACATTTCGAGTCTTTGAGACTCAATTTTGGCCTATAAATCGAGTCTTAAAGACTCGATTTTCATGGTCTAATCACGTCTGATGTGGCATTTTTTCCACGTGGTGGCCACCTAGAAATCGAGTCTCTAAGGCTCGATTTATAAACCAAAAAAATTTAAAGTCTCATGTACCAGCCGAAATACCCAAAAAAAAATTACAAAAATCCCAGAAACACAACAATCTCCCAATCTTAAAGACTCAGATCAGAGGGAAAGAGAGCTCACCTCACCAGCGCGCCGGCCTAGGTCGCGCGCGGCCTGGGTTCGTGCGACGGCCTGGGTCGTGCGCGGCCTGGGTTCTCCTCTGGGTTCTTCTCTGATGTTCTTCTCTAATGAGTTCTTGGTGTGGCCTGGATTCTTCTCTGATGGGCGGCTTGGGTTTTTTTTTTTTTTTTTTTTTCCTCTGGGTTCTTCTCTGGTGTTCTAGTTTTTATAAGGGTTATAAATCGAGTCTTAGACACTCGATTTTCATGTGGTCGCCACGTGGAAAAAATGCCACATCAGACATAATTAGGCCATGGAAATCAAGTCTTTAAAACTCGATTTATAGGCCAAAATCGAGTCTCAAAGACTCGAGATGCTAGTAAATAATATAGTTTAGAAACTGGAACTACTAACTATATAGTTAGAAAATTATGCTTAGTTACCCATTTTGGCCGCTTACAAGCCAAAGAAACTGGCCACCACATTCTTCTTTTGCTTATTTATATTATTAATAGACCCAAAAAAAAAAAAAAAAACTAAAAATTACATAGCTCTCATAACTGATTTAAGTACAAATGTTGAATGGCTCAAGAATGCAACTTCCCATTAACAAGAAAATTACTAAATAGCTTTAATTTCTAAATTATGTAGTCAAACAGTCCTCTTTTCATACTATTTAGGAAAATATCACTCTTTTGGAACTTGACAGGAATTTGGCATTGTTGATGTCGATTGTTGAGTTAAAAACAGTGGTATTTTGCTAAATAGTTTGAAAATTCAACTATTTGGCTACATAATTTAAAAATAAAGGCTATTTAGATATTTTTGCCTACAAACTTGATTGTAATTAATAACTACAACTTTACTCTTCTTTTTATTAGATGTGAATTTTAACAAATTCACTATTGGATTGCATATTCTTATTATATTTTATTTCCATAATTGTTGAATGGATATGGAAAGTTTGTTTATTTGGAAATATATTAATATTAGAAATTATTACATCTACTAAGAAATAGCTATTACAACCCTTTTAAGGAGGAATAGTTACTCTTAATTTTAAAAAATAGTTATTCATAAAGAATGACTATTCCATGTAATAAAAATATAACCAAACTATTTGATGAGAATCAACAAGCATTAAAGGATCCATTGCATGTTCCAGTTGGGCCTATTACTAAAGCAAGATCCAAGAAGATCAAGGAAGCACTTAATGGGCTGATTTAATAGATTTGGGCTAATTCAAACGCAGGACATTCCAAGCTGGGCCCAAAGGAAGATGAAGGCGTAATAAATTTAATTCAAGCTATTGAGGGCTGATTTGGCTTAATTGGGCTTGATTTATGGCGTGGATTAATGGCTGATTGATTTTCCAACTCCATATCAATTAATTAATATTTTTCCTATTCTAGAGCTTCTAATTTCGAACCAGATCTACCTTAATTTTAGGCTTTTATTATTTAGAACGTTTTTTAGCTATTTTCCTATTTTGGATTTGCTAATTTTAGACCAAATCAACTTTTATTTAGGGTTTTATTATTTAGTACGTTTTTAGATTTTCTATTTTCAGTCATGTCTTATAAATAGCATGCACTCATTGTAATAGAGGAGATTATTGAATAAAAAAAAAAAAAGGTGAGGCTTTGCTCTTCTTTTGGTTCTTCAAGAACTGTGAACTTATTAGGGATTCTTCCTTGTGACGTTCAAACTTTATACCTTTGGTTCGTGATTCAATTATAATCATTAGGTCAAGGTGTTATACTTATACCTTTGGTTTACGTTTCGATTATAAACGTTGGATCAGGGTTTCTATCAAAAATCTGAATTTTAGCTTTCTTGGGTAAGTATTTCAATATTTTTGTTGGGTCTCAAAGCATGTCGATTGAGGTTCGCATCACTATTGAATAGCTAAACCATAGAAATAGCTATACATTACAGTGTCTATAGGGGTAAGGGCCCAAGATCGTATATTGGGCCTTGGGCTTTATCCGAGGATATATATAGGCCCAAGGAGGAGCAAATAATTATTAAATATTCCCAGTTCAGGTCCCATAAGTAGGAAGCAAATGAAAGGTTATCTGAGGAGTAGCTCCTCCTCGAACTTGATGAATATAGTTTAAAGTATGTAATCCAGCAATTAGAGTGATCTTCCAAGAAACTCCAATGATAAGGACATGCCTCATGAACATACGAGAAGGAAGGAAAATTAAAAATATCTAAGGGAAGGCTGCCACCACCGCATTAAATGCACTGCAACTACTTTTCTACCCACATTTATGTGGAAAAGACTTCTGAACGGTGCTAACTTGACTACCACAACTCACAGAGAACTAGAGAGGGTATTTAATGGGACATGTACTCAAGTAAAGGTTTGGATGATCAACAGGCGTAGGATGAGGATGGTCCGGAGGAAGCTATATAATGTGAAGGACTCTTCGTAAAGTGGGGATCAGAAAAATAGAGAGAGAACACTGTAACAATCTAAATTGTCTCTGTATCCAACAGTGATCAATATATATAATTTTGACATCTTCGGACTGAAAGTTCATTGATATCAATACCTCTTATTTGTGCTTGATTGTCACTTAATTCAATACTAGCCGTTATTCAACTCATTGGGGCCTAGTTCTTTAACCTACTCTTTACAAATTTATTGTATTGGGCTCATTGGGCTGAGATCCCATACACTTTGGGTTTGGGCCACAAATCGGGACCCTATAATTGGTGCCGTCTGTGGGAAGAACTTGTGTGATAGTGAAAACAACGGTCAATTATGGCAAATTCAAGCTCACATCGGGTAGAATTCATAGCATCTCAACGTGAAAATCCTTTCGCTAACCTTGAGTGTGGGAGAGATTAGGAGGGCAGCGTGCACGTTACGCACACAAGCAAAAGCCATTCTCGAGTTGGGAGTCACGTCTCTCAAGAACAATAGAATAAAGCCATGCAAAGGGAAATCGACTAGCTTAAGAAGAAGTTACGCCATGCACAACGAAAACGAACTCCCACCTCATATGAGTCCTCTTCCGACGATGAGAAGGATAGCAGTTATCGACGTAAATCAAGGACTCCTCCTAGCGAATCCTTCTCATATGAAAAGGAGCACCATAGTGAACGCTGATGCAGAAGCCCCATTCATAGAGGATTGGGAAATGATGCGATAAGCAAAACTTTGAACTAGATTGCCAAGTCGCCTTTCACGCATATGATCGAAAAGGCAGCTCCTCCTCGGTATTTCCATCAGCTAATATTCACCATCTACAATGGGTGAACAGACCCAATGGAGCATGTGAGCCATTTCAATCAGCGAATGGCTGTCTATTCTAAGGAAGAAGCCTTGATGTGCAAAGTGTTCCCATCCAGTTTGGGATCCGTGGCGATGAGATGGTTTGACGGCTTAGGATGGGTTCAATAAATTCCTTCAAGGAGCTCACTCGGGCATTTAACTCCTATTTTATCACGTGTACCAGGGTCCCTCAGCCCTTAAACTCCCATTGTCTTTATCCATGTGAGAAGGGGAGACCTTGAAAACATACTCGAACAGGTATTGAGAGATGCACAATGAAATAGAGGGTAACTTTGAGGACGCCGCCATCAGTACCTTCAAGAGTGGCCTCTCAACCGAGCATATGGCTTAAGGAAGTCCCTAACTAGAAAACCAGTCACTAGCCTATGCCAGCTTATGGATCGGATTGACAAGTATAAAAAAGTTGAGGAAAACCAACAACTGGGGAAAGGAAAGGCTAAGGTTATTCCTCAGGAGAGGAGGGATTTCAGGTCAGACCGATTCAATAACAACCGGCCCCAGAGAGATTTTGCTAGATAATCAAGGTCTACCAACACCCAGACCATTAATGCAGTATTTCGAGAACCGGTGCATCAGGTTCTAAAGAAGATTAAGAATGAGCCATTCTTCAAATGACCAAACAAGATGGCTGAAAACCCCTTAAGACGCAACCAGAGCCTTTATTACCAATATCATTAGGACCAGGGGCACACTATGGAAGACTGCAGGAATCTATGGGACCATTTGAACCAGTTGGTCCGAGAAGGGAAGTTGAAGTAGTTACTGCACCATTCTAGTAGCCAAGTGGGATAGACAACTTCGGATTCTCAGAGAGATTCTTCTTCAAGACCTCCTCTAGGAACGATCAATGTCATCTTCGTTGCCCTCGGTAGGATCGGTTCTTGTCCCTCCAGAGTGATGTTTGTGGCCCGGCTATCAACCGAAAACAGCAATCCAGAACCAAAAAGAGCAAGAATAGAGGCCCCGCTGGTCCTGGGCTTCTCGACCGACGATAAGATCGAAACTATCCAACCTCATGACAATACTTTGGTGGTCATACTCAGGATAGGGGGTACGATATGAAAAGAGTGTTGGTAGATCAGGGAAGTGCTGTTGAGATAATGTACCCCGACCTGTACAAGAGACTAAATTTGAAACTCGAGGACCTAACAGCGTACAATTCCCCACTAGTAAGTTTTGAGGGGAAGACAGTTATTCCAAGAGGTCAGATTAGACTGCCCATACAGACCGGTTTGGATGTCGTGGAAGTGGACTTCATTGTGATGGATGCTTATTCACCTTATACGGCTATTGTGGCTAGGCCTTGGCTTCATGCCTTAGAAGTCGTTTCTTCTACCCTCCACCAGAAGGTGAAGTATCCATCCAACGGCCAAGTTAAAGAGATTGTAGGGAATCAATCCATGACTAGGCAGTCCATGGTGGCTGCCATCTTACATAGGCCCAATACGGAGTCTTCGGCCTCTGCTGAAAGGAACTTATAGCAATCAAGAACTCCGGTATTACCCGATAATGGAACTCCGGTATTGCTCGATAGACCAGCTGGTAGATGCTACCGTAGGTCATCCTCGGATGAGTTTTTTAGATGCCTTTCAAGGATACCATCAAATATCGCTAGCATTAGATGACCAGGAAAAGACAGTTTTTGTTACTCCCACTGGAAACTACCATTACAAGGTAATGCCATTCGGCTTGAAAAATGCAGAATCCACCTATCAAAGGATAATGACTAAGATGTTTGAACCTCAATTGGGCAAGAATATTGAAGTCTATATAGACGACATGGTAGTAAAGAGTAAGGTGGTGTTTGAACATGTAGGAGACCTTAGAAATATTTTTGAAATACTGAGAGAACATAAGCTGCGCCTTAATGCCTCCAAATGTTCTTTTGGTGTGGGATCAGAAAAATTCCTGGGCTATATGGTGACCCACCGGGGAATTGAAGTTAATCCCGACCAGGTTAAGGCAATAAACAATTTACAACCACCTTGGAATCTCAAAAATGTTCAAAAACAACCGGAATGATTGTTGCTTTAAACCGGTTTATTTCTCGGTCTGCAGATAGATGCAGACCTTTCTTCCTATTGATGAATAAATGGAAGGGATTTGAGTGGACTGAGGAGTGTGCTTTGGCATTTTAGCAACTTAAAGAATACCTATCTCAGCCACCTATCATGTCCAGTCCTCGGACGGACGTCTTGTTTTCTTACATTGCGGTGGCCCCTCATGCTGTGAGTTTGGTATTGATACGGGTTAACAATGGAGTACAACGACCACTCTATTATGTGAGCAAATCACTACATGAGGCTGAGGTTCGCTATCTACCGCTGGAGAAGGCCATCCTGGCAGTGGTGCATGGTACAAGAAAGCTTCCCCATTACTTCTAAGCACATATAGTCGTCATCCTAACTTAACTTCCACTCAAGGCCATACTTCGAAGTGCTGATTACACGGGGAGGATTGCAAAGTGGGGCACAATTCTAGGGGCTTTTGACATCAAATACATGCCTCGTATCTCTGTTAAGGGTCAGGTACTGGCAAACCTCGTGGCCAAGTTCACTGAAATATCAACAACACAGAACATGGATGGAAAATCGGTTGGCACAATCTCCCTACAAAAACCTTTATTCTAGAAGGTATACATTGATGGTGCAGCAAATCAAAGGGGCTCTGGAGTGGGGCTAGTTCTGATCTCTCCTGAGAAGCTCACCATAGAAAAGTCACTAAGATTGGGCTTCTCGGCCACGAATAATGAAGCTGAGTACGAAACCTTGTTGGAAGGAATGTCCATGGTTCAAAGAATGGGAGAAAAGGCAGTAAAGATGTTCTCAGACTCGAGGTTAGTCGTCAGCTAGGTGAAAGGCGAACTAGAAGTAAGAGATGAGAGGATGCAAGGGTATTTAAGTCAAGTTAGACATCTGCAATTAGGATTTGAATCCTTCACTCTTTTGCACGCCCTCAGAAGTGGAAACACACATGCCGATTCCCTAGCCACACTGGCGACCTCCTCGGCATAGATCCTACCTCGGGTTATCCTTATAGAAGACTTGTGTAAACCTACGGAGGTCAAGGGACAAATGGTTCATGTTCACCAAATCAGGGAAGGGCCCAGTTGGATGAATTCCATAGTACTATATCTGAGAGAAGACATCTTGCCAGAAGACAAATCAGAGGCTGAAAAGATAAGGAGAAAAGCATCTCGTTTCTGGGTATTCGAGGACCAAAAATTGTACAAGCGCTCTTTTTCTGGACCATATCTACTCTGTGTTCACCTCGAAGTGACAGAGCTACTCCTTGAGGAGCTGCATGAAGGAATTTGTGGAAGCCACACAGGAGGCAGATCTTTGTCTCACAGAGCTATCACTCAGGGCTACTGGTGGCCAAATATGTAAAAAGAAGTACAAGAGTATGTGAAGAAGTGTGATTAGTATCAGAGGTTTGCACCAAACATACACCAGTCAGGAGGAGTTCTTAATCCCCTGTCTAGCCCCTGGGTTTTTGCTCAATGGGGCTTAGATATAATTGGCCCTTTCCCCAAAGCAGCAGGGAACAAGAGGTATTTGCTGTTCGGCACTGACTATTTCACTAAATGAGTTGAAGTTGAACCTTTAGCAAATATCAGAGATGTGGATGCTAAGAAGTTTATTTGGAAAAACATTGTTACCTGGTTCGGGGTCCCTCATTCCCTCATCTTAGATAATGGTCTTCAGTTTGACAGTAAGTCCTTCAGGAGATACTGCTGTGAATTGGGAATTACGAATAGATATTCTACCCCAGCTTATCCTCAAGGAAATGGACAAGCCGAGGCTATTAATAAGGTCATAGTGAGTGGACTCAAGAAAATGTTGGATGATGCGAAAGGAAAATGGGTGGAAGAACTGCCACATATCTTGTGGACTTATCAGACCACGCCTTGCAGATTAACGGGGGAGACCCCCTTTTCGATGACTTATGGAGCCGAGGCTGTTATTCCCTTAAAGACAGGCTTCCCAACATTAAAGACCAGCTCATTCAGTCCAAGTAGTAACAATGAGCTGCTAGAAAGGAGCTTAGATCTTATCGAAGAAAGAAGAGAAAGTGCAATGGTCCGATTGGCATACTACCAACACAAACTCAAGCAAGCTTATGATGTCAAAGTAAAGCTAAGGCCATTAGTGCCTGGTGACTTGGTATTGAGGAAAGTTCTGGGTACTGCAAAGAATCCAGCATGGGGAAAGCTAGGACCCAATTGTGAAGGACCATATTGCATCACCTCTGTGGCTGGTATAGGGGCCTATTTCCTTGAAGATTTAGATGAACATGTAATACTACGTCCTTGGAATGTAAACAACCAGAAAATGTATTATTATTAATGAAAATTTCCTTTATCAATAAATTCTTTTGTTGTGTAAAAGCATTGTGCTTCATGTTACTCAATCTGTTCAAGTATTAAATAGAACCTAAGTCCTGCATGACTCCTCGGACCACAGGTTTAGGGGAAATTAATTACTTTTGACATCTATTCAAGTATTAAACAGAACCTAAGTCCTACATGGCTCTTCGGACCACAGGCTTAGGGGAAATTAATTACTTTTGGCATCTATCCCAGTATTATACAGAACCTAAGTCCTACATGGCTCCTCAGACTACAGGCTAAAGGGAAATTAATACTCAAGGGCATCTACATAAGTGTTTAAACAGATCCTAAGATATGTCAGGTCTCTCGGACCACATGTTTGGGTGAAATTAACATTCAAAGGTATCCTTATAAATGTTAAACAGAACTCGAAATACAAGGTATATTACTTATTTTCTTTAGATTCAATACTCATTGTATGAGGGTTAGTTCACAATACAAGTGGATAATAACTCTCTATTGCTGATACATAGATAGATTTCTGGAAATGTCAATAATGATTTGTTGCTAGAACACGTTGGAAATGGAGCAACAACAGTTCAAACTTGTTTGCAATAATAATAAGTATGAAAAGCGCAAAAAGTAAAGACTTAGGGAATAGAAGGAAAAGTTCATTCATTAATTCCAAAGAAGATGTGTTACAAGCAATGAAGTAAGTCTCAGGAAAGGAAAACAAAAGAAAGTAAAAAAAAAAAAAAAAAAAATCGTACAACTACTTTTTCATTAGATGAGGATCCTCTTTAGTAGCAATAGTCTTGGACCTAGCATCCCCATCTTTAGGCTTCTCAGCTACCTTAGCTTGGGAGACTACATCCCTGATAGTAAGGGTGTCCTCGGACTAAGCATCATTGGCCGGAGGAAGGCCCTCTTTACCCCTACCTACTCCGGTAGAAGTCCCAGCATCAAAAGTAAGATCTTGAATGCTGGGAACCTACTCAGGAAGGGGCAAGGGTAGAGCAGTTGAGGAAGGATCGGCTGGAATCTTTCTTATGTGTTCAGGAAAGTACACGTTCTTTGCCTTCCTCAGCTCGGAGTCCTCAAAGACCCTTGCAATATTAAGGGCCTCATTCTAGGTTACAGTGCAGTAGTCCCTGCACACTTCGGCTACCTCCTCAGCCAGCCTCTGCTTTGTTTCGAGCACCCCTCGCTCGTAGGTTGCTATCTTCGCGGTTTTAGCAGCTTCTTTGACTGCCTGGGTTTTAGCTTTGGCCTTTTGCAGTTCAGCCTTCAAACTTAGAACCGTTGCCTTCACTATGGCCAGATTCAGCTCAGTTGTATAAAGAAGCTTGCGCTGGTCCTCAACCTAGGTCTCAGCAGTCTTAAGCCCTACCAAAGCGCTCAAACGCTCATGCTCGGAGGTCTTGAGCTTCTTGGCCAGCTATGTTTTTTCCTCCTTCACGGTCCCAAGCGCTTTCTCTACTTCACGCTGGGAATGGGTATCAGCTTCAAATTTGTTATGGGCATTTCTAACGCATTCCTCGGCCACATAGACTTGTTGAGTGACTTGCATAAAAACACCAAAGGGTTACATATAAAAAATATATGCGAATGAAAAAAGGAATGAATTAATGTACTGATAGAATCGTACTCACCATTGCGAGGTCTCTTTTTAGAGACATAAACAAGTTAGGTTGCCTCGTTCGCTTGAGGGCTTCCATATCCCTCAGAAGGAGGAGAGGTTGCTCCAGAGCTTGGGCCAGATGTGTAAAATGCCCTCTACTAGATTCCCTTATCGTAGAATGATAAGGGATGGGGGCTCTGTCCATCTCTAGTATGGGAGCCCATGTACGCTGCTGTCGATGTACCTCAACGTCATCTCGGCTATCCATGGATTTAGCCCTCTTGTCTCTAAGGTCTTTAGTCTTTTGCTGTTTGGTGCACCTCTGCAGGAGCATCTCCCCCTCTTCCAGCTCCTGAGGTGGTCTCTTCTTTTTCGGATCAGGATTGACGCATGGACCTAGATCAGCAAGAAGAGGAGGAGGAGGAAGAGGAAGGTTAGCAGAAGTCTGGGCCTTGGGAACTTCGGGTGGAGTTGCTCCCTTGTTCCTATTGGCAATCAAACCCTTCAAGCTTGGCCTCTTCTTTAGATCCATGTTCTCTGCTTCTTCGGAACTTGTTTCAACTAAAGCAATGGTCTATTCTGGCTGATGAGCCGTGGAAAGCTTGTCGGACTCAATCTTAGAATCCGAAAGCTCCACGAGCCTCTCGAGGGTTCTCTCTTCCTCTGCAAAATGAAATCTATCTATCTCCTCCTCAAGTGACAAACGTGAGGAGGAGGCTATCTCTTTTGCTGCTGCTACTGCTGCGAACGGAACTTGCTAGAGCGGTATCACAAATTGTGGGGGGTTTTTTTGAGCAAGTAATACCACAGGTGGGAGATCCCGCCTCGCTAGGAACCCCGGTTTGGAGACGTCTCTCTAAGCGAGCCGGGTGTTACCTGCTCTTAATGCTTGGCCTGCGTCCTGGTATATGCGCACGACAGGGGCTTGTAAGATGAGGTGAGCAACCCGTAACTAATTATCTTCACTTACGAATATCTCCAACCTCAGCAAAAAGTTGAGCCCGAGAACGTTGACCAAACTGAGCTTTGGAAAGACGTGATCTTTATTTGCAAAAACATCCAAGAAGGTAATTATGGTTAATCCAATAATGAACATTATTCGAGAAGACAAATTACCAAAAATAAATAAAAGGAGAGCTCAGAAAACTAAGGTCCCAGCCGAAAGACCTAATCCTAGGGTACCCCACCTGGTGTTCCTGCCCTAATTGGGCAATGAAGACCATCATGCCATTCCCCAAAGATGACCAGATAATCGTCCTTCAAGCCTTTGTTGGACTTAAGGAGGTAGGATATCAATCTCATCTCATCGGACCGAGATTTGAGGTAATATTCCCCTGAAAGGGAATGACACTCGTACAAATGAGCAATGTTGTGCCATGTAAGACCGAGGTTCCTTTAGTCGTTTAGAGCGACTACACATCCTAAGACTCTAAACATATTGGTGGTGCACTGATGTGGGCATAACCTATGGTTGAGCAGATAGTCCCTAGTTATCCTACCCATGGAAAGCGTCATTCCTCCCTCTATAAAGGCGATCATTGGAATGACAACTTCGCCTACCTCTCTATCCGTGAGTACACGGTCTGGGGGACAGTATTGTAGGCCTACTCTTGGGGGGATATGGTACTTAGCCCTAAAGCTCTCCATACTAGCCGGCGAGTCTACTAAATACTTGAATCTACCCATTTAAATAAACGGAAATGATGCAGGAAGAAGTTTCTAAAAAACAAGAAAGAAGGCGGAGAATAAAAAGGAGAATATAAAGAAACAAGGACTTACAAGAGTGAGTATGTTTATTTCTTTTGCTTTTAAAAGATTTTCGAAGAAATCTTGAGAAAAAGGTTTGGGAAGCTTTGTAATTTGGGGAATTCTGTGAGTTGAAGCGCTTGAAATCACTAGAGAGCTTGAAGATTGGTAAAGTAAAAGGAAAACAAGTTCCCTTGAGGCTTTATATAGGAAATGGAAATGAGTAGGAGTTATCCCGCTCAAATTTCCAAGAAAGGGCTCAACCGTTGGATCTGAGCTTCGCCATTGGATTTAGGGAACAATACACTGCCTGGATAATCATGAGGCACATAAAATGGAACTTTCACACGTACAAACAACAAAATCAAATGGTGCTAGCTCTTAAAAAATCAAAACCCCACCTTTCTCCTCGGATGGGAGGAAAAAATCGGGGTTTTGAGGGGCTATTGTAGGGGTAAGGGCCCAAGATCGTATATTGGACCTTGGGCTTTATCCGAGGATATATATAGGTTCGAGGAGGAGCAAATAATTATTAGATATTCCCAGTTCAGGTCCCATAAGTAGGGAGCAAATGAAAGGTTGTCCGAGGAGTAGCTCCTCCTCGGACTTGATGAATATAGTTCAAAGTATGTAATCCAACAATTAAAGTGATCTTCCAAGAAACTCCAATGATAGGGACATGCCTCATGAACATACGAGAAAGAAGGTGAACTAAAAATATCTAAGGGAAAGCTGCCACCACCGCATTAAATGTACTGCAGCTACTTTTCTGGCCGCATTTATGTGGAGAAAACTTCTAAACAGTACTACCTTGGCTACCACAACTCATAGAGAACCAGAGAGGGTGTCTGATGGGACATGTACTCAAGTAAAGGCTTAGATGATCAACAGATGTAGGATGAGAATGGTCTGAAGGAGGGTATATAATGTGAAGGACTCTTCGTAAAGTGGGGATCAGAAAAATAAAGAGAGAACACTGT
Source organism: Quercus engelmannii (assembly GCA_029955605.1). Classification (NCBI taxonomy): domain Eukaryota; kingdom Viridiplantae; phylum Streptophyta; class Magnoliopsida; order Fagales; family Fagaceae; genus Quercus; species Quercus engelmannii. The sequence goes on from JARPSG010000011.1 coordinate 30,372,997, forward strand.
AGCAATCTAAATTGTCTCTATATCCAACTGTGATCAATATATATAATTTTGACCTCCTCAGACTGAAAGTCCATTGATATCAATACCTCTTATTTGTGCTTGATTGTCACTTAATTCAATACTAGCCGTTGTTCAACTCATTAGGGCCTAATTCTTTAACCTACTCTCTACAAATTTATTCTATTGGGCTTATTGGGCCGAGATCCCATACACTTTGGGTTTGGGCCACAAATCGGGACCCTACAGTGCCTACATAGTCTACCAAACATGCCCTTATTTTAGCTTATCTTTGATATGCCATTACTCTAGTCTTTCCATCCATTACCCTTTAAAATTTTTTGTTAACCCCTTAAAATGATGTAGTTTCACATTTTAAATAATAAAATATAGTTTTAGAGATTATTTTGCTAATTTATTTAATTGCAGTTATTCAAGGTTAATGGAATAAAATGACAAATTTTAAATTCAATGGACTAAAAATGACAAATGATCAAAGTTCTAAGATGTAGGGTGTATTTTTGCCCTTTTTTTCCCTAATAAGGTGTTTCCTTCTTTCCTTTTTCGTTTCTTTCTTTCCCCCAATAAGAACAAGTTTTCATGGTGACAAATTAACAACCTACCTACCTTCTTAGTAAAAATAATAGTAACATTAAGGAGAAGTGAAGACACTCAATCTTTTCTTTCTTTGCTTTATTATTATAATTATTATTATCATTTTTATTTATTATTATTATTATTATTATTTTTGCTTATTTTTGTGAAGGGCCCAAGTGGAAAGATATGTGAGAGAAAATACGATATTTTCTATAACATTACTTTTTCTTCTTTCACTTGGGCTTTTTAAAAAAAAAAAAAAAATCAACATTATTTTCCGCTTCTTGTCTTGTGATATCCTTGTGTTCTCTTTTAATACATTTTTGTTATGCAGAATAAAAAAGTCTTGAACCTTGTTATAAGAATTATTTTCCTCATAAAAAAAAGATAAGACGGCGACTAAACCTTAACCCCACCCAAAGAATCAATGATTTTAGGTCATTGAAGACAATGGTCTTTAAGTTGAAATAGCGTCAATGTTGTTGCTTTCAAATATCCACACTCAAGACCTACCCAACAATAAAATCCTAATTACTAAGCCCAAGCCACTAGTGTAGGTTGTACCTCATTATAGGAGGTTGATCACATCAACTAGAAAAAAAATATATAAAAAAAAAATAACAAGAATATAGTTATAAAAATTATTTATAGATTAGAAAGTTCAACTAGGAAGTAAGTTAATACAAATTAAAATTCAATGATTTAATTACATGAAAAAGAGAAGAAGCAAAGCTCAACTTTGAATAAGATATTTAATTTTTGTTCTTTCATTCTTTCTACACTTGCTAATGTTAACTTGAACTAGTTTCAAAATTTTAACTTCATTCACTATTCAAAACATGGATATGAATGATAATACAAATTGTGTTGTGGCATGCATAATTTTTTTTTTTTTTTTTATAACTATTTTGGATATGGACGCCCCTGCATTATGCCATGCACTTAAGGTATAGTGTTAGGAGTGTTGAATATGTTACTTAGCTAGGTGCTGAGGTGTGTGTGTGGTGCTGATTAGCTGTGCGTGTGGTGCTGATTAGCTATGCATGTGGTGCTGCATGTGGGGTGCTGGTGAGGTGCGTGTATGAGCTGCTGATGAAGGGTGTGTTAGTTGCTGATAAGGCATGTAGGTGGAGCTGATGAGGTGTGCACCATTAGTGCTGCCAGAGTGTACAGTGCTATTGAACTAGAAGTGATAAGTGTAATTGATTAGTTGGCATTATATACTTGTATCCACACTAGTGTTGCAGAAAGGAGAGTTAGTTAATATGGTTTGTTAGTTAGAATATTGACAGTTGGCTTGGCAGTTAGGCAGTTAGAGAGTGAGACTGTGAGAGGTATTAGAAGAGTGTGGAAAGGATGAGCATGTAATTAGAAAACAATTCTCAATTCCAATCTTCTTAATTCTTTCTCCAATTTGTCTCTATTTCTCTGTTCATTCTCTTCTTCAATTTGGAGGTCCAGTTGTCCTCGAATTCAACCACTAAACACACCCTGTTCTTAACATTTGGTATCAGAGCAAGGCCTTCCTTGGCCATGGCAGAAACACGCTCGACTACTGCTTCGACTCAAGAAGCTCTTGCTTCATTGAGGACTGCGAGTGATCATCATGGTAAAGAAATTCAAGAAATGCGTACTATCCAAGAAGTGCATACACGCACTATGAATGAGATGAATCAACAATTAGCAATTCTGGTGTAGAGGCGTAATGGTTCTGATCAAGGTGGATTGCCTCAATCTCCAACAAATGGTGAATCCAGATATGTTAATTCATCAACAATGGCTTTGTCGCAACCTGTGAGGTTGGAATTTCCAAGGTTTTCTAGAGAACACCCTGCAAGTTGGGTTTACAAGGCCAACCAATACTTCAAGTATTACAATACACCAATTGTAGAGAAATTGATGCTAGCCTCGTTTCATTTGAAAGGTGAGGCTCTAATCTGGTTCCAAGATAGTGAAGAGGTAGGTCTTTTTGTTGATTGGGAGTCATTGATTCAAGCATTGTACATTAGATTTGGTGCTACGGCTTATGATGATCCTATGGAAACACTTACTAGGCTAAGACAAACGGCTTCAGTATCCTTGTATAAGACCCAATTTGAGATGTTATCCAATAGGATTAAGGGTTTATCTGCTGCTCACAAGTTAAGCTGTTTCTTAAGTGGTTTAAGAGATGAGATAAGGCTTCCAGTGAGAATGCTTAATCCTAAATCCTTGAATGAGGCTTTTGGTTTGGCAAAGATTCAAGAAGAGTATAATTGGAGTTGCAAGAAGTTTTCTAAGGCTCAAGGGGATCAAGGAAAGCCTTCCATTTTGGGGGCTCCTCCAAAAACTCCTTCTCTGTTGGAGTCTAAATCAAGGCTGCCAATCAAGAGAATTTCTCCTGCTCAAATGGAGGAGAGAAAAAAGAAGGGGTTGTGTTACAATTGTGATGAGAAGTGGGCTTCAGGCCACAAGTGCAAGAATGCTATGTTATTTTTGTTGGATTATGTGGAGTTGGCTAAGGAAAATACCAATTATGGGGTTCACATCAGTGAATTGGAGGAAAATGGATATGTAGATCAAATTGGACAGGTTGGACAAGATCAAGAAGATGCTGAAATTACTCTCTATGTCTTGAGTGGCACTCCTACTTCAGGAACTATGAGAGTCATGGGAAGAATTAACCAAAGGTCCTTTGTGATCCTTATTGATTCAGGGAGCACCCACAATTTTATTGATGTTGCTTTGGTTTCATAGTTGCAGATTCATGTGGATACTTCTCAAATTTTAGAAGTGAAGGTTGCTAATGGTGATGTGATCAAGACTTAGGGTGTTTGTAAGGAAGTGTCAATCTTGATGCAAGGAAATGAATTCTTGGTACACTTACATGTGTTACCAATGGGGGGTTGTGACTTAGTTTTTGGAACCCAGTGGTTGGGAACTTTAGGTGTGATCCAGTGGGACTTTAAATTGCTCACAATGAGTTTTTCTCATGATCACAAGCAAGTTCTGTTGCAAGGGTTGAAGAGTGCTAATTCTCAATTGCAGGATGGGGACACTTTCTTGAAACAACCAGTGAAGAAAGGACTAATTCTCCAGATTTTAGACATTTTAGACCAGCTGCATCCTCAGTTACTGTCTGCAGAAGGACATGTTCAAATCCCTTAAGCCATTGCTGCCTTGTTACTGGATTACAAGTCTGTTTTTGCCACTCCTGAAGGGTTACTTCCCTTAAGAGATCATGAACACCATATCAACTTGAAGGATGGAGCTCAATCTGTATCTCAGAGACCTTACAGGTACTCTTACTGTCAAAAAAATGAAATTGAGAAAATTGTTAAAGAGTTGTTGTCTGTTGGGTTTATTAGAAACAGTAGTAGCCCATTTGCTTCACCTGTTCTTCTAGTTAGGAAGGCTGATTGCTCTTGGAGGATGTGTATTGATTACAGGGCCTTGAATCAAGAGACCATTAAGGATAAGTATCCTATACCAGTCATTGATGAATTGTTAGATGAATTGTTTGGTGCTAATATTTTCTCTAAGTTGGATTTAAGATCCGGGTATCACCAGATTAGAATGAAGGAGGAAGACATCCCAAAAACTGCCTTTAGGACTCATGAGGGTCATTATGAGTTCTTGGTAATGCCATTTGGTTTAACCAATGCACCCTCAACTTTTCAGTCACTCATGAATTCAATTTTTAAACCTTACTTAAGAAACTTTGTCTTAGTGTTCTTTGATGACATTCTTGTGTATAGTAAGAATTTGGCTGATCATGTTGGTCATCTTAAAGTGGTGTTAGAAACATTGGTCAATCATCAATTGTATGCCAAACAATCAAAGTGTGTGTTTGCTTGTAAGGAAGTGGAGTATTTAGGGCATCTCATTTCTGGTGAAGGGGTAAAAACTGATCCAAGGAAGACTGCTGCTATGCAACAGTGGCCTATTCCTAAGGATGTGAAGGCTTTAAGGGGGGTTTTTGGGCTTACCTGGCTACTACAGGAAGTTTGTTAAGGGATATGGCTTGATTGCAGCTCCCTTGACTGCATTGTTAAGGAAAGACTCCTTTATTTGGACTCCTGAAGCTTCACATGCTTTCCAATTACTAAAGGATGCTATGTCAAATCCTCCTGTGCTAGCCCTGCCTGATTTCACCAAGTCATTTGTTGTGGAGTGTGATGCATCTGGATTGGGTATTGGAGCTGTTTTAATGCAGAACCAAAGGCAATTGCCTTCCACAGCCAAGCTTTGAAGGGAAAAGCACTTGCCCTTTCCACTTATGAAAAGGAGTTGTTGGCCTTAGTGGTGGCAGTGAAGAAGTGGAGACCTTATCTTCTTGGCAGATCCTTTGTAATCAAAACAGACCACCAAAGTTTGAAATATTTGCTGGAACAAAAGATTGGTACTCCTGCTCAGCAAAAGTGGATCACCAAGTTACTTGGATATGCCTTTATAGTTGAGTATAAGCATGGTAAGGAAAATTTGGTTGTAGATGCATTGTCAAGGAGAGAAGCTACTGGAGATGTTGATGTTGCCTGTGGCAAGGAGGGTACCCTATGCATTATCTCCTTTCCTACCCCAAACTGGCTTGATGATCTCAAAGCTAGCTATATCACTGATCCTGCCATCCAGCAAACAATCCAGGCACTTAAGTCAGGACAGAATGTTCCAGTTGGGTTCACAATTTGCAATGATTTTCTGTTCTATAAAGGCAGGCTGTTTTTGGGAAGTTCACCTTAAACTTTAAAAACTCTTGTCTTGCAGCAGATACATGATAGCCCTATAGGGGGTCATTCTGGATATTTAAAGTCTTTCCATAGACTCAAGAAGGACTTTTATTGGACTGGTATGAGGAAAGATTTGAAGCAGTATATCAAGGAATGTGATGTATGCCAGAGATTGAAAAATGAGACTTGCCTCCCTGCTGGTTTGTTACAGCCATTGGTTATTCCAAATAGGCCTTGGCTTGACATTAGCATGGATTTTGTGGAAGGGCTGCCTAAGTCTCAGCAAAAGTCAGTTGTATTTGTTGTGGTGGACAGATTCACCAAATATGTTCATTTCATTCCCTTGGCTCATCCTTACACAGCTGCTAAGGTTGCTCAGTTGTTCATGCAGTTTGTTTTTAAGTTACATGGACTGCCTTCCACCATTGTGAGTGACAGGGATCCAGTGTTTACCTCTAAATTTTGGTCTGAATTGATGAAGCTGCAAGGAATTAGTTTAGCTATGTCATCTTCTTACCACCCTCAAACTGATGGCCAAACTGAAGTAGTGAACAAGAGTTTGGAACATTATTTGAGGGCCTTTGCTGCTGACAAACCTCAATCTTGGGTGGACTGGCTTCCTTTGGCTGAGTTCTGGTTCAACACTAACTTCCATACTTCTCTTAAGCTTACTCCATTTGAAGCTCTTTATGGCTATTCTCCTCCTAAGGTTGTAGATTATGTTCCAGGCACTACAAGAGTAGCAGCTGTTGATTCAGTTTTGCAGGATAGGCAATAGCTTTTCTCATTGCTCAAGCACAACCTAACTACTGCACAAGAAAGAATGAAGTGGTTTGCTGATAAGAGAAGAGTGGATAGGTCTTTTGTTGTGGGGGATTGGGTGTATCTTAGACTACAGCCTTACAAGCAGTCCTCAATTCATTCCAGAAAGTTTGGCAAGCTAGCTCCTCGTTTCTATGGACCTTACCAGGTTGTGCAGAGGGTGGGAAAGGTTTCTTATAAGCTTGATTTACCTGCAGGTTCCCAAATCCATCCAGTGTTTCATGTATCCAATCTCAAAGCTAAATTGGGTGCTCAGGTGGTTCCTAGGCCTGCTTTACCTGCTGTGACTATAGATCAGATTCTTAACCCTGAACCAGTGGCCATTTTAGCTACCCGGTCTCATTAGTTAAGAAGCAGACTTATAACTCAAGTGCTGGTACAGTGGCAAGATGAGAGTAAGGATGATGCTACCTGGGAGAGTCTATTTGTTTTACAACAGAAGTTTCCTCACCTTGTGGGCAAGGTGCTTTGAAAGGGAGGGAATTGTTAGGAGTGTTGAATATGTTACTTAGCTAGGTGCTGAGGTGTGCGTGTGGTGCTGCACGTGGGGTGCTGGTGAGGTGCGTGTATGAGTTGCTAATGAAAGGTGTGTTAGTTGCTGATAAGGCATGCAAGTGGAGCTGATGAGGTGTGCACCATTAGTGCTGCCAGAGTGTACAGTGCTATTGAACTAGAAGTGATAAGTGTAATTGATTAGTTGGCATTATATACTTGTATCCACACTAGTGTTGCAGAAAGGAGAGTTAGTTAATATGGTTAGTTAGTTAGAATATTGACAGCTGGCTTGGCAGTTAGGCAGTTAGAGAGTGAGACTGTGAGAGGTATTAGAAGAGTGTGGAAAGGATGAGCATGTAATCAGAAAACAATTCTCAATTCCAATCTTCTTAATTCTTTCTCCAATTCCTCTCTATTTCTCTATTCATTCTCTTCTTCAATTTGGAGGTCCAGTTGTCCTCGAATTCAACTACTAAACACACCTTGTTCTTAACATATAGGGAGGTATCATTCGGCTCAGGCTCAACTATGCCGATGGTGTGGCATGCATCTTTGAAAATTAGAGATGGGTGAGTTCTCACATTATTAATTACTAGTATTTAACTCATGCTTACACACAAGAATGATGAATTGTAGTGATGCTATTGATATTAGTTTGGATTATTAAATATATAGGACATTAGTTCGACCAAGACATTTTTCCTTGCAATTTTAATGATATTTGTTATGCCAAGTTTCTCATTACACTACTGTTATGTATATAATTTTGAAAATCACTATTGGACACTACTACAGTATATACAAGATCAATTCACAATCACTATTTATGAAATTCTACTAAATACAAGATCTAATTTATCTAATTTTGATTTTAAAAAATCTAACATATATATATATATTTATTTATTTATTTACATTGGACTCCTTGTTTTCTACGTTGAATTAACTCACTTGATACAAAAATTTAAAAATCTAAACAATTTAATTTGTATGAAAAGCTAACAAAGACAAAATCTAATTTTGATTTTAAACAATCAAACATATATATATATATATATTATTTATTTATTTATTTACATTGGACTCCTTGTTTTCTACGCTGAATTAACTCACTTGATAAAAAAATTTAAAAGCTTAGATTAGATGAGACACATAGCATAAAATTAGACTCTAATTGAATTCCAATTTGAAATCTAATTGGATTTTCTCTCAACTTTGCCTATTAATATATATATATATATATATATATATATATAGATTTCTACCATGAGTCTTGATGTATTTGGTTGAGTTAAGAATTGAAGGATCATAATGCAATCAAAAGACCATCAGAATTTGGCATGGGGAATATCAAGGGCTAAATACATGAGTGACCCAATGTGATGCCAATGAGATTCTTAAGAGTGGGGAAGAACTATAAAAGGATTCTTACCGAACTTAACAGATTTGAGACTTCAAAATCTACCACGACTGAGAAATATAGAGGAAAGACACATGGAAGTGGAGCACTGAAGAATTTTCAAATTTGAGATGTCCTAAGGCTGCAGTATTGTTATGAACTAAAGAAGCATTTCTCAGGGATATGTTCACTATTAACTAGATAATTTCAAGTGCTTAATCATTTTGATTTCTGGAAACTTTTCATTTTCTATTAAAAATTATAAAATTGTCTTCATCTTTCATATAGTGGATTAGCATTACCCCTGTGTTTTAAATATCCTTCTTAGTTCCTCAAGGCCCCCAAAATCTTGGGAACATTGAAGCTAGTGGAAAAAAAAAAAAAAAAAAAAAGGTTTTGTGATGCACTAGATTCAAAAAACAACACAGCAATTTCGTTCTCTTTACTTTTCCAATTAGAGTAGAACAAAAGAATCAAGTGCAGATAATATTGCAAAACTGATGGACAAGCTTTGTCTTGCATTATGCTTTGACGTTTTTATTTTTTTTCATTGCAACCCAACCAAGGAACACTACACTAACCATATCAGAAAACTAAAAGAAACTTGTGAACTTTAAATTGAGGTAAATATGATATACATAATTATGTGTACTTTGTAGAACCATCTCCAACATACAGTTGACACATTTTTGGATAACCTGAAACTAAGATTCCCATGGGTTCCACAAAAAATGATGGTTGGTAATGAGCTATGACTAGATGTCACTAAGTTAACAGGATGGATCCCAAATTTCCCATACCCTACCAATCTAGACATATTCTTCATTTCAAAATGTTCAGATAAGTACTTTGAGCCCACTATTCTCTATTCATAGCCTGAAGGTGTGTTTAAGCAGCCTACCATGTGTTTGAAATGACATCCTATATACTTTGAGTAATCAATTACAAGAGATCACACGAACATTAGTTGTAGTGTGGTCAATCACTGACATTGAAGATACCCTTTCTCCTCCAGGTAAGACACTACTTGCCCAGCCATGGCACCTGGCGCAGCGCAAACCCCATCTTTCTGTTGTATTTCAATCTGGAAAGCAAGTAAAATTATTCAGTTTGATACACATAAGACAAAGGCACAGCATAATAAGAAACATGCCTGTGATTTAATGATGTTTCACATTTGATAAAGCTCAACATTCATAAGGACACAGCCACAATTAGTTTCCATCCTTAAATAAAGACATACCTCACAGCTCAATGGTGGTTCATAAGGATCATCTATCCCAGTAAAACCTGCAAAATAATATGGTCATATGAAAAGGACCAATTGGTAATGGACAAGAAGATTCAACATTCATCATCATCCCTACCAATAAAATTTGAAATGAAAGTTTTATAAAATTAAGTAATCTTATTTTACTACTTTCAATGATTTAGGATCACTTCTTTGTAAGGTATGTAGAGTAAGGAAAAACAATGAACCTACTGTGATTTCATAATCATATAACCAACAAGATAACCTATGGTATGGTCATAAGACCCACCAGACAAGATATAAGTTTTAATGAGAAAGATTTTAGGTGCTCCTGCAGTACCCTCCTCATGCTAAAGAACCATGACTATGTAATTTTCAAAAAAATCGGGGATTGAAATAGCATCTGGTTGGTGATTTAGAAGAACCTCATTATTCATGGCTAGTTAAATAAAGATGACATTGATCTGCAGAACAGATTCAATGCAAGACACAATAAGAAATGAAATAACTCATGAACCAGGGTACCAGAATAACTTTATAAAAACCCTTACCACGTGCTGTGGCTTAAGAAAACTATGAGGGTCAGTTCCAATTACACCAAGTTACAGAATTACCAAACAAAGATTCAAGTCAGCTGATAAGGATGCTCATATAAGGTCATGAGATGATGAAAATAGAAGATGCTGATACATAAGATGTAAATAAGACTTCAAGTGAAAAGAAATCATATCACATGCTTAAATTGATAAGACAACTTTAATGGATTGGGACCCACATCATAGCAAGGCACTCTGGTATGGGAGCAGTATTCACACTGTAAGCTTCACTTCATGTATTCTTGAGTTCCTTGCAAACTCATAATGCATAGAACAGAAAGCTTATAATAGAAGTCAAACAATGCTGCCTTTGAAAAATAACTTAAAACTCTTTACATCTTCAATTTTTCCTTTAAGATATGATAGAATTTAAAATTATAGCGTCCACACCATGATGATTTTTTTTATCATTAGAACAAGACACCAATTGATTTTTGGTGCAGGCGGGATTCAAAGTCAAGCCCCTTATTCGATGACAAGAGTTTCTTTTTTTTCTTTTTTTTCTTTTTTAATTACAAGACTTTACTAATGGCTATCTGGAACCCACATTCACTATAGCAATTTAATTTCTTCCCGTTTATCATTGCAATTATTGGGATGAATTTCCATGTCATAATTTTTAGTTTAATCACATAACAGATAGTGTACACTTTCTTTTTTGTTTTGGGTTTTTTTTTTTTTTTTGGGGGGTGGGGGGGATTGAGTTTTGAAAGCAGAGAACCATGTTAATGTATTAAAGCAGCATGATAAGCATGTTTCACAAAGCACACCTTTGATCTTTCCAGAACGTGCAAGCTTGTAAAGGCCTTTTGTATCTCTTGCTTCACATAATTCTAGAGGCATGCTCATGAAAACCTGTTTACATACAAGTCAAATTGAATTCCAAATTAAAAGAACAGAAACCAAGTAATAATAATAATAATAATAACCATTAGAAGGAGCCTTGCCTCAATAAAATTCGCATCTGGTAACATCGCACGGCAAGCATCTCGATCTTTTCTATATGGAGATATGAGACTGGCAATACAAATCAAACCAGCATCCGCAAAGAGTTTTGCAACTTCCCCTGTATTAGATAATAAAATTATAGTTTATCAACCATACCTCATGCTCCAATATAGTTGAGCAAAGGCTAGCCTACCAATTGTAATAAACCTTTAGTACACACTCATTTCTATCATTAAGATAAAACATTACAGTTATAATTTATTTATTTTTTAATCCCTATTGCATTAACACTGCAGAATTGGAGCAAAAAGTTTTGCTATTCCATTCATCTACTGAAATTATTATATTTAAAGCTACAAGTCTATAAAGGTTGATATTTACTCACATATGTCTACTGTGTACATTCTAGCTGCTAGGGCCCTCATCAGATTAGAGCTGGCAAGAATTTTCTTCCCAGTTTTTCCAACACACACAGCATGTAGTGACTAATGTTGGTACATATCATTGATCCATAGAAGCAGGCGGATAAGATCAAAATCATTTCAGAAACAATAAAACCTATTCTATAACAAATGATAATCAAATTTACCTAGTTCTATCAAGAAACTCTTCCAAACGATCCAATAGTTGATATAAATTATTGAATCACTAGGAATATAAACCCAAACTCTGAAGCAACATTTAATGTGAAAGCCACGAAAATATAGATCCAACTTCTTTCAGTTTCTATGTTTCTATTGGTCATACAAGCCTTCAACAATATACATAAAAAAATTAATGAAATGAAATTGAGCATGTACCAGTGAAGACTATATTGAACATTAGTTCACATGTCCATTATATGCCTTAAAAAGTACAGAATCTGCTAATAAAAAATTTGACTTTCAAGCTTACAGCTCACCCAACCCAAACCCCAGAAAAAGTTTGTTGTATATAGAAAATACTCACCAACTCTGCGTATATTTTCAGTCCGATCTTCTGGTTTGAAACCAAGGTTCTTGTTTAGTCCATGCCGAAGGTTATCTCCATCAAGGATGTAGGACAGCTTTCCCCTGGAGTGGAGTTCTCTACTTAGAGAGCACGCCAGTGTGCTTTTTCCTGAACAATTTGGACAAAAGGATTCAGCAAGACATAGCAACTACATCCAGTATAGCATGCTAGAAATAGCCTCAAATCTTTCAATATCATAGGAAAATCAAGGAGACATCATATTAATAACTTGTTCACTTCTCAAAATTATTGGCAATGTAATGATACTTATCAGGCTAGTAAGTAGACAACATTTCTGATGGTTTTATGAATTCCATTGTTAGTGAGTAATTCACACAAAAACATATCTTGAGAAAAAATGAAGAAGCCAATGGTAAAAATGTTAGCAGTCGCCAAGGGAAAGAGGACATTAAGCCCAGCCTCCTGGTGACCTTAATAATTGACTTGCTGCATAAAACCTCTCCCTGATGAAAAGGACAATGTGGGTTTCAAGAATTTGATCCAACCATAATAAACTAGATTCCTAGCATACATTTCTACTGTTCCTGTAGAATTTCATCAACTACTCAAAGACCCAAATATTGCTTCTTCCAAAGCTAGCTCAAAATGCAAAATGCAATTATAAAAGCAGAAGTTCAGCTAATTTTATGTTGGTAAATAAGCGGTTCCATGCCCCTCTACTATCTGTATTCATAAATTTAGGCAGTAAAAGCCATAGCTATCATCTATGGACCAGCTAGACCGGAGGCATTGGTAATTGGTGGCCTGGTTCAAAAGTGAGACCATGTCATGCTGTGGACCAAAATAACAAAAGAAGCAGTTAAAAGTTAAAACCAACCAAACTGCGGGTTTTTAGTTGGTCCAGTATAGTGATTTCCAACCTATTCATATTGGATGACTGATGATTATGAAACTAAAAGATTGATGCTAGAATGATTCAAGCTCCTAAAATTAAAAGATTGATCCCAGGACTCAAACACAAGCTTCCAAAGCCTAAAACACACTTCCAACTACTATATCATCTTCATTTATAACAAGGTTTTTATAAAATCAATTGTTTTAGCATTAACAACACAATACCACAAATTCAGCCATCCAAACTATTGACCACAGTTGGGCCAGCGAATTAATGATACAATGTCAATGTCCAGTTCCAGTTAAATGACATGTAACAGCAACGACAAAGCCTCATATCAGACCTACATGGAATGGTATGTAAAACCACTGAACACTCAGCTCTAATTAGCACCTTTATTCTCACTAGAATAATAAGCCATCAGCCTGATTTTGATCATATTCATTTTTGCATTCTTCACGAACTCCTTTGACTGCAATAATATTGCTACTCTCACAGGAGCAGTAATTGAACTCTATCCCAAATCTTGACCTCAATATATGCAACTCATACCTTCACACAGAAGCAAATTGATGTCTTATGCCATATTTTCTTTCAAAGCTAAGTCATCTATTGCAGCATCCATATCATACTTATGCGCATTCTATGGACAAATGGATGTTGAACTGTACAAGCATGCAGGCCTGCTAATAACATTATACAGATTTTCTGTCCTCACTGGATGCTACCTACACCTTCTCAAAGAAGCATATCAATTTCTTATCCATGCTTGTTTGCACGGTCATACCTAATCCGGAAAAAGTCATAAAATTAATCCAAAAGCAATGCAAAATCATAGAGGCTCAAAAGCAACCAACAGTAAATGTAAGCCTAATTTATATGCAAGACAATAAGAGACAAAAGTTTCAAACTCAATGCCCAAGTAGCAAAAATAGAGTATAGACATCATATCTACTAAATACCACAAATTTCTTATGATTATATAGACATAATGAGTTCTGATTCTCATACCACAAATTTCTTATGAACATATAGACATCATGGTACTTTCCTACGAAGATTGGAAGTAATATGAAATTCGATTCAAAAAAGTAAACCTGATCCGCTGAGTCCTGTAATCCATACAACACACCCCTTTTGATTAAGTAACTTTTGCCTATCAAGCTTCCCAACAGGAGATTCTTGCCAAAATATATTTGTTGAATTGCTCTGAGTAGACATCACAAACCTCTCTTCTGTTCCTTCCCAAAAATCAAACGTTAAATCATCAATAGCAAATTAGCAATACAACTGTGAAAAAGTGTACTTGAATATTATATTAAAAAAAAAAAAAAAAAAAACTCATTTGTTATAATATACAGCACAGAGGAGGGGAAGAAAAGGTGAAAAAATTAATAAAATTTTTAAGAAAAAGGACAAAGCAAATATGGATTGGGTTGGTGTTGGTGTTGTGTTCACATTCCATTGTTTTACTTTTACCTTTCTGGGTAACTATTATTCTTTTATTTGGATTGATGAAATTCAACAAAAATGCAAATAAGAATTTTTTTAAAAAAAAAAAAAAATCTATTTGAACAATAATAAAAAGGAATACACAAAAACTGAAAAATGCCCTTTGTTAAAAGTTCCTTTATCCTAAAGAATAATCAATCCAATGTGGGCTTGGTAGATATATGATCATAAAGTATTTGTAATGTCACACGAAAAGAAGAGAAGCCTTGTAATTGATGAAAATAATAATAATAATAATAATAAAGTGTACATTTTCCATTAAAAGAACTTGGCATCACCCATCAAATGAAAGAAAGAAACAGATAAAAAGGATACCAGCTGGAAGAGAAAGATTCCAAACCTGAAACCTGGCTTAATTTGCTTGTTTGCTTGATATTTGATAATACAGAACAGAACAGAGAGAGAAAAGTGAAGTGATTTTTATGTTACCCGAACGAAACCAATAATAGAAGGAATGGAAGAAAGCATTAATTTCATAATAATAATAATAATAATTATGGGTTTGTTAGCTAGTAGAAATAAAAAGTTTTGTAGTCCTGTTTTGAACCCTTGTTTTTCGTTGGTGCGTACATTTTGGATTTGGAATGCATCTGGACACAACTTGCCACAGTAGATCATGTAGTCGTAGTAGTGTTTGGATGGAGAGAAGAAAAAAAAAAAAAAAAAAATTCTGTTTATGTGACGTGCTTTTCGCGTGCTCTCCTTTCCTTTCTGATAAGAAGACCAGCTAATTAAATGTTGTTATTTATGAATATATGATATATCTCATTCATATATTTGTACGCATAAATAATATTATTTTATTGATTGGAGGACTATTTTAACTGTCTTCTATTCAAACGCCCACATGGGTCCCAAACTTTTGAATGACATGGCCACTGCCAACAGAAATTAAAAAAACTTCATTATAGCTTTATTTCTAGCCAAATCGAGCTGAGATAGGCCGAGAAAGAAAAAAAAAAATCGATCCAAATTCTGTTCCTACCCAACCCTAGCTAAACAATTCCCAAAAAAATAGCAGAAAAAAAAAAATCGTCATTATAGCTTTATTTCTAGCCAAATCAGGATGAGATAGGCTGAGAAAGAGAAAAAAAAAATTTTGATTTCAAATTCCGTTCCTACCTGACCCTGGCTAAAGAATTCCCAAAAAAATAGCAAAAAAAAATCAAAAAATTTTAAAAAAAAAACATCATTCTAGTTTATTTCAAGCCAAACCGGGGTTAGATAGGCCGAGAAAGAAAAAAAAAAATTGTAGTTCCGAATTCCATTCCTATCCGACCCTGGCTAAAGAATTCCCAAAAAAAAATAGCAGAAAAATTCAAAAAATGAAAAAACGTCATTCGAGCTTTATTTCTAGCAAAATCGAGTTGAGATAGGCCGAGAAAGAGAAAAAACAAAATTCATTCCGAATTCTGTTCCTACCCGGCCATGGCTAAACAATTCCCAAAAAAATAGCAGAAAAATTCAAAAAATTAAATATCGTCATTCTAGCTTTATTTCTAGCCGAACCGGGCTGAGATAGGCCAAGAAAGAGAAGAAAAAAAATTTTCGTTCCGAATTCCGTTCCTACTCGACCCTGGCTAAAGAATTCGCAAAAAAATAGCAAAAAAAAAATTTTAAAAACCTCATTTTAAATTTATTTCTAGCCAAACTGAGCCTGGATAGGCCGAGAAAGAGAAAAAAAATTTCATTTCGAATTCCATTCCTACCCAACTCGGGCTGTAGAATTAAAAAAAAAAATTGTAAAAAAATTAAAAAACATCATTCCCGCTTTATTTCTAGCCAATCCGAGTTTAAATAGGCCGACAAAGAGAGAAAAAAAATTTCGTTTCAAATTCCGTTCCTACCTGACCCTGGCTAAACAATTCCAAAAAAAAAAACAAAAAAATTAAAAATCGTCATTCTAGCATTATTTCTAGAGAAACCGGGCTGAGATTGGCCGAGAAAGTGAGAACAAAATTTTCGTTTCGAATTCCATTCCTACCCGACCCTAGCTAAAGAATTCCCCAAAAAAATAGCAGAAAAATTCAAAAAATTAAAAAACATCATTCTAGCTTTATTTTTAGCCAAATCGGGCAGAGATAGGTTGAATTCCGTTCCTACCCAACCCTGGCCAAAGAATTCCCAAAAAAATTAAAAAAACATGATTTTTACTTTATTTCTAGCCAAACTAGGCTGAGATAGGTTGAGAAAGAAAGAAAAAAAAATTACGTTCCGAATTCCGTTCCTACTCGACTCTGGCTAAAGAATTCCCAAAAAAATAGCAAAAAAAATTAAAAAAACATCATTCTAGCTTTATTTTTAGCCAAACCGGGGTAGATAGGCCGAGAAAGAAAAACAAATTTTAGTTCCGAATTCTGTTCCAATCCGACCCTAGCTAAAGAATTCCCAAAAAAATAGCAAAAAAATTCGAAAAATTCAAAAACATCATTCTGGCATTATTTCTATAGGCCGAGAAGAAGTGAAAAAAATTTTCATTCCAAATTCCGTTCCTACTCAACCCTGGCTAAAGAATTCTAAAAAAAAATAGCAAAAAAATTCAAAAAATTAAAAAAAAACATTATTCTAGCTTTATTTCTAACCAAACTGGGCTGAGATAGGCTGAGAAAGAGAAAAAAAAAATTTTGGTTCCAAATTCCGTTCCTACCCGAACCTTGCTAAAGAATTCCCAAAAAAATAACAGAAAAATTAAAAAAATTAAAAAACGTCATTCTAGCTTTATTTCTAGCCAAATCGGGCTGAGATAGGCCGAGAAAGAGAAAAAACAAATTTCATTCCTACCTGACCCGGGCTAGAGAAATAAAAAAAAATTGCAACAAAATTCAAAAAATTAAAAAACATCATTCTAGCTATTTTTCTAGCCAATCCGGGCTTAAATTGGCTGAGAAAGAGCAAAGAAAATTTTCATTCTGAATTCCGTTCCTACCCGACTCTGGCTAAAGAATTCCCAAAAAAATTCAAAAAATTGAAAAAAAAAACATCATTCTAGCTTTATTTCTAGCCAAACCGGGGTAGATAGGCCGAGAAAGAAAAAAAAAATTAGTTCCGAATTCCGTTCCAATTCGACCCTAGCTAAAGAATTCCGAAAAAAATAACAAAAAAATTCAAAAACATCATTTCGGCATTATTTCTATCCAATCTAGGCTGAAATAGGCCGAGAAGGAGTGAAAAAAATTTTCATTCCAAATTCTGTTCCTACCCAACCCCAGCTAAAGAATTCTAAAAAAAATAGCAAAAAAATTAAAAAAAATTAAAAAACATTATTCTAGCTTTATTTCTAGCCAAAACCGGGCTGAGATAGGCTGAGAAAGAGAAAAACAAAATGGTTCCAAATTCCGTTCCTACCCAAACCTTGCTAAAGAATTCCCAAAAAAATAACAGAAAAATTCAAAAAATTAAAAAACGTCATTCTAGCTTTATTTCTAGCCAAATTGGGCTGAGATAGGTTGAGAAAGAGAGAAAAATTTCGTTCTGAATCCGTTCCTACCCTACTCGGGCTAGAAAATTCAAAAAATTAAAAAACATCATTCTAGCTTTTTTTTTCAAGCCAATTTGGGCTTTAGATTGGCCGAGAAAGAGAGAAAAAAATTTTCATTCCTAATTCCGTTCTTACCTGACCCTGGCTAAAGAATTCCCAAAAAAATAGAAAAAAAATTCAAAAAAAAAAAAAAAATCATTCTAGCTTTATTTCTAGCCAAACCGGGTTAAGACAGGCCAAGAAAGAGAGAAAAAAATTTTGGTTCCGAATTTCGTTCCTACCCGATCCTGGCTAAAGAATTCCAAAAAAAAAAATAGCAAAAAAAGTCAAAAAATTAAAAAACGTCATTCTAGCTTTATTTCTAACCAAATCGGGCTGAGATAGGCCGAGAAAGAGAAAAAAAAATTTTCGTTCTGAATTCTATTCTTACCCGACTCTGGCTAAAGAATTCCCAAAAAAATTTTAAAAAAAATTAGTTCAGAATTCCATTCCTACCTGACCCCGGCTAAAGAATTCCCCAAAAAATAGCAAAAAAATTAAAAAAAACGTCATTCTAGCATTATTTCTAGCCAAATCGGGCTGAGCTAGGCCGAGAAAGAGAAAAAGAAATTTCGTTCCGAATTTCGTTCGTTACCAACCCTGACTAAACAATTTCCAAAAAAATTCAAAAAAAAAAAAAAAAAACATCATTATAGTTTATTTCAAGCCAAACTAGGGTTAGATAGGCCATGAAAGAGAAAAAAAAAAATTTAGTTCTGAATTCCATTCCTATCCGACCCTGGCTAATGAATTCCCGAAAAAAGTAGCAGAAAAATTCAAAAAATTAAAAAACATCATTCTAGCTTTATTTCTAGCCAAACCGGGGTTAGATAGGCCAAGAAAGAGAAAAAAAAAAATTGTAGTTCCAAATTCCGTTCCTATCCGACCATGGCTAAAAAACCTCATTCTAAAATTAGTCCTAGCCAAATCGGGCTTGGATAGGCTGAGAAAGAGAGAAAAAATTTTCGTTCCGAATTCCATTCCTACCTAACTTGGGTTGTAGAATTCAAAAAAAAATTACAAAAAAATTCAAAAAATTAAAAAACATCATTCCCGCTTTATTAAAAGTCAATCCGGGCTTAAATAGACCAAAAAAGAGAAGAAAAAAAATTTTCGTTCCGAATTTAGTTCCTACTCGACCCCAGCTAAACAATTCCCAAAAAAATAGCAAAAAATATTAAAAATCGTCATTCTAGCTTTATTTCTAGCGAAACTGGACTGAGATTGGCCAAGAAAGTGAGAAACAAATTTTCGTTTCGAATTTCGCTCCTACCCGACTCTAGCTAAAGAATTCCCAAAAAAAAAAAAAAAGCAGAAAAAAATCAAAAAAATTAAAAAAACGTCATTCTAGCTTTATTTCTAGCAAAATCGAGCTGAGGTAGGCCGAGAAAGAGAGAAAAAAAATTTCATTCTAAATTCCGTTCGTACTCGACCCGGGCTAGAGAATTCAAAAAAAAAATTCAAAAAATTAAAAAACATCATTCTAGCTTTTTTTCTAGCCAATCCAGGCTTAGATAGGTCGAGAAAGAGAGGAAAAAATTTTCGTTTTGAATTTCGTTCCTACCCAACCCTAGCTAAAGAATTCCTAAAAAAATAGAAAAAAAATTCAAAAAATAAAAAAACATCATTCTAGCTTTATTTCTAGCCAAACTGGGCTCAGATAGGCTGAGAAAGAAAGAATAAAATTTTGGTTCCGAATTCCGTTCCTACCCGAACCCTGCTAAAGAATTCCCAAAAAAATAGCAAAAAAATGAAAAAAATGAAAAAAACGTCTTTCTAGCTTTATTTCTAGCCAAATCGGGCAAAGATAGGCCAAGAAAGAGAAAAATAAATTTGGTTCCGAATTTCGTTCCTACCCGACCCTGGATAAAGAATTCCCAAGAAAATAGCAAAAAAATTCAAAAAATTAAAAACGTCATTCTAGCTTTATTTCCAGCCTAATTGGGTTGAGATAGGCCGAGAAAGAAAAAAAAATTTTCGTTCTGAATTTCATTTCTACCCGACCCTGGCTAAAGAATTCCAAAAAAAATATCAAAAAAAATTAAAAAACGTCTTTCTAGCTTTATTTCTAGCCAAACTGGGCTGAGATAGGCCGAGAAAGAGAAAAATAAATTTGGTTCCGAATTCCGTTCCTCCCCGACCCTGGATAAAGAATTCCCAAAAAAATAGCAAAAAAATTCAAAAAATCAAAAAACATCATTCTAGTTTATTTCTAGCCAAACCGGGGTTAGGCCAAGAAAGAGAAAAAAAATTGTAGTTCCAAATTCCGTTCCTATCAGACCCTGTTTAAAGAATTCCCAAAAAAGTAGCAGAAAAATTCAAAAAAAATGAAAAAATGTCATTCGAGCTTTACTTCTAGCCAAATCGGGGTTGAGATAGGCCAAGAAAGAGAGAAAAAAAATTTCTTCCGAATTCCGTTTCTACCTGGCCCTGGCTAAACAATTCCCAAAAAAATTGCATAAAAATTATAAAAAAAATTAAAGATCGTCATTCTAGCTTTATTTCTAGCCAAACCGGGCTGAGATAGGCCAAGAAATTGAGAAAAAAATTGTCGTTCCAAATTCCATTCCTACCCGACCAGGGCTAGAGAATTCAAAAAAATATTGCAAAAAAATTCAAAAAACTAAAAAACATCATTCTGGCTTTATTTCTAGCCAAACTAGGCTGAGATAGGCCGAGAAAGGGAAAAAAAAATTTGGTTCCAAATTCCGTTCCTGGCTAAAGAATTCCAAAAAAAAAAAAATAGCAAAAAAAGTCAAAAATTAAAAAACGTCATTCTAGCTTTATTTCTAACCAAATCGGGCTGAGATAGGCTGAGAAAGAGAGAAAAATTTTTGTTTCAAATTTCGTTCCTACTCGGCCCTTGCTAAAGCATTCCCAAAAAAATAGCAAAAAATTCAAAAACATCATTCTGGCATTATTTCTTTCCAAACTGGGCTGAAATTGGCTGAGAAGGAGTGAAAAAAATTTTCATTCCAACCTAACCATGGCTAAAGAATTCCCAAAAAAATAGCAAAAAAATAGCAAAAATTAAAAAAATATCATTCTAGCTTTATTTCTAGCCAAACCGGGTTCAGATAGGCTGAGAAAGAGAAAAAAAAAAATTTGGTTCCGAATTCCGTTCCTAACCGAACCTTGCTAAAGAATTCCAAAAAAATAGCAGAAAAATTTAAAAAATTAAAAAAGTCATCCTAGCTTTATTTCTAGCAAAATCGGGCTGAGATAGGCCGAGAAAGAAAAAAAAAAAAATTTTGTTTCAAATTCCGTACCTACCCGACCCGGGCTAGAGAATTCAAAAAAAAAAAAAAACTGCAAAAAAATTCAAAAATTAAAAAACATCATTCTAGCTTTTTTTTCTAGCCAATCTGGGCTTCAATAGGCCGAGAAAGAGAGAAAAATTTTCGTTCAAAATTTCATTCCTACCCGACCCTGGCTAAAGAATTCCTAAAAAAATTGCAAAAAATTTCAAAAAATTAAAAAAACGTCATTCTAGCTTTATTTCTAGTTAAATTAGGCTGAGATAGGCTGAGAAAGAGAAAAAACAATTATCATTCCGAATTCCGTTCCTACCCGACCCTGGCTAAAGAATTCCCAAAAAAATTAAAAAAATTAAAAAAACGTCATTCTAGCTTTATTTCTAGCCAAATCGAGCTAAGATAGGTTGAGAAAGAGAGAAAAAAATTCTCGTTCCGAATGTCATTCCTACTCGGCCCTGGCTAAACAATTCCTAAAAAAATAGCAGAAAAAATTAAAAAATTAAAAATCGTTATTCTTGCTTTATTTCTTGCCAAATCGAGCTGAAATAGGCCGAGAAAGAGAATAAAACATTTTCGTTCCGAATTCCATTCATACCCGTCTCTGGCTAAAGAATTCCCAAAAAAATAGCAAAAAAAATTTCAAAATCATTATTCTAGCTTTATTTCTAGCCAAACCAAGGTAGATAGGCCAAGAATGAGAAAAAAAAAAAATTAGTTCCGAATTCCGTTCCAATCTGACCCTAGCTAAAGAATTCCCAAAATAATAGCAGAAAAATTCAAAAAATGAAAAAATGTCATTCGAGCTTTATTTCTAGCCAAATTGGGTTGAGATAGGCCGAGAAAGAGAAAAAAAAATTTCGTTTCGAATTTCGTTTCTACCCGGCCCTGGCTAAAAAATTCCCAAAAAAATAGCAGAAGAATTAAAAAAATTAAAAATCGTCATTCTCGCTTTATTTCTAGCCAAACCGGGCTGAGATAGGCCGAGACGTTGAGAAAAAAATTTTCGTTCCAAATTCCGTTCCTACCCGACCAAGACTAGAGAATTCAAAAAAAATATTGCAAAAATATTCAAAAAATTAAAAAACGTCATTCTAGCTTTATTTCTAGCCAAACCAGGTTGAGATAGGCAAAGAAAGAGGAAAAAAAAAATTTGGTTCCGAATTTTGTTCCTACCTAATCCTGGCGAAAGAATTCCAAAAAAAAAAAATTCAAAAAATAAAAAAACGTCATTTTAGCTTTATTTCTAACCAAATCGGGCTGAGATAGCCGAGAAAGAGAGAAAAATTTTTGTTCCGAATTCTGTTCCTACCTGACCTTGGCTAAAGCATTCCCAAAAAAATAGCAAAAAATTGAAAAACATCATTCTGACATTATTTCTTTCCAAACTGGGCTAAAATACGCTGAGAAGGACTGAAAAAAAATTTCATTCCAAATTCTGTTCCAACCCAACCATGGCTAAAGAATTCCCAAAAAAATTCAAAAAATTAAAAAACATCATTCTAGCTTTATTTCTAGCCAAACCGGGTTCAGATAATAAACTACATCAGAAACGGATATTGCAGACGTGGCAAACGGCAAAGTCAAAAAATAATAAACTAATGTCCACGTGGCCTAAATTAATAATAATAAATATTTTTTAATTCCACATCAGCATCTAAATTAAAAAAAAATTAAAAACTCTCATAAAAAAAATCCTTAAATAAAAAAATTAATTTATTAATTCTAACTAAATAAAAAAAATTAAAAACTCTCATCAAAAAAAAAAAAAAAAATCAAAAACAAATTTAAAACAACAAAACCCAGCAAGAACAACAAAACCCAGCAAGAACATAAACCCAACAAGAACTAAACCCAGCAAGAACATAAACTCGACCTTTTTCATAAACCCAGCAAGAACATAAACCCAGCAAGAACATAAACCCAGAAAGAACTAAACCCAGCAAGAACATAAACCCACAAGCTTTCTCTCTAAATACTCCAATGCCCAGATCTATTATTATCTCCTTCCATTTATACTAAACCTCACCGTTTTCTGATTACTCACTGAAAATATATTTATAAAAAAAAAAAAAAAATTCAATCTTTTTTTTGGTTGTTGTTGAAGGCAAATTCAGAGCCGTCGGATCAAGACCCATCAACGAAAATGCAAGGTACAAGCAGATTCTTCAGGATCGGGCTCGTCGCAGCATGGTACTCCTCCAACATTGGAGTCCTATGCAGACAATTCGGTCCCGGGTTCAGTTCTTTAAGATCGCGGCGCTGAGCCTCGTGTTCTGCGTGTCGGTTGTGTTCGGGAACATATCGCTCCGATTCTTGCCCGTCTCGTTCAACCAGGCTAATGGAGTATTTAGAGAGAAAGCTTGTGGGTTTTCTCTTCCATGGATCTGAGCAAAAATTGAGTTGAGCTTCATTTCATTGAAAACAAAGAATAAGAGAAAGGGATTGATTTGCTTTTGAATATTAAAAAAAAAAAAAAAAAACAAAAAACAAAAACAACGTGGGTGTGAAACAAAACAAATGAAAAAGGTCGAGTTTTTGAGGATGACCGACGAGGAATGTGGCTCTCTGCAAATATGGGTTTGAATTTAATTTTTGAGTTTTAAATTTGCTGTGTGTTTTGTTAATCTTGTTTTTGCTGGGTTTTAAATTTGTTGTTCTTGCTGGGTTTAGTTTGTTCTTGCTGGGTTTAGTTTTTTCTGGGTTTTGTTGTTCTTGCTGGGTTTAGTTTTAAATTTGTTTTTGATTTTTTTTTTTATGAGAGTTTTTAATTTTTTTTATTTAGTTAGAATTAATAAATTAATTTTTTTATTTAAGGATTTTTTTTATGAGAGTTTTTAATTTTTTTTAATTTAGATGCTGATGTGGCATTAAAAAATATTTTTTATTATTAATTTAGGCCACGTGGACATTAGTTTATTATTTTTTGCCTTTGCTGTTTGCCACGTCTGCAATATCCGTTTCTGATGTAACGGCAGGGACTAAAATGGAAGCGTTTTTCAGGAGAGGGACTAAAACGGAAATCGGGTGAAAATGTAGGGACCAAAATGTGTTTTTCGCCAAAAAAAAAAAAACCTGCAAAAAAATTCAAAAATTAAAAAACATCATTCTAGCTTTTTTTTTCTAGCCAATCCGGGCTTCGATAGGCTGGGAAGAGAAAAAAAAAATTCGCTCCAAATTTCATTCCTACCTAACCCTGGCTAAAGGATTCCCAAAAGAATTGCAAAAAAATTCAAAAAACTAAAAAACGTCATTCTAGCTTTATTTCTAGTCAAATCAGGCTGAGATAGGCCGAGAAAGAGAGAAAAAAATTATTGTTCAGAATTCCGTTCCTACCCGACCCTGGTTAAAGAATTCCCAAAAAAATAGCAAAAGAATTCCAAATTATTTTTTTTAAAAAAACATCGTTCTAGTTTATTTCTAGCCAAACCGGGGTCAAATAGGCTGAGAAAGAAAAAAAAAATTTGTTTCGAATTCCGTTCCTATCTAACCCTGGCTAAAGAATTTTCAAAAAAATAGTAGAAAAATTCAAAAAATTAAAAAACGTCTTTCTAGCTTTATTTCTAGCCAAATTGGGCTGAGATAGGTCGAGAAAGTGAAAAAAATTTTCATTCAGAATTCCGTTCCTACCTGACCCTTGCTAAAAAATTCCCAAAAATAGCAGAAAAATTAAAATAATTAAAAAAAAAACATCATTCTAGTTTATTTCTAGCCAAACTGGCGTTAGATAGACTGAGAAAGAGAAAAAAAAAAAAATTTAGTTCCGAATTCCATTCCTATCCGACCCTGGCTAAAGAATTCCCAAAAAAATAGCTGAAATTTTCAAAGAATGAAAAAAACGTCATTCAAGCTTTATTTCTAGCCAAATCGGGTTGAGATAGGTCAAAAAAGAGAGAAAAAATTTTTTGTTCTGAATTTCGTTCCTATCCGACCCTGGCTAAACAATTCCCAAATAAATGGTAGAAAAATTAAAAAAATTAAAAATCATCATTTTAGCTTTATTTCTAGCCAAACCGGGCTGAGATAGGCCTAGAAAGAGAGAAAAAAAATTTGGTTCCGAATTCCGTTACTACCAGACCTTGGTTAAAGAATTCCCAAAAAAATAGAAAAAAACATCATTCTAGTTTATTTCTAGCCAAACCGGCATTAGATAGGTCGAGAAACAGAAAAAAAAAATACTAATAATAATTTTCGAATTCCGTTCCTATCCGACCTTGGATAATGAATTCCCAAAAAAATTCAAATAATCAAAAAACGTAATTCTGGCTTTATTTCTAGCCAAATCGGGCTAAGATAGGCTGATAAAGAGAAAAAAAAAATTTCAATCCAAATTTTGTTCCTACCCGACCCTCGCTAAACAATTGCCAAAAAAATAGCAGAAAAATTTAAAAAAAATTAAAAATCATCATTCTAGCTTTATTTCTAGCCAAACTGGGCTTGGATAGGCCGAGAAAAAGAGAAAAAAAATTTCATTCTGAATTCCGTTTCTGCCCGACCTTCATTGAACAATTCCTAAAAAAATAGCAGAAAAATTAAAAAAAAAAAAATCATCATTCTAGCTTTATTTCTAGCCAAACCATGCTGAGATAGGCTGAGAAAGAGAGAAAAAAATTTTGGTTCCAAATTCGATTCCTACCTGACCTTGGCTAAAGAATTCCCAAAAAAATAGCAAAAAAAAAAAAAAAAAAAAAAACCATCATTCTAGTTTATTTCTAGCCAAACCGGGATTAGATAGGCCAAGAAAGAGAAAAAAAAGTTGTCGTTCCGAATTCCGTTCCTATTCGACCCTGGCTAAAAGAATTCCCAAAAAAATAGCAAAAAAATTATAAAAAAATGAAAAAACGTCATTCTAGCTTTTTTCTAGCGAAACTGGGCTGTGTTTGGCAGAGAAAGTGAGAAACAAAATTTCGTTTCGGATTTCGTTCCTAGCCGACCCAAGCTAAAGAATTCCCAAAAAATAGAAGAAAATTTTAAAAAATTAAAAAACGTCATTCGAGCTTTATTTCTAGCCTAATCGAGCTGAGATAGGCTGAGAAAGAGAAAAAAAAAATTTCTTTCCTTTCCGAACCTAGCTAAAGAATTCCCAAAAAAATTCAAAAAATTAAAAAAATGTCATCCTTAGCTTTATTTCTAGCCAAATCGGGCTGAGATAGGCCTAGAAAGAGAAAAAAAAATATTTTTTCCGAATTCCGTTCCTACCCGACCTTGGCTAAAGAATTCCCAAAAAAATAGAAAAAAATGAAAAAAAATTAAAAAAAAAACATCATTCTAGTTTATTTCTAGCCAATTTGGGGTTAGATAGGCCGAGAAAGAGGAAAACAAATTGTAGTTCCTAATTTCGTTCCTAACGGACCCTGGCTAAGGAATTCCCAAAAAAATAGCAGAAATTTCCAAAGAATGAAAAAATGTCATTAAAGCTTTATTTCTAGCCAAATCGGGTTGAGATAGGCCGAGAAAGAGAAAAAACAATTTTCGTTTTGAATTTCGTTCCTACCCGGCCTTGGTTAAACAATTCCAAAAAATAGCTTAAAAATTAAAAAAAGTAAAAATCATCATTCTAGCTTTATTTCTAGCCAAATCGGGCTAAGATAGGCCTAGAAAGAGGGAAAAAAATTTTGGTTCTGAATTTCGTTCCTACTAGACCTTGGTTAAAGAATTCCGAAAAAAATAGAAAAAAATTAAAATAACATCATTCTAGTTTATTTCTAGCCAAACCGGGGTTAGATAGGCGGAGAAAGAGAAAAAAAATAAATTGTAGTTCCGAATTTCGTTCCTATTCGACCCTGGCTAAAGAACTCCCAAAAAAATAGCAAAAAAATTCAAAAAACTAAAAAACGTCATTCTAGCTTTATTTCTCACAAAATCGGGCTAAGATAGGCCGAGAGAGATAAAAAAAAAAAAATTCGTTCCGAATTCCGTTCCTACCTGAGCTTGGCTAAAGAATTTCCATAGAAATAGCAAAAAAAACATTATTCTAGTTTATTTCTAGCCAAACCGGAGTTAGATAGGCCGTGAAAGAGAAAAAAAATTAGTTATGAATTTCGTTCCTATCTGACCCTGGCTATTGAATTCCCAACAAAAAGCAGAAAAATTAAAAAAATTAAAAAACGTTTTTCTACCTTTATTTCTAGCCAAATTGGGCTGAGATAGGCCGAGAAAGAGAAAGAAAAAAATTCGATCCAAATTCCGTTCCTTCTCGACCCTGGCTAAACAATTCCCAAAAAAATAGCTGAAAAATTAAAAAACATTAATATAGCTTTATTTCTAGCCAGACTGAGTTGAGATAGGCCGAGAAAGACAGAAAATAATTTTGGTTCTCCCCCGACCCTAGCTAAAGAATTCCCAAAAAAAATAGCAAAAAAATAAAAAAAATTAAAAAAAACATCATTCTAGTTTCTTTCTAGCCAAATCGGGGCTAGATAGGCCGAGAAAGTGAAAAAAAAAATTGTAGTTCCAAATTACGTTCCTATCTGACCTTGGCTAAAAAATTCCCAAAAAAATTGCAGAAAAATTCTAAAAATGAAAAAACGTCATTCGAGCTTTATTTTTAGCCAAATCGGGCTGAGATAGGCCGAGAAAGAGAGGAAGAAATTTTTGTTCCGAATTCCATTCCTTCCTGGCCCTGGCTAAGCAATTCCCAAAAAAAAGTAGAAAAATTAAGAAACCTCATTCTAAATTTATTTCTACCCAAACCGGGCCTGGATTGGCCAAGAAAGAGAAAAAAAAAAATTTTGTTCCAAATTCCATTCCTACCCGACTTGGGCTGTAGAATTCATAACAAAATTCCAAAAAAATTCAAAAAATTAAAAAACATCATTCCCGCTTTGTTTCTAGCCAATCCGGGCTTAAGTAGGCCGAGAAAGAAAGAAAACAATTTTCGTTCCGAATTCCGTTCTTACCCGACCCTGGTGAAACAATTCCCCAAAAAAAAAAGCAGAAAAATTAAAAAAAAAAATTAAAAAACGTCATTCTAGCTTTATTTTAAGCCAAACCGGGCTGAGATAGGCTGGGAAAGAGAAAAAAAATTTCGTTCCGGATTCTGTTCCTACTCGACCCTGGCTAAATAATTCCCAAAAAAATAGCAGAAAAATTCAAAAAATTAAAAAACGTCATTCTAACTTTATTTCTAGCGAACCTGGCTTGAGATTGGCCATGAAAGAAAGGAAAATATTTCCTGCCGAATTCCAATTCTGCCCAACCTTGGTACTCCCAAAAAAATATCAAAAAAATTTAAAAATTTAAAAAACATGATTTTAACTTTATTTCTAGCCAAACCGAGCTGAGATAGGCTGAGAAAGAAAGAAAAAAAAATTTCGTTCCGAATTCCGTTCCTACCCGACTCTGGCTAAAGAATTCCCAAAAAAATAGCAAAAAAAATTAAAAAAAAATCGTTCTAGCTTTGTTTCTAACTAAACCGGTTTTGATACGCCGAGAAAGAGAAACAAAAATTTTAGTTCCGAATTCCGTTCTAATCCGACCCTGGCTAAAGAATTTCCAAAAAAATAACATAAATTTTTTTTAAAAAAATCAAAAACATCATTTCGGCATTATTTCTATCCAAATTGGGCTGAAATAGGTCGAGAAGGAATGAAAAACATTTTCGTTCCAAATTCCGTTCCTACCCAACCTTGGCTAAAGAATTCCCAAAAAAATAGCAAAAAAATTCAAAAAATTAAAAAACATCATTCCAGCTTTATTTCTAGCCAAACCGGGCTCAAATAGGCTGAGAAAGAGAGAATAAAATTTTGGTTCTGAATTCTGTTCCTACTCGACTCAGGCTAGAGAATTCAAAAAAAAAAAAATCAAAAATTAAAAAGAAATCATTCTAGCTTTTTTTCTAGCCAATCCCAAAAAAAAATTTTAAAAATTAAAAAACGTCGTTCTAGCTTTATTTTTAGCCAAATCGGGTTGAGATAGGCCGAGAAAGAGAAAAAAATCATCGTTCCGAATTCCGTACCTACCCGACCTTGGCTAAACAATTCCCAAAAAAATAGTAGAAAAATTAAAAAAAAAATTAAAAATCGCCATTCTAGATTTATTTCTAGCGAAACTGGGCTGAAATAGGCCTAGAAAAAGGGAAACAATTTTACGTTCCGAATTCCGTTCCTATATGACCCTGTCTAAAGAATTCCCAAAAAAATAGCAAAAAAAATTCAAAAAATTCAAAAACATCATTCCGGCATTATTTCTATCCAAATCGGGTTGAGATAGGCCGAGAAGGAGTGAAAAAAAATTTCACTCCAAATTTTGTTCCTTCCCGACCTTGGCTAAAGAATTCCCAAAAAAATAGCAGAAAAATTAAAGCAATTTAAATACATCATTAAAGCTTTATTTCTAGCCAATCCAGGCTTAAATAGGCTGAGAAGTAAAGAAAAAAATTTCGTTTCAAATTCCGTTCCTATCCGACCCTGGCTAAAAAATTCCCCAAAAAAAGCAAAAAAATTAAAAATCGTCATTCTAGTTTTAATTCTAGCGAAACTGGGCTGAGATTGGCAGATAAAGTGAAAAAAAAATTTCGATTCGAATTCTGTTCCTACCCAACCCTGGCTAAAGAATTACAAAAAAAAAAAAGGAAAAAAATTCAAAAAACATTATTCTAGCTTTTTCTCTAGCCAATCCGGGCTTAGATAGGCGAAGAAAGAGAGAAAAACATTTTCGTTCCGAATTCTGTTCCAACCCAACCCGGGCTAAACAATTCCCAAAAAAATTATAAAAATTAATAATCGTCATTCTAGCTTTATTTCTAGTGAAACCGGGCTGAGATTGGCCAAGAAAATGAGAAAAAAATTTTGGTTTCGAATTCCGTTCCTACCTGACCCTAGCTAAAAAATTCCCCAAAAAAATAGTAGAAAAATTCAAAAAATTCAAAAACTTCATTCTAACTTTATTCCTAGCAAAACCAAGTTGAGATAGGCCAAGAAAGAAAGAAAAAACTTTTCTTGCCGAATTCCGTACCTACCCGACCCTGGATTAAGAATTACCAAAAAAATAGCAAAAAAATTCAAAAAATTCAAAAACCTTATTCTAACTTTATTTCTAGTCAAACCAGGTTGAGATAGGCCGAGAAAGAGAGAAAAAAAAATTTCGTTTCGAATTCCGTTCCTACTCAACTTGGCTAAAGATTTCCGAAAAAAATAACCAAATTAGTTTAAAAAAAAAACCTCATTCTAACTTTATTTCTAGCCAAAACCGGCTGAGATAGGCCAAGAAAGAGAGAAAAAAATTTCGTTCCGAATTTTGTTCCTACCTGACCTTGAATAGAGAATTCCCAAAAAAGTTAAGAAAAAATTAAAAAAAATTAAAAAGTGTCATTTTAACTTTATTTCTAGCCAAATCTGGCTAAGATTGGCCCTGAAAGAAAGAAAAAAAATTTCGTTCTGAATTCCGTTCTTACCCGACCCGGGCTAAAGAATTCCCAAAAATATACAAAATATTCTAAAAACATCATTCTAGCTTTATTTCTAGCCAAAACCTAGGTAGATAGGCCGAGAAAGAGAAAAAAAAAATTAGTTTCGAATTCCGTTCCTATTAGACCCTGGCAAAAGAATTCCCAAAAAAATAGAAAAAAATTCGTAAAATTCAAAAATATCATTTCGGCATTATTTCTATCGAAACTGGGCTGAGAATGGCTGAGAAGGAGTGGAAAAAATTTTCATTCTAAATTCCGTTCCTATTTGACCCTTGTTAAAGAATTCCCAAAAAAAAAACAAAAAAATCAAAATGTTAAACAACATCGTTCTAGCATTATTTCTAGCCAAACCGGGCTGAGAAAGAGTGAAAAAAAATTTGGTTCCGAATTCCATTCCTACCCTATCCTGGCGAAAGAATTCCCAAAAAAATAGCAAAAAAATTTAAAAAAACATCATTCTAGCTTTATTTCTAATGAAACCGGGTTGTGATAGGCCGAGAAAGAGAAAAAAAAATTTCGATTCAAATTCTGTTCCTGCCCAACCCTGGCTAAAGAATTCCCCAAAAAAATAGCAAAAATATCAAAAACATTGAAAAACATGATTTTAACTTTATTTCAAGCCATACCGGGCTGAGATGGACTGAGAAAGAAGGAAAAAAAATTACGTTCCGAATTCCGATCCAATCCAATCCTAGTTAAAGAATTTCCAAAAAAATAGCAAAAAAATTCGAAAAATGAAAAAACATCATTCAGACATTATTTCTATCTAAACTAGGCTGAAATAGGCCGACATGGAGTGAAAAAAAACTTTGTTCCAAATTCTGTTCCTACCCAACCCTGGCTAAAAGAATTCCCAAAAAATAGCAAAAAAATTCAAAAACTAAAAAACATTATTCTAGATTTTTTTTCTAGCCAAACCCGGCTGAGATAGGTTGAGAAAGAGAGAAAAAAATTTTCATTCCGAATTCCGTTCCTACCTAACCCTAGCTAAAGAATTCAAAAAAAAAATAGCAGAAAAATTCAAAAAACTAAAAAATGTCATTCTAGCTTTATTTCTAGCCAAATCTGGCTGAGATAGACCGAGAAAATTTTTGTTCCGAATTCAGTTCCAACCCGACCCGGGCTGGAGAATTCAAAAAAAAAAAAAAAAAAATTGCAGAAAAATTAAAAAACATCATTCTAGCTTTTTTTTTTTTTTTTTTTTTTTTTTTTCTAGCCAATTCGGGCTTAGATAGGCCGAGAATGAGGGATTTTTTTTTTTTTTTTCCTGAATTCTGTTCCTACCCGACCCTAGCAAAAGAATTCCCAAAAAAAAATAGAAAAAAATTTTAAAAAATTAAAAAACATCATTCTAGTTTATTTCTAGACAAACCGGGGTTAGGCCGAGGAGGAGAAAATCATATTTCATTCCTATACAACCCTGGTTAAAGAATTCCCAAAAAAAATAGCAGAAAAATTAAAAAAATTAAAAAACTTCATTCTAGCTTTATTTCTTGCAAAATAAGGTTGAGATATGCTGAGAAAGAGAGAATAAAATTTTCGTTCCTACTTGACCCTGGCTAAACAATTCCCAAAAAAATAGCAAAAAAATTTAAGAAAATTAAAAATCGTCATTCTACCTTTATTTCTAGCCAAACCGGGCTGAGATAGGCTGAGAAAGAGAGAAAAATATTTTGGTTCCGAATTCCGTTCCTACCCGACCCCGGCTAAGAATTCCAAAAAATATAGCAAAAAAATTCAATAAATTAAAAATCGTCATTCTAACTTTATTTCTAGCGAAACCGAGCTAAGATAGGACAAGAAAGAGAGAAAAAAAATTTTCGTTTCAAATTTCGTTCCTACCTGACCATGGCTAAAGAATTCACAAACAAATAGAAAAAAAATTCAAAAAATTAAAAAAATCATTTGATCTTTATTTCAAGCCAAACCGGGTAGTGATAGGCTGAGAAAGAGAGAAAAAAATTTGGATCCAAATTCAGTTCCTACCTTGGCAAAAGAATTCATAAAAAAATAGCAAAAAAATTCAAAAAATTCAAAACACATCATTCTAGCTGTATTACAAGCCAAATCGGGCAGAGATAGGGCAAGAAAGAGTGAAAAAAATTTACGTTCCGAATTCCGTTCCTACCCGACCCTAGCCAAAGAATTCCCAAAAAAATAGCAAAAAAGTTAAAAATCGTCATTCCGGCTTTATTTCTAGCAAAACCGGGCTTAGATAGGCCGAGAAAGAGAGAAAAAAATATTTAGTACCGAATTTCGTTCCTACCAGACCCTGGCGAAACAGGGGATGAGATGCGCCGAGAAAGAGAGAAAAAAATTTAGGCCCAAATTCCGTTCCCACCCGGCCCGGGCTTGAAAATTCCAAAAAAAATTCAAAAAATTCAAAAAACTTCATTCAGACATTATTTCTATCCAAACCGAGATGAGATAAGCCGAGAAAGGGAGAAAAAAAATTTAGTCCCGAATTCCATTCCTACCCAACCTGGGTAAGAAAATTCCAAAAAATATCGCAAAAAAAAAAAAAAAAAAAACATCATTTCGACATTATTTCTAGCCAAACCGGGATGAGATAGGACGAGAAAGAAAAAAAAAATTTGTCCCGTATTCCGTTCCTACCCTACTCGGGCAAGAAAATTCCAAAAAAAATAGTAAAAAAATTCAAAAACATAAAAAAAAAAAAAAAAAAAAAAAAAAAAAAAAAACATCATTCCGTCATTATTTCTATCGAAACCGAGATGAGATAGGCTGAGAAAAAGAGAAAAAAAATTTTAGTCCCAAATTCCGTTCCTTCTCGACCCGGGCTAGAAAATTAAAAAAAAATAGTAAAAAAATTCAAAAAATTAAAAAACATCATTCCGGCGTTATTTCTATCCAAACCGGGATGAGATAGGCCGAGAAAAAGAGAAGAAATTTTAGTCCCGAATTCCGTTCCAAACCGACCCGGGCTAGAAAATTCCCAAAAAAATTCAAAAAACTGAAAAACATCATTTCGGTATTATTTCTATCCAAACCGGGATGAGATAGGCCGAGAGGGATGAGATAGCCCGAATTCCATTCCTACCCGACCCGGGCAAGAAAATTCCAAAAAAAATAGGAAAAAAATTCAAAAAACTAAAAAACATCATTCCGGCATTATTTCTATCCAAAATGGGATGAGATAGGCCAAGAAAGAGAGAAAAAAAATTTTAGTCTCGAATTCCGTTCCTACTCGACCTGGGCTAGAAAATTCAAAAAAAAAAAAAGCAAAAAAATTGAAAAAATTAAAATACATCATTCCAGCATTATTTCTATCTAAACTGGGATGAGAATGGGCGAGAAAGAGAGAAAAAAATTTTAGTCCCGAATTTCGTTCCTAACCGACCTGGGCTAGAAAATTCCAAAAAAAAATTCAAAAAATTAAAAAACATCATTCCAGCATTATTTCTATCCAAACCGGGATGAGATAGGCCGAGAAAGAGTGAAAAAAATTTTAGTCCCGAATTCCGTTCCTACTCGACCTGAGCTAGAAAATTCCAAAAAAAAAAAGCAAAAAAATTCAAAAAATTAAAAAACATCATTCCAGCATTATTTCTAACGAAACCGGGATGAGATAGGCTGAGAAAGAAAGAAAAAAATTTTAGTCCCGAATTCCGTTCCTAACCGGCTCGAGCTAGAAAATTCCAAAAAAAAATTTTAAAAAATTAAAAAACATCATTCTGGCATTATTTCTATCCAAATCGGGATGAGATAGGCCGAGAAAAAGAGAAAAAAAAAAAATTGTCCCGAATTCCGATCCTAGCCGACCCAGGCTAGAAAATTCCAAAAAAAATTCAAAAAATTAAAAAACATCATTCTGGCATTATTTCTATCCAAACCGGGATGAGATAGGCCAAGAAAGAGAAAAAAAAAAATTTTAGTCCCAAATTTCGTTCCTACCTGACCCGAGCTAGAAAATTCCAAAAAAAATAGCAAAAAAATTCAAAAAATTAAAAAACATTATTTCGGCTTTGTTTCTATCAAAACCGAGATGAGATAGGACGAGAAAGAGAAAAAAAAATTTACTCCCGAATTCCGTTCCTACCCGACCCAGGCTAGAAAATTCCAAAAAAAATAGCAAAAGAATTCAAAAAATTAAAAAACTTCATTCCGACATTATTTCTATCCAAACCAGGGTTTGATGCACACCAAGGAGCTAGACATGCTGATCATACAAGTGGAAATGGAGCTGAATTTGCACAAGACCCTTTGTCATTTTCTAGTGGCCTAATTACAAGACTTAGAGCCAAACGTTTCAAGGAAGCACTAAATGGGCTAGTCCAAGAGAATTGGGCTGATTCTAAAAAGACCAAGTTGGGCTCAAATAATAATCAAGGCTTAGTCCATGTCATCAAAGCAATTGAAAAGGCTAATCCATGTTCGCAACCAGCATGGTCTGACCATAAAATGGTTTGAATTTGTTAAGTTCCAAGGATATTAAATGGGAAGATGTCTTGGTATTGGCTGGGCATGTTAATTCTAGTCATTGAGCTATTTTTGATTTCCTTTAGAAGTCCTAAAAAACTAAAAAAAAAAAACGTGGGAACTTGATTAGATTAATTTTTGTGTTGTTTTTGAAGTTGTAATTATGATTTTTACCTATTATTGGAGGGTTGTTCCAAGTATATATCTGGTAGTACGAATTTAAAAAAAAGACAGATTGGTATTCAAAAAATTATTCTCCTTGTGAGTCTTGTGGTCCTCTTGGTTCTTAAAAGAACTCTTGAACTTATCAAGTTAATCTTGTGGCGTTCAAACAACCAAACTTATCACCTTTGATTCTTGAGAGATTTTTAGGAATTCTTGGTGTGGCGTTTCAATTCTATCGTAGTCTTGGTTTTCATCTGGTTAGGTGACGAGTCAAGGCTCAACAAATCTTGTCTACACGATCTTGGGGTTCCAAACCATCATTGTTATCAGGTTTCATCACAATTGTTGGTGAAGTTCATATTATTTTGGTATCAGAGCTTTGGTTCTAAGATAGGGTAGAAGCGAGAACTCCTAGGCGCCAGCAACATGAGAACCCCAATAGGCAGCAAGGTGGGCATGTTCCATGGTAGAATGTTGAGAAAGAGGCGGAGTCGGAGGAGGTTGATGGGCCATATGTGAACCGAGGCAGGTTTAAGCGTGGGTATGGGAATAGAGAAGCAAGGATGGGTAGGCCTAGGAGGGACAATGAGGCAGGTTCGATAGAAATAATGCCGGAATGATGTTTTTTAGTTTTTTGAATTTTTTTGCTATTTTTTGGAATTTTCGTTCCCAGGCCAAGAAGGAACAGAATTCGGGACTAAAATTTTTTTTCTCTCTTTTTCAGCCTATCTCATCCCAGTTTGGATCAAAATAACGCCGAAATGATGTTTTCAAATTTTTTTGAATCTTTTTTGGAATTTTCTAGTCCAGGTTGATTAGGAAAGGAATTCGGGGCAAAATTTTTTTTCTCTCTTTCATGGCCAATCTCATCCCGGCTTGGATAGAAATAATGCCGGAATGATGTTTTTTAATTTTTTTTATTTTTTTGCTATTTTTTTTTTGGAGTTTTCTTGCCCAGGCCGAGAAGGAATGGAATTCGGGACTAAAATTTTTTTCTCTCTTTCTCAACCTATCTCATCCCAGTTTGGGTAGAAATAATGACGGAATGATGTTTTTGAATTCTTTTGCTATTTTTTTTTGAATTTTCTAGCCCGGGTTGAGTAGGAACAGAATTCGGGACTAAATTTTTTTTCTCTTTCACGAGCTATCTCATCCCGGTTTGGATAGAAATACTGCCGGAATTATGTTTTTTAATTTTTTGAATTTTTTTGCTATTTTTTTTTTTAAATTTTCTAGCCCAGGTCGGGTAGGAACGAAATTCGGGACTAAATTTTTTTTTTCTCTTTCTCGACCTATCCCATCTCGGTTTGGATAGAAATAATGCCAGAATGATTTTTTTTTAAAATTTTTTAAATTTTTTTGCTATTTTTTTTTGGAATTTTCTAGCCCGGGTCGGGTAAGAACAGAATTCAAGAGTAAAATTTTTCTCTTTCTCGGCTTATCTCATCCCGGTTTCGATAGAAATAATGTCGAAATGATGTTTTTTAATTTTTTGAATTTTTTTGCTATTTTTTTGTTAATTTTCTAGCCCGGGTCGAGTAGGAACAGAGTTTAGGACTAAAATTTTTTTTTTCTCTTTCTCGGCCTATCTGATCCCGGTTTGGATAGAAATAACACCGGAATGATGTTTTTTTATTTTTAGAATTTTTTTACAATTCTTTTTGGTATTTTCTAGCCCCAGTCGGATAGGAATGGAATTCGAGACTAAATTTTTTTTTCTCTTTTTCTTGACCTATCTAATACCGGTTCGGATAGAAATAATGCTGGAATGATGTTTTTTAGTTTTTTGAATTTTTTAGCTTTTTTTTTTTTTTTGAATTTTCTAGCCCGGGTCGAGTTGGAATTGAATTCAGGACTAAATTTTTTTTCACTTTTTCTCAACGTATCTCATCTTGATTTCGATAGAAAGAATGTCGGAATGATGTTTTTTAGTTTTTTGAATTTTTTTTGTTGAAGGAACGGAATTCGAGACTAAAATTTTTTTCTTTCTCGGTCAATCTCATCCCGGTTTGGATAGAAATAATGCCGGAATGATGTTTTTGAATTTTTTTGCAATTTTTTTTGGAATTTTTTATACTGGGTTGGTTAAGAACGCAATTCGGGACTAAAATTTTTCTCTCTTTCTCGGCTAATCTAATCCCGGTTTGGATAGAAATAATGCCGGAATGATGTTTTTTAAATTGTTTTGCTATTTTTTTTGGAATTTTCTAGCCCATGTCGGTTAAGAACGGAATTCGAGTCTAAAATTTTTTTCTCTCTATCTCGGCCAATCTCCGGTTTGGATAGAAATAATTCCAGAATGATGTTTCTTAATTTTTTGAATCTTTTTTTTTTAAATTTTCTAGCCCGGGTAGAGTAGAAATGGAATTCGGGACAAAAATTTTTTTGTGTCTTTCTCGGCCTATCTAATCCCAGTTTCGATACAAATAATGCCGGAGTGACGTTTTTTAATTTCTTGAATTTTTTGCAATTTTTTTTTGAATTTTCTAGCCTGGATCGGTTAGGAACGGAATTCGGGGCTAAAAGTTTTTTCTCTTTCTCGGCCTATCTCATTTCGGTTTCGATAAAAATAATGCCGGAATGATGTTTTTTAATTTTTTGATTTTTTTTTTTGAATTTTCTAACCCGGGTCGGGTAGGAACGGAATTCGGGACTAAATTTTTTTTCACTCTTTCTCGACCTATCTCATCCTGGTTTCAATAGAAATAATGCCAGAATAATGTTTTTTAATTTTTGATTTTTTTTGAATTTTTTTTTGGAATTTTCTAGCCTGGGTCGGTTAGGAACGGAATTCGAAACTAAATTTTTTTTCTTTTTTTTACGGCCTATCTCATCCTGGTTTGGATAGAAATAATGCCGGAATGATGTTTTTTAATTTTTTGAATTTTTTTGCTAGTTTTTTTGAATTTTCTAGCTTGGGTCGAGTAGGAACGGAATTCAGGACAAAATTTTTTTCCACTCTTTCTCGGCCTAACTCATCCTAGTTTTGATAGAAATAATGTCGGAATGATGTTTTTTAATTTTTTGAATTTTTTTGTTATTTTTTTTTTGAAATTTTCTTGCCCAG
Source organism: Quercus engelmannii (assembly GCA_029955605.1). NCBI lineage: Eukaryota > Viridiplantae > Streptophyta > Magnoliopsida > Fagales > Fagaceae > Quercus > Quercus engelmannii. The sequence goes on from JARPSG010000011.1 coordinate 30,411,019, forward strand.
GCCGAGAAGGAATGGAATTCAGGACTAAAATTTTTTTCCCTCTTTTTCGGCCTATCTCTCCTGGTTTGGATAGAAATAATGCTGGAATGATGTTTTTTAATGTTTTGAATTTTTTTGCAATTTTTTTTTTTTGAATTTTCTAGCCCAGGCCAAGAGGGAACGGAATTCGGGACTAAAATTTTTTTTCTCTTTTTCGGCCTACCTCATATCGGTTTGCGTAGAAATAATGATGGAATGATGTTTATAAATTTTTTGAATTTTTTGCTATTTTTTTTTAATTTTCTAGCCCGGGTCGAATAGGAACGGAATTCGGGACAAATTTTTTTTTTTTCTTTCACGAGCTATCTCATCCCGGTTTGGATAGAAATAATACTGGAATGATGTTTTTTAATTTTTTGAATTTTTTTTTGGAATTTTCTAACACAGGCCGAGAAGGAGCGGAATTCGGGACTAAAATTTTTTTCTCCCTTTTTCGGCCTATCTCATCCCGGTTTGGGTAAAAATAATGCTGGAATGATTTTTTTAAATTTTTTGCTATTTTTTTTAATTTTTTAGCCTGGGTCGACTAGGAACGAAATTCGGGACTAAAATCATTTTCACTCTTTCTCGGCTTATTTCATCCCGATTTTGGTAGAAATAAAGCCGGAATGATGTTTTTTAATTTTTTGATTTTTTTTTTCTATTTTTTTTTGCAAATTTCTTGCCCAGACCGAGAAGGAACGAAATTCAGGAATAAAATTTTTTTCTCCCTTTTTCGGCCTATCTCATCCCGGTTTGGGTAGAAATAATGACGGAATGATGTTTTTAAAATTTTTGAATTTTTTTGCTATTTTTTTTGGAATTTTCTTGCCCTGGTCGGCTAGGAATGAAATTCGGGACTAAAATTTTTGTCTCTCTTTCTCAACCTATCTCATCCCGATTTGGATAGAAATAATGCCGGAAATTTTTTTTTTAATTTTTGAATTTTTTTGCTATTTTTTTTTGGAATTTTCTAGCCTGGGTCGGGTAGGAACGGAATTCGGGATTAAATTTTTTTTCTTTTTCTCGACCTATGTCATCTCGGTTTCGATAGAAATAATGCCGGAATGATGTTTTTTAATTTTTTGAATTTGTTTGCCATTTTTTTTTTTCACTTTCTCGTCCTATCTAATCCCGGTTTAGATAGAAATAATGCTGGAAAGATTTTTTTTTTTTTTTTTAATTTTTTGAATTGTTTTTGGAATTTTCTAGCCTGGGTCGAGTAGGAACAGAATTCGGGACTAAAATTTTTTTCTCACTTTCTAGTTCTATCTCGTCCCGGTTTGGATAGAAATAATGCCAGAATGAAGTTTTTTAATTTTTTTTCAATTTTTTTTGGAATTTTCTAGCCCGTGTCGGGTAGGAACGAAATTCGGGATTAAAATTTTTTTTCTCTTTCTCGGCCTATCTCATCCTGGTTTCGATAGAAATAATGCCGGAATGATGTTTTTTTTAATTTTTTGAATTTTTTTTCCTATTTTCTTTTTGGAATTTTCTAGCCCGGGTCGGGTAGGAACAAAATTCGTGACTAAATTTGTTTTCACTCTTTCTCGGCCTATCTTATCCCGGTTTCGATAGAAGTAACGCCGGAATGATGTTTTTTAGCTTTTTGAATTTTTTTTTTTTTATATTTTTTGAATTTTCTAGCCCGGGTCGAGTAGGAACAGAATTCGGGACTAATTTTTTTTTTTTCTCTTTCTCGGCCTATCTCATCCCCGGTTTCTATAGAAATAATGCCGAAATGATGTTTTTCAATTTTTTGAATTTTTTTCTATTTTTTTTTGGAATTTTATTGCTCGGTTTGTGTAGTAACGGAATTTGGGACTAAAATTTTTGTCTCTCTTTCTCAGTCTATCTCATCCCGGTTTCGATAGAAATAATGCCGGAATGATGTTTTTTAATTTTTTGAATTTTTTTGCTTTGTTTTTTCAGAATTTTCTAGCACATGTCGCGTAGGTACGGAATTCGGGACTAAAATTTTTTTCCCTCTTTCTCGACCTATCTCATCCCTGTTTCAATAGAAATAATGTCAGAATGATGTTTTTTAATTTTTTTAATTTTTTTGCTATTTCTTTTTTGGAATTTTCTAACCCGAGTCGAGTAGGAACAAAATTCGGGACTAAAATGTTTTTCTCTTTCTCGACCTATCTCATCCCAGTTTTGATTGAAATAATGCCGGAATGATGTTTTTTAATTTTTTTAATTTTTTGCTATTTTCTTTTGGAATTTTCTAGCCCGGTTTTGTTAGGAACGGAATACGGGACTAAAATTTTTTTTCTTCTCTTCCTCGGCCAATCTCATCTCAGTTTGGATAGAAATAATGCCGGAATGAGGTTTTTTTTTTAATTTTTTTTGGTTTTTTTGCTATTTTTTTTTTTTAATTTTCTAGCCCGGGCCGAGTAGGAATGGAATTCGGGACTAAGAGTTTTCTCTCTTTCTCGGCCTATCTCATCCCGGTTTGGTTAGATAGTGCCAGAATGATGTTTTTTAATTGTTTATATTTTTTTTCCATTTTTTTTGAAATTTTCTAGCCCGGGTTGGGTAGGAACGGAATTTTTGACTATATTTTTTTTTCTTTTTCTTGGCCCATCTAATCCCGTTTTTGATAGGAATAATTACGGAATGATGTTTTTTAATTTTTTTGAATTTTTTTGCTATTTTCTTTGGAATTTTCTAGCCCGGGTTGGTTAGTAATGAAATTCGAGACTGAAATTTTTTTCTTTTTTTCCTTGGCCTATTTCATCCCGGTTTGGATAGAAATAATGCCAGAAAGAAGTTTTTTTTTTTTTTTAATTTTTTCTAATTTTTTTGCTTTTTTTTTTTTTTAATTTTCTAGCCCGGGTCGAGTAGGAACAGAATTCGGGACAAATTTCTTTTCACTCTTTCTCGGCTTAACTCATCCCGATTTCGATAGAAATAATGCCGGAATGATGTTTTTTTTATTTTTTTTTTATTTTTTTGTTATTGTTTTTGCAATTTTCTTGCCCAGGCCCAGAAGGAATGAAATTCTGGACTAAAATTTTTTTTCCCACTTTTATGGCCTATCTGTCCCGGTTTGGATAGAAATAATGCCGGAATGATGTTTTTTAAGTTTTTTTAATTTTTCCTGAATTTTCTAGCCCAGGCCGAGAAGGAACGGAATTCGGGACTAAATTTTTTTTTTTTTTTCTCTTTCGGCCTATCTCATCCTGGTTTGGGTAGAAATAATGCTGGAATGATTTTTTAAAATTTTTTGAATTTTTTGCTATTCTTTTTGAATTTTCTTGCCCGGGTCGAATAGGAACAGAATTCGGGACTAAAATTGTTTTCTCTTTCACGAGCTATCTCATCCCGGTTTGGATAGTAATAATGCCCAAATGAGGTTTTTTAATTTTTTGAATTTTTTTGCTATATTTTTTGAATTTTCTAGCCCGGGCCGAGTTGGAACGGAATTCGGGACTAAAATTTTTCTCTCTTTCTCGGCCTATCTCATCCCAGTTTTGATAGATAGTGCCAGAATGATGTTTTTTAATTGTTTATATTTTTTTGCTATTTTTTTTGAAATTTTCTAGCTCGGGTCGAGTAGGAACGAAATTCGTGACTAATTTTTTTTTCTTTTTCTCGGCCTATCTAATCCCGTTTTTGATAGAAATAATTACGCAATGATGTTTTTAAAATTTTTGAATTTTTTTGCTATTTTTTTTTGTAATTTCCTAGCTCGAGTCGGTTAGGAACGGAATTCGAGCCTGAAATTTTTTTCTTTTTTTCTCGGCCTATCTCATCCTGGTTTGGATAGAAATAATACTGGAAAGATGTTTTTTAATTTTTTAAATTTTTTTGCCATTTTTTTATAATTTTCTAGCCTGTGTCGAGTAGGAACGGAATTCGGGACAAAATTTTATTTTTCACTCTTTCTCGGCCTAACTTATCCCGGTTTCGATAGAAATAATGCCGTAATGATGTTTTTTAATTTTTTTATTATTTTTTTTTGCAATTTTCCTTCCCAGGCCGAGAAGGAATGGAATTCAGGACTAAAATTTTTTTCCCACTTTTTCGGCCTATCTCTCCCGGTTTGGATAGAAATATTGCCGGAATGATGTTTTTTAATTTTTTTTTGAATTTTCTAGCCCAGGCCGAGAAGGAATGGAATTCGGGACTAAATTTTTTTTTTTCTCTTTTTCGGCCTATCTCATCCTGGTTTTGGTAGAAATAATGATGGAATGATTTTCTAAATTTTTTTGAATTTTTTGCTGTTTTTTTTTTAATTTTCTAGCTCAGGACGAATCGGAACGGAACTCGGGACTAAAATTGTTTTCTCCATCACGAACTACCTCATTCCGGTTTGGATAGAAAGAATCCCAGAATTATGTTTTTTAATTTTTTGAATTTTTTTGCAATTCTTTTTGGAATTTTCTTGCCCTGGCCGAGAAGATACGGAATTCGGGACTAAAATTGTCTTCCCTCTTTTTTGGCCTTTCTCGGCCTATCTATTCCCGATTTGGATAGAAATAATGCCAGAATGATATTTTTAAATTTTTTGAATTTTTCGCTATTTTTTTCGGAATTTTCTAGCATGGGTCGGGTAGGAACGGAATTCGGGATTAAATTTTTCTCTCTTTCTCGGCCTATCTCATCCCAGTTTCAATAGAAATAATGCCGGAATGATGTTTTCTAAATTTTTTACTTTTTTTACTATTTTTTTTGGAATTTTCTTGCCAAGGTCATGTAGGAACGGAATTTGGGACTAAAATTTTTGTCCCTCTTTCTTGGCCTATGTTATCCCGGTTTGGATAGAAATAAAGCCGGAAGGATTTTTTTTTTTAATTTTTTGAATTTTTTTGCTATTTTTTTGGAATTTTCTAGCCCGGGCCGGGTAGGAATGGAATTTGGGATTAAATTTTTTTTCTTTCTCGGCCTATCTCATCCTGGCTTTGATAGAAATAATGCTGGAATGATGTTTTTTAATTTTTTGAATTTTTTTTGGAATTTCCTAGCCCGAGTAGGGTAGGAACGAAGTTTCGGACTAAAATGTTTTCTATTTCTCGGCCTATCTCATCCCGGTTTCGATAGAAATAATGCTAGAAAGATTTTTTTTAATTTTTTGCTATTTTTTTTTCGAATTTTCTAGCCCGGGTCGAGTAGGAACGAAATTCGGGACTAAAATTTTTTTCTCTCTTTCTCGGCCTATCTAATCCCGTTTTGGATAGAAATAATGTCGAAATGATGTTTTTTAAAATTTTGAATTTTTTTGCTATTTTTTTTATAATTTTCTTCCTCGGGTCAAGTATGAGCGGCATTCAGGACTAAAATTTTTTTCTCAGTTTATTTGGCCTATCTTGTCCCGGTTTGGATAGAAATAATGCCAGAATGATTTTTTTTAATTTTTTGAATTTTTTTGCTATTTTTTATCGAATTTTTTAGCCCGTGTCGGGTAGGAACGAAATTCGAGACTAAAATTTTTTTCTCTTTCTCAGCCTATCTCATCCTGGTTTCGATAGAAATAATGCCAGAATGATGTTTTTTAATTTTTTGAAGTTTTTTTCTTTTTTTTTTGGAATTTTCAAGCTCTGGTCGGGTAGGAACGGAATTTGGGACTAAATTTGTTTTCTATGTTTCTCAACCTATCTAATCCCGTTTTGGATAGAAATAATATCGGAATGATGTTTTTTAATTGTTTGAATTTTTTTGCTATATTTTTTGAATTTTCTAGCCAAGGTCGATTAGGAACGGAATTCGCGACTAAATTTTTTTTTTTTCTCTTTCTCGGCCTATCTCATCCCAGATTCAATAGAAATAATGCCGGAATGATGTTTTTCAATTTTTTGAATTTTTTTTCTATTTTTTTGGGAATTTTATTGCCCGGTTCGAGTAGTAACTGAATTCGGGACAAAATTTTTTTTTTTCTCTTTCTCGGCCTATCTCATCCTGGTTTAGATAGAAACAACGCCAGAATGATGTTTTTAAATTTTGTGAATTTTTTTGCTATTTTTTTTGGAATTTTCTAGCTCGGGTCGGGTAGGTACGAAATTCGGGACTAAAATTGTTTTCCCTCTTTCTCGACTTATCTCATCCCGGTTTCAATAGAAATAATGCCGGAATGATGTTTTTTAATATTTTGAATTTTTTTCATTTTTTTTTTTTTGGAATTTTCTTACCCGGGTCGGGTAGGAACGGAATTCGGGACTAAAATTTGTTTCTCTTTCTCAGCCTATCTTATCCAAGTTTAGATAGAAATAATGCCAGAATGATGTTTTTTAATTTTTTGATTTTTATTGCTATTTTTTTTTGGAATTTTCTAGCCCGGTTCTGTTAGGAACGGAATTCGGGACTAAATTTTTTTTTTTCTCTTTCTCAGCCAATCTCATCCCAGTTTGGATAGAAATAATGCCGGAATGAGGTTTTTAAATTTTTTGAATTTTTTTGCTATTTTTTTTTAATTTTCTAGCCTGGGCCGAGTTGGAACAGAATTCGGGACTAAAATTTTTCCCTCTTTCACGGCCTATTTCATCCCGGTTTGGATAGATAATGCCAGAACGATGTTTTTTAATTTTTTGAATTTTTTTTGCTATTGTTTTTGGAATTTTCTAGCCCGAGTTGGATAGGAACGAAATTCGTGACTGAAATTTTTTATTTCTTTTTCTCGGCCTATCTAATCCCATTTTTGATAGGAATAATGACATAATGATGTTTTTTAATTTTTTGAATTTTTTTGCTATTTTTTTTGGAATTTTCTGGCCCAGGTCTGGTTGGATCGGAATCCGGGTCTAAATTTTTTTTTCTTTTTCTCGACCTATCTAATCCCGTTTTTGATAGGAATAATGACAGAATGATGTTTTTTAATTTTTTGAATTTTTTTGCTATTTTTTTTGGAATTTTCTGGCTCGGGTCGGGTTGGATCGGAATCCGGGTCTAAATTTTTTTTTCTTTTTCTCGGCCTATCTAATCCCGTTTTTGATAGGAATAATGACAGAATGATGTTTTTTAATTTTTTGAATTTTTTTGCTATTTTTTTCGGAATTTTCAGGCCCGGGTCGGGTTGGATCGGAATCCAGGTCTAAAATTTTTTTTTCTCTTTCTCGGACTGTCTAATTCTGTTTTCAATAGAAATAATGCCGGAATGATGTTTTTTAATTTTTTGAATTTTTTTCCTAATTTTTTTTTTTTAATTTTCCAGACAGGGTCGGTTAGGAGCGAAGTCGAGACTAAAATTGTTTTCTCTTTCTCGGCCTATCACATCCCGGTTTGGATAGATATAATGCTGGAATGATAATTTTTAATTTTTTGAATTTTTTTGCTATTTTTTTTTGGAATTTCTAACCCAGGTCGGGTAGGAACGGAATTCGAGACTAAAATTTATCTCTCTTTTTCGGCCTATCTCATCCCGGTTTGGATAGAAATTATGCCGAAATGATGTTTTTATAATTTTTTGCTATTTTTTTGGAATTTTCTAGCCCGGGTCGGGTTGGAACGGAATTCGGGACTAAAATTTTTCACTCTTTCTCGGCCAATCACATACCAGTTTGGATAAAAATAATGCCAGAATAATATTTTTTAATTTGTTGAATTTTTTTGCAATTTTTTTTTTAATTTTCTAGCCTGGGTTGAGTAGGAACGGATTTCGGGACTAAATTTTTTTTTTTTCTCTTTCTCGGCCTATCTCATACCGATTTCGGTAGAAATAACGCCGGAATGAAGTTTTTTAATTTTTTGAATTTTTTTTTTTGGAATTTTCCTGCCTTGGCAGAGAAGGAACGAAATTCAGGACTAAAATTGTTTCCCCTCTTTTCTAGCCTTTCTCGGTCTATCTAATCCTAGTTTGGATAGAAATAATGCCAGAATGATGTTTTTAAATTTTTTTGAATTTTTTTAGTATTTTTTTTGGAATTTTCTAGCCCGGGTTGGGTAGGAACGAAATTCGGGAATAATTTTTTTTTTCTTTCTCGGCCTATGTCATCTCTGCTTCGATAGAAATAATGCCGGAATGATATTTTTTAATTTTTTGAATTTTTTTGCTATTTTCTTTGGAATTCTATAACCCAGGTCGGGTAGGAACGGAATTCGGGACTAAATTTTTTTTTCCCTTTCTCGGCCTATCTCATCCCGGTTTCGATAGAAATAATGTCGGAGTGATGTTTTCTAATTTTTTGATTTTTTTTTTGAGTTTTCTAACCCAGGTCGGGTAGGAACGGAATTTGGAACCAAAACTTTTTTATCTCTTTCTCGGCCTATCTCATCCCCGTTTCAATAGAAATAATGCCAGAATGATATTTTTTTATTTTTTTGAATTTTTTTGCGATTTTTTTTTTGAATTTTCTAGCCCGGTTCGAGTAGGAACGGAATTCGGGACGAAAATTTTTTTCTCTCTTTCTCGGCATTTCTCCTCCCCGTTTCGCTAGAAATAATGCAGGACTGATGTTTTTTAGTTTTTTGAATTTTTTTGCATTTTTTTTTGGAATTTTCTAGACCGGGTAGGGTAGTAACGGAATTCAGGACTAAAATTTCTTTCTCCCTTTTTCGGCCTATCTAATCCCGCTTTGGATAGAAATACTGCCGGAATGATGTTTTTTAATGTTCTGAATCTTTTTCCTTTTTTTTTTTAAATTTTCTTTCTCGGGTCGGGTAGGAATGGAATTCGGGACTAAAATTTTTTTCTCACTTTCTCGGCCTAGCACTTCCCGATTTGGATAGAAATAATTTCAAAATATTGTTTTTTAATTTTTTTTAATTTTTTTGCTATTTTTTTTAGAATTTTCTAGCCTAGGTAGGGTAGGAACGAAATTCGGGACTAAAATTTTTTTCTCTCTTTCTCGGCCTATCTAATCCCGTTTTGGATAGAAATAATGTCGAAATGATGTTTTTTAAAATTTTGAATTTTTTTGCTATTTTTTTTATAATTTTCTTCCTCGGGTCAAGTATGAACGGCATTCAGGACTAAAATTTTTTTCTCAGTTTATTGGCCTATCTTGTCCCGGTTTGGATAGAAATAATGCCAGAATGATTTTTTTTAATTTTTTGAATTTTTTTGCTATTTTTTATCGAATTTTTTAGCCCGTGTCGGGTAGGAACGAAATTCGAGACTAAATTTTTTTTCTCTTTCTCAGCCTATCTCATCCTGGTTTCGATAGAAATAATGCCAGAATAATGTTTTTTAATTTTTTGAAGTTTTTTTCTTTTTTTTTTGGAATTTTCTAGCTCTGGTCGGGTAGGAACGGAATTTGGGACTAAATTTGTTTTCTATGTTTCTCAACCTATCTAATCCCGTTTTGGATAGAAATAATGTCGGAATGATGTTTTTTAATTGTTTGAATTTTTTTGCTATATTTTTTGAATTTTCTAGCCAAGGTCGATTAGGAACGGAATTCGCGACTAAATTTTTTTTTTTTCTCTTTCTCGGCCTATCTCATCCCAGATTCAATAGAAATAATGCCGGAATGATGTTTTTCAATTTTTTGAATTTTTTTTCTATTTTTTTGGGAATTTTATTGCCCGGTTCGAGTAGTAACTGAATTCGGGACAAATTTTTTTTTTTTTTTTTTTTTTTCTCTTTCTCGGCCTATCTCATCCTGGTTTAGATAGAAACAACACCAGAATGATGTTTTTTAATTTTGTGAATTTTTTTGCTATTTTTTTTGGAATTTTCTAGCTCGGGTCGGGTAGGTACGAAATTCGGGACTAAAATTGTTTTCCCTCTTTCTCGACTTATCTCATCCCGGTTTCGATAGAAATAATGCCGGAATGATGTTTTTTAATATTTTGAATTTTTTTCATCTTTTTTTTTGGAATTTTCTTACCCGGGTCGGGTAGGAACGGAATTCGGGACTAAAATTTGTTTCTCTTTCTCGGCCTATCTTATCCAAGTTTAGATAGAAATAATGCCAGAATGATGTTTTTTAATTTTTTGATTTTTATTGCTATTTTTTTTTTGGAATTTTCTAGCCCGGTTCTGTTAGGAACGGAATTCGGGACTAAATTTTTTTTTTTTTTTCTGTTTCTCAGCCAATCTCATCCCAGTTTGGATAGAAATAATGCCGGAATGAGGTTTTTTAATTTTTTTAATTTTTTTGCTATTTTTTTTTAATTTTCTAGCCTGGGCCGAGTTGGAACAGAATTCGGGACTAAAATTTTTCCCTCTTTCACGGCCTATTTCATCCCGGTTTGGATAGATAATGCCAGAACGATGTTTTCTAATTTTTTGAATTTTTTTTGCTATTGTTTTTGGAATTTTCTAGCCCGAGTTGGATAGGAACGAAATTCGTGACTGAAATTTTTTATTTCTTTTTCTCGGCCTATCTAATCCCATTTTTGATAGGAATAATGACATAATGATGTTTTTTAATTTTTTGAATTTTTTTGCTATTTTTTTTGGAATTTTCTGGCCCGGGTCTGGTTGGATCGGAATCCGGGTCTAAATTTTTTTTTCTTTTTCTCGGCCTATCTAATCCCGTTTTTGATAGGAATAATGACAGAATGATGTTTTTTAATTTTTTGAATTTTTTTGCTATTTTTTTTGGAATTTTCTGGCCCGGGTCGGGTTGGATCGGAATCCGGGTCTAAAATTTTTTTTCTTTTTCTCGGCCTATCTAATCCCGTTTTTGATAGGAATAATGACAGAATGATGTTTTTTAATTTTTTGAATTTTTTTGCTATTTTTTTTGGAATTTTCAGGCCCGGGTCGGGTTGGATCGGAATCCAGGTCTAAAATTTTTTTTTCTCTTTCTCGGACTGTCTAATTCTGTTTTCAATAGAAATAATGCCGGAATGATGTTTTTTAATTTTTTGAATTTTTTTCCTAATTTTTTTTTTAATTTTCCAGACAGGGTCGGTTAGGAGCGAAGTCGAGACTCAAATTGTTTTCTCTTTCTCGGCCTATCACATCCCGGTTTGGATAGATATAATGCTGGAATGATAATTTTTAATTTTTTGAATTTTTTTGCTATTTTTTTTTGGAATTTTCTAACCCAGGTCGGGTAGGAACGGAATTCGAGACTAAAATTTATCTCTCTTTTTCAGCCTATCTCATCCCGGTTTGGATAGAAATTATGCCGGAATGATGTTTTTATAATTTTTTGCTATTTTTTTGGAATTTTGTAGCCCGGGTCGGGTTGGAATGGAATTCGGGACTAAAATTTTTCACTCTTTCTCGGCCAATCTCATACCAGTTTGGATAAAAATAATGCCGGAATAATATTTTTTAATTTGTTTAATTTTTTTGCTATTTTTTTTTTAATTTTCTAGCTCGGGTTGAGTAGGAACGGATTTCGGGACTAAATTTTTTTTTCTCTTTCTCGGCCTATCTCATACCGATTTCGGTAGAAATAACGCCGGAATGAAGTTTTTTAATTTTTTTTTTGGAATTTTCCTGCCTTGGCAGAGAAGGAACGGAATTCAGGACTAAAATTGTTTCCCCTCTTTTCTAGCCTTTCTCGATCTATCTAATCCTAGTTTGGATAGAAATAATGCCAGAATGATGTTTTTTAATTTTTTTGAATTTTTTTAGTATTTTTTTGAATTTTCTAGCCCGGGTTGGGTAGGAACGAAATTCGGGAATAATTTTTTTTTTCTTTCTCGGCCTATGTCATCTCTGCTTCGATAGAAATAATGCCGGAATGATATTTTTTAATTTTTTGAATTTTTTTGCTATTTTCTTTGGAATTCTATAACCCAGGTCGGGTAGGAACGGAATTCGGGACTAAATTTTTTTTCCCTTTCTCGGCCTATCTCATCCCGGTTTCGATAGAAATAATGTCGGAATGATGTTTTCTAATTTTTTGATTTTTTTTTTGAGTTTTCTAACCCAGGTCGGGTAGGAACGGAATTTGGAACCAAAACTTTTTTATCTCTTTCTCGGCCTATCTCATCCCGGTTTCAATAGAAATAATGCCGGAATGATATTTTTTTATTTTTTTGAATTTTTTTGCAATTTTTTTTTTGAATTTTCTAGCTCGGTTCGGGTAGGAACGGAATTCGGGACGAAAATTTTTTTCTCTCTTTCTCGGCCTTTCTCCTCCCCGTTTCGCTAGAAATAATGCAGGACTGATGTTTTTTAGTTTTTTGAATTTTTTTGCTTTTTTTTTTGGAATTTTCTAGACCGGGTAGGGTAGTAACGGAATTCAGGACTAAAATTTCTTTCTCCCTTTTTCGGCCTATCTAATCCCGCTTTGGATAGAAATACTGCCGGAATGATGTTTTTTAATGTTCTGAATCTTTTTCCTTTTTTTTTTAAATTTTCTTTCTCAGGTCGGGTAGGAATGGAATTCGGGACTAAAATTTTTTTCTCACTTTCTCGGCCTAGCACTTCCTGATTTGGATAGAAATAATTTCAAAATATTGTTTTTTAATTTTTTTGCTAATTTTTTTGGAATTTTCTAGCCCAGGTAGGGTAGGAACGAAATTCGGGACTAAATTTTTTTTTTTCTCTTTCTCGGCCTATGTAATCCCATTTTGGATAGAAATAATGCTGGAATGATATTTTTTAATTTTTTGAATTTTTCTGCTATTTTTTTTTTGGAATTTTCTAACCAGGGTTGGGTAGGAATGGAATTCGGGACTAAATTTTTTGAATTTCTCGGCCTATCTCATCCCGGTTTCGATAGAAATAATGCCGGAATGATGTTTTTTAATTTTTTGAATTTTTTTGCTATTTTTTTTGGAATTTCCTAGCCTGGGTAGGGTAGGAACGAAGTTCAGGACTAAAATTTTTTCTATTTCTCGGCCTATCTCATCCCGGTTTCGATAGAAATAATGCTGAAAAGATGTTTTTTAATTTTGTTTCATTTTTTTCGAATTTTCTAGCCCGGGTCGGTTTGGAACGGAATTCGAAACTAAATTTTTTTTCTCTTTCTCGGCCTATCTCATCCTGGTTTCGATTGAAATAATGTCGGAATGATGTTATTTAATTTTTTGAATTTTTTGCTACTTTTTTGTAATTTTCTAGCACGGGTCGGTTAGGAACGGAATTTGGGAATAAATTTTTTTCTGTTTTTCTCGGCCTATCTTATCTCGGTTTGGAACAAAATAACGCCGGAATGATGTTTTCTCATTTTTTATTTTTTTTTGCTATATTTTTTGAATTTTCTAGCCGAAGTCGATTAGGAACGGAATTCGCGACTAAATTTTTTTTTTTCTCTTTCTCGGCCTATCTCATCTCAGATTCCATTGAAATAATGCCGTAATGATGTTTTTCAATTTTTTGAATTTTTTTCCTATTTTTTTTGGAATTTTATTGCCCGGTTCGGGTAGTAACAGAATTCGGGACTAAAATTTTTCTCTCTTTCTTGGCCTATCTCATCCTGGTTTCGATAGAAATAACGCCGGAATGATGTTTTTTAATTTTGCAAATTTTTTTGCTATTTTTTTTTTTTTGGAATTTTCTAGCACGGGTCGGGTAGGTACGGAATTCGGGACTAAGATTGTTTTCCCCCTTTCTCGACATATCTCATCCTGGTTTCGATAGAAATAATGCCGGAATGATGTTTTTTAATTTTTTGAATTTTTTTTCTATTTTTTTTTGGAATTTTCTTACCCGGGTCAGGTAGGAACGGAATTCGGGACTAAAATTGTTTTCTCTTTCACGGCCTATCTCATCCCAGTTTCGATAAAAATAATGCCGGAATGATGTTTTTTAATTTTTTTGCTATTTTTTTTTTTGGAATTTCCTTGCCTGGTTCTATTAGGAACGGAATTCGGGACAAATTTTTTTTTCCTCTTTCTCGGCGAAGCTCATCCCAGTTTGGATAGAAATAATGCCGGAATGAGGTTTTTTAATTTTTTGCATTTTTTTTTTATTTTCTAGCCCGGAACGAGTTGGAACGGAATTCGGGACTAAAATTTTTCCCTCTTTCACGACCTATCTCATCCCGTTTTGGATAGATAGTGCCAGAATGATGTTTTTTAATTTTTTGAATTTTTTTGCTATTTTTTTACAATTTTCTAGCCCAGGTTGGATAGGAACGCAATTCGTGACCGAAATTTTTTATTTCTTTTTCTCGGCCTATCAAATCCCGTTTTTGATAGGAATAATGACAGAATGATGTTTTTTATTTTTTGAATTTTTTTGTTATTTTTTTCGGAATTTTCGGGCCTTGGTCAGGTTGGATCGGAATTCGGGTCTAAATTTTTTTTTCTCTTTCTTGGACTGTCTAATTCTGTTTTTGATAGAAATAATGCCAGAATGATGTTTTTTAATTTTTTGAATTTTTTTGCTAAATTTTTTTTTGAATTTTCTAGACAGGGTCGGGTAGGAGCGAAAGTCGGGACTAATATTGTTTTCTCTTTCCCGGCCTATCACATCCCGGTTTGGATAGATATAATGCCGGAAAGATAATTTTTAATTTTTTAGCTATTTTTTTTGGAATTTTCTAGCCCGGATTGTGTAGGAATGGAATTCGGGACTAAAATTTTTCTCTCTTTTTCGGCCTATCTCATCCTGGTTTGTATAGAAATAATGCCGGAATGATGTTTTTAAAATTTTTTGCTATTTTTTTGGAATTTTCAAGCCCGGGTCAGGTAGGAACGGAATTCGAGACTAAAAGTTTTCACTCTTTCTCAGCCAATCTCATCCCGGTTTGGATAGAAATAATGCCGGAATGATATTTTTTAATTTTTTTAATTTTTTTGCTATTTTTTTCTAATTTTCTTGCCCGGGTTGAGTAGGAACGGAATTTGGGACTAAAATTTTTTTTTCTCTCTTTCTCGGCCTATCTCATACTGGTTTCGGTAGAAAGAATGCCAGAATGAAGTTTTTGAATTTTTTTGCTATTTTCTTTTAATTTTCTAGCCCGGGTCGGTTAGGAATGGAACTTGGGACTAAAATTTTTTTCTCTCTTTCCCGGTCTATCTCATCCCAGTTTCGATAGAAATAATGCCAGAATGATTTTTTTAATTTTTAGAATATTTTTGGTATTTTTTTTTGGAATTTTGTAGCCCGGGTCGATTAGGATCGGAATTCGAGACTAAATTTTTTTTTTCTTTTTCTCGTCCTATCTCATCCTGGTTTGGATAGAAATAATGCCGAAATGATGTTTTTTAATTTTTTGAATTTTTTTTCTTTTTTTATTTGGAATTTTCTTACCCTGGCCGTGAAGGAACGGAATTCGGGACTAAAATTGTTTTCCCTCTTTTTTGGCCTTTCTCGGCCTATCTAATCCCGGTTTGGATTGAATAATGCCAGAATTATGTTTTTAAATTTTTTGAAATTTTTTGCTATTTTTTTTGGAATTTTCTAGCCCGGGTCGGGTAGGAACGTAATTCCGGATTAATTTTTTTTTCTTTCTCGGCCTATCTCATCTCGGCTTCGATAGAAATAATGTCGGAATGATGTTTTTAAATTTTTTTGCTATTTTTTTTGGAATTCTATAACCCAGGTCGGGTAGGAACGGAATTCAGGACTAAAAGTTTTTTCCCTTTCCCGGCCTATCTCATCCCGGTTTCGATAGAAATAATGCCGGAATGATGTTTTTTAATTTTTTGAATTTGTTTGCTTTTTTTTTTTTTTTTTTAGTTTTCTAACCCGAGTCTGATAGGAACGGAATTCGGAACTAAAATTGTTTTCTCTTTCTCGGCCTATTTCATCTCGGTTTCAATAGAAATAATGTCGGAATGATATTTTTTAATTTTTTGAATTTTTTTGCAATTTTTTTTTTGAATTTTGAAGCCCGGTTCGGGTAGGAACGGAATTCAGGACGAATTTTTTTTTTTTCTCTTTCTCGGCCTTTCTCCTCCCCGTTTCGCTAGAAATAATGCCAGACTGATGTTTTTTAATTTTTTGAATTTTTCTGCATTTTTTTTAGAATTTTCTATCCTGGGTAGGGTGGTAACGGAATTTAGGACTAAAATTTCTTTCTCTCTTTTTCGGCCTATCTAACCCCGCTCTGGATAGAAACACTGCCGGAATGATGTTTCTTAATTTTTTTGAATCCTTTTCCTTTTTTTTTTTTTTTTAAATTTTCTTTCCCAGGTCGGGTAGGAACGGAATTCAGGACTAAATTTTTTTTCTCACTTTCTTGGCCTATCACTTCCCAATTTGGATAGAAATAATTCCGGAATAATGTTTTTTAATTTTTTGAATTTTTTTGCTATTTTTTTGAAATTTTCTAGCCCGGGTCGGGTAGGAACGGAATTCGGTACTAAATTTTTTTTTTTTCTCTCTTTCTCGGCCTATCTAATTTCGTTTTGGATAGAAATAATACCAGAATAAGGTTTTTTAATTTTTTGAATTTTTCTGCTATGTTTTTTTGAAATTTCTAACTAGGGTCGAGTTGGAACGGAATTTGGGACTAAATTTTTTTTCTCTTTCTCGGCCTATCTCATCCAATTTTCGATTGAAATAATGCCAGAATGATGTTTTTAAATTTTTCGAATTTTTTTTTCTTTTTTTTTGAATTTTCATGCCCGGGTCGGGTAGGAATGGATTTTGGGACTATAATTTTTTTTTCTCTTTTCCGGCCTATCTCATCCCGGTTTCGATAGAAACAATACCGGAAAGATGTTTTTTTAAATTTTTTTACTATTTTTTTTGGAATTTTCTAGCCCGGGTTAGTTAGGAACGGAATTCGGGACTAAAATTGTTTTCCCTCTTTTTTGGCCTTTCTCAGCCTATCTAATCCTGGTTTGGATAGAACTAATGCCAGCATGATGTTTTTGAATTTTTTGAATTTTTTTGATATTCTTTTTGGAATTTTCTAGCCCGGGTCGGGTAGGAACGGAATTCGGGATTAAATTTTTTTTCTTTCTCGGCCTATCTCATCCCGACTTCGATAGAAATAATGCCGGAATGATGTTTTTTAATATTTTGAATTTTTTTGCTATTTGTTTTCGAATTTCCTAGCCCGGGTAGGGTAGGAATGAAGTTTGGGACTAAAATTTTTATCTGTTTCTCGGCCAATCTCATCCCGGTTTCGATAGAAATAATGCCGGAAAGATGTTTTTTAATTTTTTTTCTATTTTTTTGGAATTTTCTAGCTCGGGTCGGTTAGGAACGAAATTCGAGACTAACTTTTGTTTTTTTTGTTTTTTGTTTTTCTCGGCCTATCTTTTCCCGACTTGGATAAAAATAACGCCGGAATGATGTTTTTTAATTTTTGGAATTTTTTTACTATTTTTTTTTGGATTTTCTAGCCCAGGTCGAGTAGGAACGGAATTCGGGACTAAATTTTTTTTTTTTCTCTTTCTCGGCCTATCTCATTCCAGTTTCGATAGAAGTAATGCCGGAATGATGTTTTTTAATTTTTTGAATTTTTCTGCTATTTTTTTTGGAATTATCTTGCTCGGGTCGTGTAGGAAC
Source organism: Quercus engelmannii (assembly GCA_029955605.1). Taxonomy (NCBI): domain Eukaryota; kingdom Viridiplantae; phylum Streptophyta; class Magnoliopsida; order Fagales; family Fagaceae; genus Quercus; species Quercus engelmannii. Next base: position 30,428,297 of record JARPSG010000011.1, read on the forward strand.
GGAATTCGGGACTATTTTTTTTTTTCTCTTTTTCTCAGCCTCTCTATTCTCGGTTTCGATAGAAATAATGCAGGAATGATGTTTTTGAAATTTTTTGATAGATTTGTAGCCCGAGTCGGGTAGGAACGGAATTCGGGACTGAAATTTTTTTTTTTTTCTCTTTCTCGGCCTATCCAATCTCGGTTTCGATAGAAATAATGCCAGAATGATGTTTTTGAATTTTTAAAATTCTTTTACTATTTTTTTTGGAATTTTCTTGCCCGGGTCGAGTAGGAACGGAATTTGGGATTAAATTTTTTTTCTTTCTCGGCCTATCTCATCCCGGCTTTGAAAGAAATAATGCTGGAATGATGTTTTTTAAATTTTAGAATTTTTTTTGGAATTTCCTAGCCCGGGTAGGGTAGGAACGAAGTTTCAGACTAAATTTTTTTTCTATTTCTTGGCCTATCTCATCCCGGTTTCGATAGAAATAATGCCGGAAAGATTTTTTTTAATTTTTTGCTATTTTTTTTTGGAATTTTCTAGCCCGGGTCGAGTAGGAACGAAATTCGGGACTAATATTTTTTTCTCTCTTTCTTGGCCTATCTAATCCCGTTTTGGATAGAAATAATGTCGAAATGATGTTTTTTAAAATTTTGAATTTTTTTGCTATTTTTTTTTTATAATTTTCTTCCTCGGGTCAGGTATGAACGGCATTCGGGACTAAAATTTTTTTCTCACTTTATTGGCCTATCTTGTCCCGGTTTGGATAGAAATAATGCCAGAATGATGTTTTTTTTAATTTTTTGAATTTTTTTGCTATTTTTTTATCGAATTTTTTAGCCCGTGTCGGGTAGGAACGAAATTCGAGACTAAATTTTTTTCTCTTTCTCAGCCTATCTCATCCTGGTTTCGATAGAAATAATACCAGAATGATGTTTTTTAGTTTTTTGAATTTTTTTTCTTTTTTTTGTGGAATTTTCTAGCTCTGGTCGGGTAGGAACGGAATTCGGGACTAAATTTTTTTTTCTGTGTTTCTCAACCTATCTAATCCCGTTTTGGATAGAAATAATGCGGGAATGATGTTTTTTAATTGTTTGAATTTTTTTGCTATATTTTTTGAATTTTCTTGCCAAGGTCGATTACGAACGGAATTCGCAACTAAATTTTTTTTTTTCTTTCTCGGCCTATCTCATCCCAGATTCAATAGAAATAATGCCGTAATGATGTTTTTCAATTTTTTGAATTTTTTCTCTATTTTTTTGGGAATTTTATTGCCCGGTTCGGGTAGTAACAGAATTTGGGACTAAAATTTTTTTTTCTCTTTCTCGGCCTATCTCATCCTGGTTTCGATAGAAATAATGCCGGAATGATGTTTTTTAATATTTTGAATTTTTTTCATTTTTTTTTTTTGGAATTTTCTTACCCGAGTCGGGTAGGAACGGAATTCGGGACTAAATTTTTTTTTTCTTTCTCAGCCTATGTTGTCCAAGTTTAGATAGAAATAATGCCAGAATGATGTTTTTCAATTTTTTGATTTTTTTGCTTTTTTTTTTTTGAATTTTCTAGCCCGGTTCTGTTACGAACGAAATTCGGGACTAAAATTTTTTTTTCTCTTTCTCAGCCAATCTCATCCCAGTTTGGAAAGAAATATTGTCGGAATGAGGTTTTTAAATTTTTTGAATTTTCCAGCCTGGGCCGAGTTGGAACGGAATTCGGGACTAAAATTTTCCCTCTTTCATGGCCTGTCTCATCCCAGTTTGGATAGATAACGCCAGAATGATGTTTTTTAATTTTTTGAATTTTTTTTGCTATTGTTTTTGGAATTTTCTAGCCCGAGTTGGATAGGAACGGAATTCGTGACAGAAATTTTTATTTCTTTTTCTCGGCCTATCTAATCCCATTTTTTATAGGAATAATGAGTGAATGATGTTTTTTAATTTTTTTAATTTTTTTGGAATTTCTGGCCCGGGTCGGGTTGGATCAGAATCCGGGTCTAAAATTTTTTTTCTTTTTCTCGGCCTATCTAATCCCGTTTTTGATAGGAATAATGACAGAATGATGTTTTTTAATTTTTTGAATTTTTTTGCTATTTTTTTTGGAATTTTCAGGCCCGGGTCGGATTTGATCGGAATCCAGGTCTAAAATTTTTTTTCTCTTTCTCGGACTGTCTAATTCTGTTTTCAATAGAAATAATGCCGGAATGATGTTTTTTAATTTTTTGAATTTTTTTTCCTAATTTTTTTTAATTTGTTAGACAGGGTCGGGTAGGAGCGGAAGTCGGGACTAAAATTGTTTTCCCTTTCTCCGCCTATCACATCCCGGTTTGGATAGATATAATGCCGGAATGATAATTTTTAGTTTTTTGAATTTTTTTGCAATTTTTTTTGGAATTTTCTAGCCCAGGTCAGGTAGGAACGGAATTCGAGACTAAAATTTATCTCTCTTTTTCGGCCTATCTCATCCCGGTTTGGATAGAAATTATGCCGGAATGATGTTTTTATAATTTTTTGCTATTTTTTTGGAATTTTCTAGCCCGGGTCGGGTAGGAACGGAATTCAAGACTAAAAATTTTTCACTCTTTCTCGGCCAGTCTCATACTAGTTTGGATAGAAATAATGCCGGAATAATATTTTTTAATTTGTTGAATTTTTTTGCTATTTTTTTTTAATTTTCTAGCCCGGGTTGAGTAGGAACGGATTTCGGGACTAAATTTTTTTTTTCTCTTTCTCGGCCTATCTCATACCGATTTCGGTAGAAATAACGCCAGAATGAAGTTTTTTAATTTTTTGAATTTTTTTGCTATTTTTTTTAATTTTCTAGCTTGGGTCGGTTAGGAACGGAATTCGGGACAAATTTTTTTTTTTTTCTCTTTCTCAGTCTATCTCATCCTGGTTTTGATAGAAATAATGCTGGAATGATGTTTTTTAATTTTTAGAATGTTTTTGCTATTGTTTTTGGAATTTTCTAGCCCGAGTCGGTTAGGATCGGAATTCGAGACTAAATTTTTTTCTCTTTCTCGGCCAATCTCATCCTAGTTTGGATAGAAATAATGCCGGAATGAGGTTTTTTAATTTTTTTAATTTTTTTGCATTTTTTTTTAATTTTCTAGCCTGGGCCGAGTTGGAACGGAATTCAGGACTAAAATTTTTCCCTCTTTCATGACCTATCTCATCTCGGTTTGGATAGATAGTGCCAGAATGATGTTTTTTAATTTTTTGAATTTTTTTGCTATTTTTTTACAATTTTCTAGCCCGGGTTGGAGAGGAACGCAATTCGTGACCGAAATTTTTTATTTCTTTTTCTCGGCCTATCAAATCCCGTTTTTGATAGGAATAATGACAGAATGATGTTTTTTATTTTTTGAATTTTGTTGTTATTTTTTTTGGAATTTTCGGGCATTGGTCAGGTTGGATCGGAATTCGGGTCTAAAATTTTTTTTCTCTTTCTTGGACTGTCTAATTCTGTTTTCGATAGAAATAATGCCAGAATGATGTTTTTTAATTTTTTGAATTTTTTTTGCTAATTTTTTTTCGAATTTTCTAGACAAGGTCGGGTAGGAGCGGAAGTCAGGACTAAAATTGTTTTCTCTTTCTCAGCCTATCACATCCCGGTTTGGATAGATATATTGCCGGAATGATAATTTTTAATTTTTTAGCTATTTTTTTTGGAATTTTCTAGCCCGGATTGGGTAGGAACGGAATTCGGGACTAAAATTTTTCTCTCTTTTTCGGCCTATCTCATCCTAGTTTGGATAGAAATAATGCCGGAATGATGTTTTTAAAGTTTTTTGCTATTTTTTTGGAATTTTAAAGCCTGGGTTAGGTGGGAACGGAATTCGGGACTAAAATTTTTCACTCTTTCTCAGCCAATCTCATCCCGGTTTGGATAGAAATAATGCTGGAATGATATTTTTTAATTTTTTTAATTTTTTTGCTATTTTTTTCTAATTTTCCTGCCCGGGTTGGTTAGGATCGGAATTCGAGACTAAAATTTTTTTTCTCTATTTCTCGACCTATCTCATCTCGGTTTCGATAGAAATAATGCCAGAAAGATGTTTTTTAATTTTTTTTTCTATTTTTTTGGAATTTTCTAGCTCGGGTCGGTTAGGAACGAAATTCGAGACTTTTTTTTTTTTTTTTTTTGTTTTCTGTTTTTCTTGGCCTATCTTTTCCCGGTTTGGATAAAAATAACGCTGGAATGATTTTTTTTTTTTAATTTTTGGAATTTTTTTACTATTTTTTTTGGATTTTCTAGCCCAGGTCGAGTAGGAACGAAATTCGGGACTAATTTTTTTTTCCTCTTTCTCGGCCTATCTCATTCCAGTTTCGATAGAAGTAATGCCGGAATGATGTTTTTTAATTTTTTGAATTTTTCTGCTATTTTTTTTGGAATTATCTTGCCCGGGTCGTGCAGGAACGGAATTCGGGACTAATTTTTTTTTCTCTTTTTCTTAGCCTATCTATTCCCGGTTTCGATAGAAATAATGCAGGAATGATGCTTTTGAAATTTTTTGATAGATTTGTAGCCCGAGTCGGGTAGGAACGGAATTCGGGACTAAATTTTTTTTTTTTCTCTTTCTTGGCCTATCTAATCTCGGTTTCGATAGAAATAATACCAGAATGATGTTTTTGAATTTTTAAAATTCTTTTGCTATTTTTTTTGGAATTTTCTTGCCCGGGTCGAGTAGGAACGGAATTTGGGACTAAAATTTGTTTTTCTCTTTCTCAGCCTATCTCATCCCAGTTTCGATAGAAATAATGTCGGAATGATGTTTTTAAATTTTTTGAATTTTTTTGCTTTTTTTTTTTGGAATTTTCTAGCCCGGGTCTGGCATGAACAGAATTCGAGACTAAAATTTTTTTCACTTTTTCTCAGCGTATCTAATCTCGTTTTGGGTAGAAATAATGCAGGAATGATGTTTTTTTGAATTTTTTTGAATTTTAAAGATATTTTTTTTGGAATTTTCTTGCCCCGGTCGGGTAGGAATTGAATTTTGGGCAAATTTTTTTTTTTCTCTTTCTCGTCCTATCTCATCCCGGTTTCGATAGAAATAATGCGGGAATTATGTTTTTTTTTTTAAAAAAAAAATTTTTGCTATTTTTTTTTTAAATTTTCCAGCCCGGGTCGAGTTGGAACAGAATACGAGACTAAATTTTTTTTACTCTTTTTCTCGATCTACCTAATCCCGGTTTCGATAGAAATAGTGCTGGAATGAAGTGTTTGAATTTTTTCGCTATTTTATTTTGGGGTTTTCTAGCCCGAGTAGGGTTGGAATGTAATTCGGGACTAAAATTTGTTTCTTTTTCTCGGCCTATCTAATCCCGGTTTTGATAGAAATAATGCCGGAATGTTGTTTTTTAATTTTTTGAATTTTTTTGCTATTTTATTGCCTGGGTCGGGTAGGAATGGAAATCGGGACTAAATATTTTGTTCTCTTTCTCGGCCTATCTAATCCGGGTTTCGATAGAAATAATGACGAAATTATTTTTTTGAATTTTTTTGCTATTTTTTTTGGAATTTTCTTGCCCGGGTTGAGTAGGAACGGAATACGGGACAAAAATTTTTTCCTCTCTTTCTCGATCTATCTAATCCCAGTTTCGATAGAAATAATGCCGGAATGATGTTTTTGAATTTTTTCGCTATTTTTTTTGGAGTTTTCTAGCCTGAGTAGGGTTGGAACGGAATTCGAGACTAAAATTTTTGTCTCTTTCTCGATCTATCTAATCCCGGTTTCGATAGAAATAATGTCCGAATGATGTTTTTGAATTTTTTTTCTAATTTTTTTTTTGTGTTTTCTAGCCCGAGTAGGGTTGGAATCGAATTCGGGACAAATTGTTTTTTCTTTTTCTCATCCTATCTGATCCTAGTTTCGATAGAAATAATGCCGGAATGATGTTTTTTAATTTTTTGAATTTTTTTGCTATTTTTTTTAATTTTCTTGCCCGTGTCGAGTAGGAACGGAATTCTTGCTATTTTTTTTTTTCACTTTCTAGGTCTCTCTCATCCCGGTTTGGATAGAATTAATGCCGGAAGGATGTTTTTTAATTTTTTGAATTTTTTTGCTATTTTTTTTGGAATTTTCTTGCCCGGGTCGAGAAAAAACGGAATTCAGGTCTAAAATTTTTTTCTCTTTCTCGGCCTATCTCATCCCAATTTTAATAGAAATAATGCCGAAAATATGTTTTTAAATTTTTTGAACTATTTTGCAATTTTTTTTTTAATTTTCTAACCCGTTTTGGGTAGGAATGGAATTCGGGACTAAATTTTTTTTGTTTTTCTCTTTCTTGGCCTATATCATCCCGGTTTCAATAGAAATAATACCGGAATGATGGTTTTTAATTTTTTTAAAAATTTTTTTGCAATTTTTTTTTAATTTTCTAGCTCGGGTCGGGTAGGAACTGAATTCAGGACTAAAATTTTTTTCTCTCTTTCTCGACCTCTCTCATCTCTGTTTAAATAGAAATAATGCCGAAATGATGTTTTTTAATTTTTTGAATTTTTTTGTTTTTGTTTTTTTTGGAATTTTCTAGCCCGAGTCAAGTAGGGACGAAATTTGGGACTAAAATTTTTTTCTCTCTTTCTTGGGCTCTCTCATCCCCGTTTTGATAGAAATAATAAAGGAATGTTGTTCTTTAATATTTTGAATATTTTTGCTATTTTTTTAAAAAATTTTCTTTCCCGGGTCGGGTAGGAACGAAATTTGGGAATAAAATTTTTTTCTCACTTCCTTGGCCTATCACTTCCCGACTTGGATAGAAATAATGCCAAAATGGTGCTTTTTAATTTTTTGAAGGTTCTAGCTATTTTTTTTAAAATTTTCTAGACCGGGTCAGGTAGGAACAAAATTCGGAACTATAATTGTTTTCTCTCTTTGTCAACCTATCTATTCCCGTTTTCGATAGAAATAATGCCGGAATGATGTTTTTAATTTTTTTGCTATTTTTTTTTGGAATTTCCTAGCCCAGGTAGGGTAGGAACGAAATTCAGGACTAAATTTTTTTTCTATTTCTCGGCCTATCTCATCCCGGTTTCGATAGAAATAATGCCGGCAAGATGTTTTTTAATTTTTTAAATTTTTTTGCTATTATTTTTTGGAATTTTCTTACCCGGGTCGGGTAGGAAAAGATTTTGGGTCCAAAACTTTTTTCGCTCTTTGTCGGCGTATCTCATCCCAGTTTCGATAGAAATAATGTCGGAAAGATGTTTTTTAATTTTTTTTTCTATTTTTTTTTAAATTTCTGGCCTGGGTCGGTTAGGAACGGAATTAGAGTTTTTTTTTTTTTTTTTTTTTTTTGTTTTTTTTTTTTTCTTGGCCTATCTTATCCAGGTTTGGATAAAAATAATGCCGGAATGATGTTTTTTAATTTTTGGAATTTTTTTGCTATTTTTTTTGGATTTTCTAGCCCGGGTCGAGTAGGAACGGAATTCGGAACTAATTTCTTTTTTTTCTCTTTCTTGGCCTATCTCATTCCAGTTTCGATAGAAATAATGCCGAAATGATATTTTTTAGTTTTTTTTAATTTTTCTGCTATTTTTTTTGGAATTTTCTTGCCCGGGTCTTGTTGGAACGGAATTTGGGACTAAATTTTTTTTCTCTTTTTCTCGGCCTATCTAATCTCGGTTTTGTTAGAAATAATGCAGGAATGATGTTGTTGAAATTTTTTGAATGTTTTTGATAGATTTCTAGCCCAAGTAGGATTGGAATGGAATTTGGGACTAAATTTTTTTTCTTTTTCTCAGCGTATCTAATCCCGGTTTCGATAGAAGTAATGTCGAAATGATTTTTTTTTTTTAATTTTTTGAATTTTTTCGCTATTTTTATTTTTAATTTTCTTGCCTGTGTCGGGTAGGAACGGAATTCGGGACTAAAATTTTTTTTTTACTTTCTCGGCCAATCTAATCTTGGTTTCGATAGAAATAATGCCGGAATGAGGTTTTTGAATTTTTTGAATTCTTTTGCTATTTTTTTTGGAATTTTCTTGCCCGGGTCGAGTAGGAACAGAATTTGGGACTAAATTTTTTTTTTTTTTCTCTTTCTCGGCCTATCACATCCCAATTTTGATAGAAATAATGCCGGAATGATGTTTTTAAATTTTTTGAATTTTTTTTGGAATTTTCTAGCCCGGGTCTGTCATGAACGGAATTCAGGACTAAATTTTTTTTCTTTTTTTCTTGGCCTATCTAATCTCGTTTTGGGTAGAAATAATGCAGGAATGATGTTTTTTAATTTTTTGAATTTTTTGAATTTTTTTTTTTGGAATTTTCATGCCCCGGTCAGGTAGAAACTAAATTCGAGGCTAAATTTTTTTTTTTTCTCTTTCTCGGCCTATCTCATCCCGGTTTCGATAGAAATAATGCGAGAATGATGTTTTTTTTTTTTTAAAATTTTTTTGCTATTTTTTTTAATTTTCTAGCCCGTGTCGAGTAGGAACGGAATACGGGACTAAATTTTTTTTCTCTTTTTATCGATCTACCTAATCCCAGTTTCGATAGAAATAATACCGGAATGAAGTTGTTGAATTTTTTCCCTTTTTTTTTTGCAGTTTTCTAGCCCTAGTAGGGTTGGAACGTAATTCGGGACTAAAATTTTTTTCTTTTTCTCGGCCTATCTAATCCCGGTTTTGATAGAAATAATGCCGGAATGTTGTTTATTAATTTTTTGAATTTCTTTGCTATTTTCTTGCCCGGGTTGGGTAGGAACGGAATTCGGAACAATGATTGTTTTCTCTCTTTCTCAGCCTATCTAATCCCGTTTTCGATAGAAATAATGCCGGAATGATGTTTTTTTTTTTAATTTTTTTGCTATTTTATTTGGAATTTCCTAGCTGGGGTAGGGTAGGAACAAAATTCGGGACTAAAATTTTTTCTATTTCTCGGCCTATCTCATCCCGGTTTCGATAAAAATAATGCCGGAAAGATGTTTTTTAATTTTTTCAATTTTTTTGCTATGTTTTTTGGAATTTTCTTGCCCGGGTCGAGTAGGAAAAGATTTTGGGTCTAAAATTTTTTTCGCTCTTTCTCGCTCTTTCTTGCTGGAAAGATGTTTTTTAATTTTTTTTCTATTTTTTTGGAATTTTCTAGCCCGAGTCGGTTAGAAACGGAATTTGAGACTAAATTTTTTTTTTTTTTTTCTTTTTTTCTTTTTTTCTCAGCCTATCTTATCTCGGTTTGGATAAAAATAACGCCGGAATGATGTTTTTTAATTTTTGAAATTTTTTTGCTATTTTTTTTTTTGGATTTTCTAGCCCGGGTCGAGAAGGAATGGAATTTGGGACTAATTTTTTTTTTCTCTTTCTCGGCCTATCTCATTCCAGTTTCGATGGAAGTAATGCCGGAATGATGTTTTCTTAATTTTTTGAATTTTTCCGCTAGTTTTTTTTTGGAATTTTCTTGCCTGAGTTGTGTAGGAACGGAATTCAGGACTAAAATTTTTTTCTCGTTCTCAGCCTATCTCATCCCGGGTTTGATGGAAATAATGCCGGAATGGTGTTTCTTAATTTTTTGAATTTTTTTGCTATTTTTTTTTAATTTGCTAGCCCAGGACGGCTGGGAACGGAATTCGGGACTAAATTTTTTTCTCTCTTGCTAGGTCTATCTCATCCCGGTTTGGACAGAAAAAAATGCCGGAATGATGTTTTTTAATGTTTTGAATTTTTTTGCTATTTTTTTGGAATTTTCCAGCCCGGGTCGGGTAGGAATGGAATTCAGGATGAAATTTTACTCTTGTTCTCGGCCTATCTCAATTTGGATTGGATAGAAATAACGCTGGAATGGTGTTTTTTAAGTTTTTTGGTATTTTTTTTGGAATTTTCTAGCCCCGGTCGAGTAGGAACGGAATTCGGGACTAAAATATTTGTCTCTCTTTCTCGGCCTATCTCGTCCCAGTTTGGACAGGAAAAATGTCGAAATGATGTATTTTAATTTTTTGAACTTTTTTGCTATTTTTTTTTTTAATTTTCTAGCCCGGGTTAGGTAGAAACGGAATTCAGGATGAAATTTTATTCTCTTTCTTGGCCTATCTCATCCCAGTTTTGATAGAAATAATGCCAGAATGATTTTTTTTAATTTTTTTGCTTTTTGTTTTAGGTTTTCAAGCCTGGGTTGGGTAAAAATGGAATTTGGGACAATTTTTTTTTTCTCTTTCTTGTCCTATCTCTTCTCGGTTTTGATAGAATTAATGCCGGAATGATGTTTTTTAATTATTTGAATTATTTTTGCTTTTTTTTTTGAATTTTCTAGCCCAGGTCGGGTAGGAACGGAATTCGGTACTAATTTTTTTTTCTTTTTCTCGGCCTATCTTTTTGGATAGAAATAATAATTGAATGATGTTTTTTAATCTTTTGAATTGTTTTTGCAATTTTAAAAAAAAATTTCTTATACGTGTCGGGTAGGAATGGAATTCTCAAATTTTTTTCTCACTTTCTCGGCCAATCACATCCCGGTTTGGATAGAAATAATGGCAGAATGATGTTTTTTAATTTTTTTCTATTTTTTTGGGAATTTTCTAGCCTGGGTCGGCAAGGAACGAAATTCGGGACAAGATTTTTTTTCTCTCTTTCTCAGCCTATCGAGTCCCATTTTGGATTGAAATAATGTCGGAATATTGTTTTTTAAATTTTTTGAATTTTTTTTTTTGAATTTTCTCACTCAGGTCGGTTAGGAACGGAATTCGGGACTAAATTTTTTTTTTCTCTTTCTCGGCCAATCTCGTCCCGGTTTGGATAAAAATAATGCCCGAATGATGTTTTTAATTTTTTGAATTTTTTCACTATTTTTTTGGGAATGTTCTAGCCCGGGTTGGGTACGAATGGAATTCAGGACTAAAAATTTTCTCTCTTTCTTGGCCTATCTAATCCCGTTTTGGAAAGAAATAATGCCGGAATGATGTATTTTTATTTTTTGAATTTTTTTGAATTTTCTAGCCCAGGTCGAGTAGGAATGCAATTCAGGGCTAAAATTTTTTTTTCTCTCTTTCTCGGCCTATCTCATCCCAGTTTGGATAAAAATAATGCCGGAATGATTTTTTTAATTTTTTGAATTTTTTCGCTATTTTTTTTTTGGAATTTTCTAGCATAGGCCGAGTAGGAACGGAATTCGGGACTAAATTTTTTTTTCACTCTTTTCCGCCCTATCTCATCCTAGCTTGGATAGAAATAATGTTGGAATGATTTTTTTTTAAAATATTTTGCTATTCTTTTCTTGAAATTTCTGGCACGGGTCGGGTAGGAACGGAATTCGGGACTAAAATTTTTTTCTCTTTCTCGGCCTATCTCATCCCAGTTTCGATAGAAATAGTGCCGGTATTATGTTTTTTAATTGTTTGAATGTTTTTACTATTTTTTTGGAATTTTCAAGCCCGGGTAGGGTGGGAATGGAATTTGGGACTAAATTTTTTTTCTCTTTGTCGGCCTATCACATCTCGGTTTCGATAGAAATAATTCCGGAATGATGTTTTTTAATTTTTTGAATTTTTTTGCAATCATTTTTGGAATTTTCTAGCTCGGGTCGGGTAGGAACGGAATTTGGGACTAAAATTCTTCTCTTTCTCGGCCTATCTAAGTTTTGGATTGAAATAATGCCGGAATGATGTTTTTGAATTTTTTTGCTATTTTACTTTTTATATTTTCTAGCACGAGCCGAGTGGGAACGGAATTCGGCACTAAATTTTTTTTCTCTCATTGTTGGCCTATCTAATCCCGGTTAAGACAGAAATATTGCCGGCATGATGTTTTTGAATTTTTTCACTATTTTTTTTGGAATTTCCTAGCCCGTATAGGGTAGGAACGGAACTCGGGACCAAAATTTTTTTCTCACTTTCTCGTCCTATCTAATTCCATTTTGGATAGAAATAATGCAGGAATTATGTTTTTTAATTTTTTGAATTTTTTTGCTATTTTTTTTTGGAATTATCTAGCCTGGGTCGAGTAAGAACGAAATTCGAGACTGAATTTTTTTTTTTCTCTTTCTCGGCCGATCTCATCCCAGTTTCGATAGAAATAATGCGGGAATGATGATTTTTTCATTTTTTTGCTATTTTTTTTAATTTTCTAGGCCGGGTCGAGTAGGAACGAAATACGGGACTAAAATTTTTTCTCTCTTTCTCGATCTATCTAATCCCGGCTTCGATAAAAATATTGTCGGAAGGATGTTTTTGAAATTTTTCGCCATTTTTTTTGGAGTTTTCTTGCCCGAGTAGGGTTGGAACGGAATCCGAGACTAAATTTTTTTTCTTTTTCTCTGCCAATCTAATCCCAGTTTCGATAGAAATAATGCCGGAATGATGTTTTTCAATTTTTTGAATTTTTTTACAATTATTTTTGGAATTTTCTTGCTTGGGTCGAGTAGGAACTGAATTTGGGGCTAAAATTTTTTTTTTTTTCTCTTTCTCGGCCTATCTTATACCGGTTTCGATTGACATAATGCGGGAATGATGTTTTTTTTTTTTTTTTTTAATTTTTTTGCAATTTTTTTTAAAATTTTCTTGCCTTGGTCGAGTAGGAACGGATTACGGGACTAAATTTTTTTTTTTCTCTCTTTCTCAATCTACCTAATCCCGGTTTCAATAGAAATAATGCCGAAATGATGTTTTTGAATTTTTTCGCTATAATTTTGGAGTTTTCTAGCCCGAGTAGCGTTGGAACGTAATTCGGGACTAAAATTTTTTTCTTTTTCTCGGCCTATCTAATCCCGGTTTTGATAGAAATAATGCCGGAATGATGTTTTTTAATTTTTTGAATTTTTTCTATTTTCTTGCCCGGATCGGGTAGGAATGAAATTCAGGACTAATTTTTTTTTTTCTCTTTCTCGGCCTATCTAATCCTGGTTTCGATAGAAATAATGCCGAAATGATGTTTTTGAATTTTTTTCGCTATTTTTTTTGGAGTTTTCTAGCCTAAGTAGGGTTGGAACGGAATTCAGGACTAAATTTTTTTTTTTCTTTTTCTCGGCCTATCTAATCCCGGTTTTGATAGAAATAATGTCGGAATGATGTTTTATAATTTTTTGATATATTTTTTTTTAATTTTCTTGCCCGGGTCGAGTAGGAACGGAATACGGGGCTAAAATTGATTTGTCTCTTTCTCGATCTATCTAATCTCAGTTTCGATAGAAATACTGCTGGAATGATGTTTTTGAATTTTTTCGCTATTTTTATTTTGAGTTTTCTAGCTCGTGTAGGGTTGGAACGGAATTTGGGACTAAATTTTTTTCCTTCTCTTTCTCGGCCTATCTAATCCCGTTTTGGATAAAAATAATGCCGGAATGATGTTTTTAAATTTTTTTGCTATTTTTTTGGAATTTTCTAGCCCGGGTTGGTTAGGAATGAAATTCTGGACCAAATTTTTTTTTCTTTCTCGGACAATCTTATCCCAGTTTGGATAGAAATAATGCCGGAATGATGTTTTTTAATTTTTTGAATTTTTTTGCTTTTTATTTTTATTTTTTATTTTTATAATTTTCTTGCCCGGGTCGGGTAAAACCGGAATTCGAACTAAATTTGTTTTCTCTCTTTCTCGGCCTAACTCATCTCGGTTTTGATAGAAATAATGCCGGAATGATGTTTTTTAATTTTTTCAATTTTTTTGCTCATTTCTTGCTCGGGTCGGGTAGGAACGGAATTCGGGACTAAATTTTTTTCTTTTCTCTTTCTCGGCCTTTCTAATCCCGATTTCGATCGAAATAATGCTGAAATTATTTTTTTGAATTTTTTTGCAATTTTTTTGGAATTTTCATGCCCGGGATGAGTAGGAACGGAATATGGGACAAAATTATTTTCCCCTCTTTCACGATTTATCTAATCCCGGTTTTGAAAGAAATAATGCTGGAATGATGTTTTTGAATTTTTTCGCTATTTTTTTTGGAGTTTTATAACCCAAGTAGGGTTGGAACAGAATTCAGGACTAAATTTTTTTTTTTTTCTTTCTCGGCCTATCTAATTCCGGTTTCGATAGAAAAATGTTGGAATGATGTTTTATAAAATTTTGAATTTTTTTGCTATTTTTTTTGGAATTTTCTTGCCCGGGTAGAGTAGGAACGGAATACGGGGCTAAAATTTTTTTGTCTCTTTCTCGATCTATCTAATCTCGGTTTCGATAGAAAAACTGCCGGAATGATGTTTTTGAATTTTTTCGCTATTTTTTTTGAGTTTTCTAGCTCGTGTAGGGTTGGAACGGAATTCGGGACTAAATTTTTTTCCTTCTCTTTCTCGGCCTATCTAATCCCGTTTTGGATAGAAATATTGCCGGAATGATGTTTTTAAATTTTTTTGATATTTTTTTTGGAATTTTCTAGCCCGGGTCGGTTACGATTGAAATTTTGGACTAAATTTTTTTTTTCTTTCTCGGACAATCTTATCCCAGTTTGGATAGAAATAATGCTGGAATTATGTTTTTTGATTTTTTGAATTGTTTTGCTTTTTTGCTTTTTTTTTTTTTATAATTTTCTTGCCCGGGTCGGGTAAAACCGTAATTCGGGACTAAATTTTTTTTTTTTCACTCTTGCTCGTCCTATCTCGTCCCGGTTTTGATAGAATTAATGCCGGAATTATGTTTTTTAATTTTTTGAATTTTTCTGCTATTTTTTTTGGAATTTTCTAGCCCGGGTCCGTTTGGAACGGAATTCGGGACTAAATTGTTTTTCTTTGTCTCTCGGCCTAACTCATCTCGGTTTTGATAGAAATAATGCCGGAATGATGTTTTTTAATTTTTTCAATTTTTTTGCTAATTTCTTGCTCGGGTCGGATAGGAACGGAATTCGGGACTAAATTTTTTTTTTTTTGTCTTTCTCGGCCTATCTAATCCCGATTTCGATCGAAATAATGCTGAAATTATTTTGTTGAATTTTTTTGCAATTTTTTTGGAATTTTCATGCCTGGGATGAGTAGGAACGGAATACGGGACAAAATTTTTTTCCCCTCTTTCACAATCTATCTAATCCCAGTTTCGAAAGAAATAATGCTGGAATGATGTTTCTGAATTTTTTCGCTATTTTTTTTGGAGTTTTCTAGCCCGAGTAGGGTTGGAACGGAATTCGGGACTAAAACTTTTTTCTTTTTCTCGGCCTACCTAATCCCAGTTTCGATAGAAATAATGCCGGAATGATGTTTTTTAATTTTTGAATATTTTTGCTATTTTTTTTTTAATTTTCTTGCCCGTGTCGAGTAGGAACGGAATTCTGGCTATTTTTTTTTTTTCACTTTCTAGGTCTCTCTCATCCCGGTTTGGATAGAATTAATGCCGGAAGGATGTTTTTTAATTTTTTGAATTTTTTTGCTATTTTTTTGGAATTTTCTTGCCCGGGTCGAGAAGGAACGGAATTCGGGTCTAAAATTTTTTTCTCTTTCTCGGCCTATCTCATCCCAATTTTAATAGAAATAATGCCGAAAATATGTTTTTTAATTTCTTGAACTATTTTGCAATTTTTGTTTGAATTTTCTAACCCGTTTTGGGTAGGAATGGAATTCGGGACTAAATTTTTTTTGTTTTTCTCTTTCTTGGCCTATATCATCCCGGTTTCAATAGAAATAATACCGGAATGATGGTTTTTATTTTTTTTTTTTAATTTTTTTGCTTTTTGTTTTTAATTTTCTAGCTTGGGTCGGGTAGGAACTGAATTCGGGACTAAAATTTTTTTCTCTCTTTCTCGACCTCTCTCATCTCTGTTTAAATAGAAATAATGCCGAAATGATGTTTTTTAATTTTTTTTTTTTGGTTTTTTTTTTTTTGGAATTTTCTAGCCCGGGTCAAGTAGGAACGAAATTTGGGACTAAAATTTTTTTCTCTCTTTCTCGAGCTCTCTCATCCCCGTTTCGATAGAAATAATAAAGGAATGTTGTTTAATATTTTGAATATTTTTGCTATTTTTTTTTTAAATTTTCTTTCCCGGGTCGGGTAGGAACGAAATTTGGGAATAAAATTTTTTTCTCACTTCCTTGGCCTATCACTTCCCGACTTGGATAGAAATAATGCCAAAATGATGTTTCTTAATTTTTTGAATTTTTTTGTTTTTGGAATTTTCTAGCCCAGGTCAAGTAGGAATGCAATTCGGGGCTAAAATTTTTTTTCTCTCTTTCTCGGCCTATCTCATCCCTGTTTGGATAAAAATAATGCCGGAATGATGTATTTTAATTTTTTGATTTTTTTTTTTTTTTGAATTTTCTAGCCCAGGTCGAGTAGGAATGCAATTCGGGGCTAAAATTTTTTTTCTCTCTTTCTCGGCCTATCTCATCCCTGTTTGGATAAAAATAATGCCGGAATGATGTTTTTTAATTTTTTGAATTTTTTCGCTATTTTTTTTGGAATTTTCTAGCATAGGCCGAGTAGGAACGGAATTCGGGACTAAATTTTTTTTTCCCTCTTTTCCGCCCTATCTCATCCTAGCTTGGATAGAAATAATGTTGGAATGATTTTTTTTTAAATATTTTGCTATTCTTTTTTTGAAATTTCTGGCACGGGTCGGGTAGGAACGGAATTCGGGACGAAAATTTTTTTCTCTTTCTCGGCCTATCTCATCCCAGTTTCGATAGAAATAGTGTCGGTATTATGTTTTTTAATTGTTTGAATGTTTTTGCTATTTTTTTGGAATTTTCAAGCCCGGGTAGGGTGGGAATGGAATTTGGGACTAAATTTTTTTTCTCTTTGTCGGCCTATCACATCTCGGTTTCGATAGAAATAATTCCGGAATGATGTTTTTTAATTTTTTGAATTTTTTTGCAATCATTTTTGGAATTTCCTAGCTCGGGTCGGGTAGGAACGGAATTCGGGACTAAAATTCTTCTCTTTCTCGGCCTATCTAAGTTTTGGATTGAAATAATGCCGGAATGATGTTTTTGAATTTTTTTACTATTTTACTTTTTATAGTTTCTAGCACGAGCCGAGTGGGAATGGAATTCGGCACTAAATTTTTTTTCTCTCTTTGTTGGCCTATCTAATCCCGGTTATGACAGAAATATTGCCGGCATGATGTTTTTGAATTTTTTCACTATTTTTTTTGGAATTTCCTAGCCCGTATAGGGTAGGAACGGAACTCGGGACCAAAATTTTTTTCTCACTTTCTCGTCCTATCTAATTCCATTTTGGATAGAAATAATGCAGGAATCATGTTTTTTAATTTTTTGAATTTTTTTGCTATTTTTTTTTGGAATTATCTTGCCTGGGTCGAGTAAGAACGAAATTCGAGACTGGTTTTTTTTTTTTTCTCTTTCTTGGCCGATCTCATCCCAGTTTCGATAGAAATAATGCGGGAATGATGATTTTTTCATTTTTTTGCTATTTTTTTTAATTTTCTAGGCCGGGTCGAGTAGGAACGAAATACGGGACTAAAATTTTTTCTCTCTTTCTCGATCTATCTAATCCCGGCTTCGATAAAAATATTGTCGGAAGGATGTTTTTGAAATTTTTCGCCATTTTTTTTGGAGTTTTCTTGCCCGAGTAGGGTTGGAACGGAATCCGAGACTAAATTTTTTTTCTTTTTCTCTGCCAATCTAATCCCAGTTTCGATAGAAATAATGCCGGAATGATGTTTTTTAATTTTTTGAATTTTTTTACAATTTTTTTTGGAATTTTCTTGCTTGGGTCGAGTAGGAACTGAATTTGAGGCTAAAATTTTTTTTTCTCTTTCTCGGCCTATCTTATCCCGGTTTCGATTGAAATAATGCGGGAATAATGTTTTTTTTTTTTTTTTTTTAATTTTTTTGCAATTTTTTGTTTTAATTTTCTTGCCTTGGTCGAGTAGGAACGGATTACGGGACTAAATTTTTTTTTCTCTCTTTCTCGATCTACCTAATCCCGGTTTCAATAGAAATAATGCTAGAATGATGTTTTTGAATTTTTTCGCTAGTTTTTTGGAGTTTTCTAGCCCAAGTAGTGTTGGAACGTAATTCGAGACTAAAATTTTTTTCTTTTTCTCGGCCTATCTAATCCCGGTTTTGATAGAAATAATGCCGGAATGATGTTTTTTAATTTTTTGAATTTTTCTATTTTCTTGCCCGGATCGGGTAGGAACGGAATTCAGGACTAATTTTTTTTTTTCTCTTTCTTGGCCTATCTACTCCCGGTTTCGATAGAAATAATGCCGAAATGAAGTTTTTGAATTTTTTTCGCTATTTTTTTTTGGAGTTCTCTAGCCCAAGTAGGGTTGGAACGGAATTCAGGACTAAATTTTTTTTTTCTTTTTCTCGGCCTATCTAATCCCGGTTTTGATAGAAATAATGTCGGAATGATGTTTTATAATTTTTTGAATTTTTTTGCTATTTTTTTTTTTTGAATTTTCTTGCCCGGGTAGAGTAAGAACGGAATACAGGGCTAAAATTGTTTTGTCTCTTTCTCGATCTATCTAATCTCGGTTTCGATAGAAATACTACCGGAATGATGTTTTTGAATTTTTTCGCTATTTTTTTTTTAGTTTTCTAGCTCGTGTAGGGTTGGAACGGAATTCAGGACTAAATTTTTTTTCCTTCTCTTTCTCGGCCTATCTAATCCCGTTTTGGATAAAAATAATGCCGGAATGATGTTTTTAAATTTTTTTGCTATTTTTTTGGAATTTTCTAGCCCAGGTCGGTTAGGAATGAAATTCTGGACTAAATTTTTTTTTTCTTTCTCGGACAATCTTATCCCAGTTTGGATAGAAATAATGCTGGAATGATGTTTTTT
Organism: Quercus engelmannii; assembly: GCA_029955605.1. Taxonomy (NCBI): domain Eukaryota; kingdom Viridiplantae; phylum Streptophyta; class Magnoliopsida; order Fagales; family Fagaceae; genus Quercus; species Quercus engelmannii. The sequence continues at coordinate 30,446,926 of JARPSG010000011.1, forward strand.
AATTTTTTGAATTTTTTTTCTTTTTATTTTTATTTTTTATTTTTATAATTTTCTTGCCCGGGTCGGGTAAAACCGGAATTCGGACTAAATTTGTTTTCTCTCTTTCTCGGCCTAACTCATCTCGGTTTTGATAGAAATAATGCCGGAATGATGTTTTTTAATTTTTTCAATTTTTTTGCTCATTTCTTGCTTGGGTCAGGTAGGAACGGAATTCGGGACTAAATTTTTTTCTTTTCTCTTTCTCGGCCTTTCTAATCCCGATTTCGATCGAACTAATGCTGAAATTATTTTTTTGAATTTTTTTGCAATTTTTTTGGAATTTTCATGCCCGGGATGAGTAGGAACGGAATATGGGACAAAATTATTTTCCCCTCTTTCACGATTTATCTAATCCCGGTTTCGAAAGAAATAATGCTGGAATGATGTTTTTGAATTTTTTCGCTATTTTTTTAGGAGTTTTCTAGCCCAAGTAGGGTTGGAACAGAATTCAGGACTAAATTTTTTTTTTTTCTTTTTCTCGGCCTATCTAATTCCGGTTTCGATAGAAAAATGTCGGAATGATGTTTTATAATATTTTGAATTTTTTTGCTATTTTTTTTGGAATTTTCTTGCCCGGGTAGATTAGGAACGGAATACGGGGCTAAAATTTTTTTTGTCTCTTTCTCGATCTATCTAATCTCGGTTTCGATAGAAATACTGCCGGAATGATATTTTTGAATTTTTTCGCTATTTTTTTTTGGAGTTTTCTAGCCCAAGTAGGGTTGGAACGGAATTCAGGACTAAATTTTTTTTTTTCTCTTTCTCGGCCTATCTAATCTCGGTTTCGATAGAAATAATGCCGAAATGATGTTTTTGAATTTTTTTCGCTATTTTTTTTTGGAGGTTTCTTGCCCAAGTAGGATTGGAACGGAATTCAGGACTAAATTTTTTTTTTCTTTTTCTCGGCCTATCTAATCCCGGTTTCGATAGAAATAATGTCGAAATGATGTTTTATAATATTTTGAATTTTTTTGCTATTTTTTTTGGAATTTTCTTGCCCGGGTAGATTAGGAACGGAATACGGGGCTAAAATTTTTTTGTCTCTTTCTCGATCTATCTAATCTCGGTTTCGATAGAAATACTGTCGGAATGATGTTTTTGAATTTTTTCGCTATTTTTTTTTTGAGTTTTCTAGCTCTGATCGGGTAGGAACGGAATTCGGGACTAAATTTTTTTTCTATGTTTCTCAACCTATCTAATCCCGTTTTGGATAGAAATAATGCGGGAATGATGTTTTTTAGTTGTTTGAATTTTTTTGCTATATTTTTTGAATTTTCTAGCCAAGGTCGATTACGAACGGAATTCGCGACTAAATTTTTTTTTTCTCTTTCTCGGCCTATCTCATCCCAAATTCAATAGAAATAATGCCGGAATGATGTTTTTCAATTTTTTGAATTTTTTCTCTATTTTTTTGGGAATTTTATTGCCCGGTTCGGGTAGTAATAGAATTTGGGACTAAATTTTTTTTTTTTCTCTTTCTCGGCCTATCTTATCCTGGTTTCGATAGAAATAATGCCGGAATGATGTTTTTTAATTTTTTGAATTTTTTTCATATTTTTTTTTTTTGGAATTTTCTTACTTGAGTCGGGTAGGAATGGAATTTGGGACCAAAATTTTTTTCTCTTTCTCAGCCTATGTTGTCCAAGTTTAGATAGAAATAATGCCAGAATGATGTTTTTTAATTTTTTGATTTTTTTGCTATTTTTTTTTAGAATTTTCTAGCCCGGTTCTGTTACGAACGGAATTCGGGACTAAAATTTTTTTTTCTCTTTCTCAGCCAATCTCATCCCAGTTTGGATAGAAATATTGCCGGAATGAGGTTTTTAAATTTTTTGAATTTTTTTTGCTATTGTTTTTGGAATTTTCTAGCCCGAGTTGGATAGGAACGGAATTTGTGACTGAAATTTTTTATTTCTTTTTCTCGGCCTATCTAATCCCATTTTTTATAGGAATAATGAGTGAATGGTGTTTTTTATTTTTTGGAATTTTCTAGCCCGGGTCGGGTCGGATCGGAATCCGGGTCTAAATTTTTTTTTCTTTTTCTCGGCCTATCTAATCCCGTTTTTGATAGGAATAATGACAGAATGATGTTTTTTAATTTTTTGAATTTTTTTGCTATTTTTTTTGGAATTTTCAGGCCCGGGTCGGGTTTGATTGGAATCCAGGTCTAAAATTTTTTCTCTTTCTCGGACTGTCTAATTCTGTTTTCGATAGAAATAATGCCGGAATGATGTTTTTTAATTTTTTGAATTTTTTTTCCTAATTATTTTTTAATTTTCTAGACAGGGTCGGGTAGGAGCGGAAGTCGGGACTAAAATTGTTTTCCCTTTCTCGGCCTATCACATCCCGGTTTGGATAGATGTAATGCCGGAATGATAATTTTTAATTTTTTGAATTTTTTTGCTATTTTTTTTGGAATTTTCTAGCCCAGGTTAGGTAGGAACGGAATTCTAGACTAAAATTTATCTCTCTTTTTCGGCCTATCTCACCCCGGTTTGGATAGAAATTATGTCGGAATGACGTTTTTATAATTTTTTGCTATTTTTTTGGAATTTTCTAGCCCGGGTCGGGTAGGAACGGAATTCGGGACTAAAATTTTTCACTCTTTCTCGGCCAATCTCATACCAGTTTGGATAGAAATAATGCTGGAATAATATTTTTTTAATTTGTTGAATTTTTTTGCTATTTTTTTTTTTAATTTTCTAGCCCGAGTTGAGTAGGAACGGATTTCGGGACTAAAATTTTTTTTTCTCTTTCTCGGCCTATCTCATACCGATTTCGGTAGAAATAACGCCGGAATGAAGTTTTTTAATTTTTTGAATTTCTTTGCTATTTTTTTTAATTTTCTAGCCTGTGTCGGTTAGGAACGGAATTCGGGACAATTTTTTTTTTTTTTTCTCATTCTCAGTCTATCTCATCCCAGTTTTGATAGAAATAATGCTGGAATGATGTTCATTAATTTTTAGAATTTTTTTGCTATTTTTTTTGGAATTTTCTAGCCCGGGTCGATTTGGATCGGAATTCGAGACTAAATTTTTTTCTCTTTCTCGGCCAATCTCATCCCTGTTTGGATAGAAATAATGCCGGAATGAGGTTTTTTAATTTTTTGAATTTTTTTGCATTTTTTTTTATTTTCTAGCCCGGGCCGAGTTGGAACGGAATTCGGGATTAAAATTTTTCCCTCTTTCACGACCTATCTCATCTCGGTTTGGATAGATTGTTCCAGAATGATGTTTTTTAATTTTTTGAATTTTTTTGCTATTTTTTTACAATTTTCTAGCTCGGGTTGGATAGGAACGCAATTCGTGACCGAAATTTTTTATTTCTTTTTCTCGGCCTATCAGATCCCGTTTTGGATAGGAATAATGACAGAATGATGTTTTTTATTTTTTGAATTTTTTTGTTATTTTTTTTGGAATTTTCGGGCCTTGGTCAGGTTGGTTCGGAATTCAGGTCTAAATTTTTTTTTCTCTTTCTTGGACTGTCTAATTCTGTTTTCGATAGAAATAATGCCAGAACGATGTTTTTTAATTTTTTGAATTTTTTTTGCTAATTTTTTTTGAATTTTTTAGACAGGGTCGGGTAGGAGCGGAAGTCGGGACTAAAATTGTTTTCTCTTTCTCAGCCTATCACATCCCGGTTTGGATAGATATATTGCCGGAATGATAATTTTTAATTTTTTAGCTATTTTTTTTGGAATTATCTTGCCCGGGTCGTGCAGGAACGTAATTTGGGACTAAATTTTTTTTCTCTTTTTCTCAGCCTATCTATTCCCGGTTTCGATAGAAATAATGCAGGAATGATGTTTTTGAAAAATTTTGATAGATTTCTTGCCCGGGTCGGGTAGGAATGGAAATCGGGACTAAATTTTTTGTTCTCTTTCTCGGCCTATCTAATCCGGGTTTCGATAGAAATAATGCCGAAATGATTTTTTTGAATTTTTTTGCTATTTTTTTTGGAATTTTCTTACCCGGGTTGAGTAGGAACGGAATACGGGACAAAAAATTTTTCCTCTCCTTCTCGATCTATCTAATCCCAGTTTCGATAGAAATAATGCCGGAATGATGTTTTTGATTTTTTGAATTTTTTTCTTTTTGGTTTTTTTTTTTTATAATTTTCTTGCCCAGGTCGGGTAAAACCGGAATTCGGGACTAAATTTTTTTTTCTCTCTTTCTCATCCTATCTCGTCCCGGTTTTGATAGAATTAATGCTGGAATTATGTTTTTTTAATTTTTTGAATTTTTCTGCTATTTTTTTGGAATTTTCTAGCCCGGGTCCGTTTGGAACGGAATTCGGGACTAAATTTTTTTTCTTTCTCTCTCGGCCTAACTCATCTCGGTTTTGATAGAAATAATGCCGGAATGATGTTTTTTAATTTTTTCAATTTTTTTGCTAATTTCTTGCTCGGGTCGGGTAGGAACGGAATTCGGGACTAAATTTTTTTTTTTTCTCTTTCTCAGCCTATCTAATCCCGATTTCGATCGAAATAATGCTGAAATTATTTTTTTAATTTTTTTGCAATTTTTTTGGAATTTTCATGCCTGGGATGAGTAGGAACGGAATACGGGACAAAATTTTTTTCCCCTCTTTCACGATCTATCTAATCCCGATTTCGAAAGAAATAATGCTGGAATGATGTTTCTGAATTTTTTCGCTATTTTTTTTGGATTTTTCTAGCCCGAGTAAGGTTGGAACGGAATTCGAGACTAAAACATTGTTCTTTTTCTCGGCCTACCTAATCCCAGTTTCGATAGAAATAATGCCGGAATGATGTTTTTTAATTTTTTGAATTCTTTTACTATTTTTTTGGAATTTTCTAGCCTGGGTCGGTTAGGATCAGAATTCGAGACTAAATTTTTTTCTCTTTCTCGGCCTATCTCATCCCGGTTTGGATAGATAGTGCCAGAATGATGTTTTTTAATTTTTTGAATTTTTTTGCTATTTTTTTACAATTTTCTAGCCCGGGTTGGATAGGAACGCAATTCGTGACCGAAATTTTTTATTTCTTTTTCTCGGCCTATCAAATCCCGTTTTTGATAGGAATAATGACAGAATGATGTTTTTTATTTTTTGAATTTTTTTGTTATTTTTTTTGGAATTTTCGGGCCTTGGTCAGGTTGGATCGGAATTCGGGTCTAAAATTTTTTTTCTCTTTTTTGGACTGTCTAATTCTGTTTTCGATAGAAATAATGCCAGAATGATGTTTTTTAATTTTTTGAATTTTTTTTGCTAATTTTTTTTTTTGAATTTTCTAGACAGGGTCGGGTAGGAACGGAAGTCGAGACTAAAATTGTTTTCTCTTTCTCAGCCTATCACATCCCGGTTTGGATAGATATATTGCCGGAATGATAATTTTTAATTTTTTAGCTATTTTTTTTGGAATTTTCTAGCCCGGATTGGGTAGGAACGGAATTCGGGACTAAAATTTTTCTCTCTTTTTCGGCCTATCTCATCCTGGTTTGGATAGAAATAATGCCGGAATGATGTTTTTAAAATTTTTTGCTATTTTTTTGGAATTTTCAAGCCCGGGTTAGGTAGGAACGGAATTCGGGACTAAAAGTTTTCACTCTTTCTCAGCCAATCTCATCCCGGTTTGGATAGAAATAATGCTGGAATGATATTTTTTTAATTTTTTTTAATTTTTTTGCTATTTTTTTCTAATTTTCTTGCTCGGGTCGGTTAGGATCGGAATTCGAGACTAAATTTTTTTTTCTCTATTTCTCGGCCTATCTCATCCCGGTTTCGATAGAAATAATGCCGGAAAGATGTTTTTTAATTTTTTTTCTATTTTTTTAGAATTTTCTAGCTCGGGTCGGTTAGGAACAAAATTCGAGACTATTTTTTTTTTTTTCTGTTTTTCTCGGCCTATCTTTTCCCGGTTTGGATAAAAATAACGCCAGAATGATTTTTTTTTTAATTTTTGGAATTTTTTTACTATTTTTTTTTGGATTTTCTAGCCCAGGTCGAGTAGGAACGAAATTTGGGACTAATTTTTTTTTTCTCTTTCTCGGCCTATCTCATTCCAGTTTCGATAGAAGTAATGCCGGAATGATGTTTTTTAATTTTTTGAATTTTTCTGCTTTTTTTTTGGAATTATCTTGCCCGGGTCGTGCAGGAACGAAATTCGGGACTAAATTTTTTTTCTCTTTTTCTTAGCCTATCTATTCCCGGTTTCGATAGAAATAATACAGGAATGATGTTTTTGAAAATTTTTGATAGATTTCTAGCCCGAGTCGTGTAGGAACGAAATTCGGGACTAAATTTTTTTTTTTTCTCTTTCTCGGCCTATCTAATCTCGGTTTCGATAGAAATAATACCAGAATGATGTTTTTGAATTTTTAAAATTCATTTGCTATTTTTTTTGGAATTTTCTTGCCCGGGTCGAGTAGGAACGGAATTTGGGACTAAAATTTGTTTTTCTCTTTCTCAGCCTATCTCATCCTAGTTTCGATAGAAATAATGTCGGAATGATGTTTTTAACTTTTTTGAATTTTTTTGCTATTTTTTTTGGAATTTTCTAGCCCTGGTCTGGCATGAACAGAATTCGGGACTAAAATTTTTTTCACTTTTTCTCAGCGTATCTAATCTCGTTTTGGGTAGAAATAATGCAGGAATGATGTTTTTTTAATTTTTTTGAATTTTAATGATATTTTTTTTTGGAATTTTCTTGCCCCGGTCGGGTAGGAATTGAATTTTGGGCTAAATTTTTTTTTTCTCTTTCTCATCCTATCTCATCCCGGTTTCGATAGAAATAATGCGGGAATTATGTTTTTTCTTAAAAAAAATTTTTTGCTATTTTTTTTAAATTTTCCAGCCCGGGTCGAGTTGGAACGGAATACGAGACTAAATTTTTTTTACTCTTTTTCTCGATGTACCTAATCCCGGTTTCGATAGAAATAATGCTGGAATGAAGTTTTTGAATTTTTTCGCTATTTTATTTTGGGGTTTTCTAGCCCGAGTAGGGTTGGAACGTAATTCGGGACTAAAATTTGTTTCTTTTTCTCGGCCTATCTAATCCCGGTTTTGATAGAAATAATGCCGGAATGTTGTTTTTTAATTTTTTGATTTTTTTTGCTATTTTCTTGCCCGGGTCGGGTAGGAATGGAAATCGGGACTAAATTTTTTGTTCTCTTTCTCGGCCTATCTAATCCGGGTTTCGATAGAAATAATGCCGAAATGATTTTTTTGAATTGTTTTGCTATTTTTTTTGGAATTTTCTTGCCCGGGTTGAGTAGGAACGGAATACGGGACAAAAATTTTTTCCTCTCTTTCTCGATCTATCTAATCCCAGTTTCGATAGAAATAATGCCGGAATGATGTTTTTGAATTTTTTCGCTATTTTTTTTGGAGTTTTCTAGCCTGAGTAGGGTTGGAACGGAATTCGAGACTAAATTTTTTTTTCTTTTTCTCGACCTATCTAATCCCGGTTTCGACAGAAATAATGCCAGAATGATGTTTTATAATTTTTTGAATTTTTTTGATATATTTTTTTGGAATTTTCTTGCCGTGGTCGAGTGGGAACGGAATACAAGGCTAAAATTCTTTTGTCTCTTTCTCGATCTATCTAATCCCGGTTTCGATAGAAATAATGTCCGAATGATGTTTTTGAATTTTGTCGCTAATTTTTTTTTTTGTGTTTTCTAGCCCGAGTAGGGTTGGAATCGAATTCGGGACAAATTTTTTTTTCTTTTTCTCATCCTATCTGATCCTAGTTTCGATAGAAATAATGCCAGAATGATGTTTTTTAATTTTTTGAATTTTTTGCTATTTTTTTTTTAATTTTCTTGCCCGTGTCAAGTAGGAATGGATTTTTTTTTTTTTTTTTTTTTTTTTTTTTTTTTCACTTTCTAGGTCTCTCTCATCCCGGTTTGGATAGAATTAATGTCGGAAGGATGTTTTTTAATTTTTTGAATTTTTTTGCTATTTTTTTTGGAATTTTCTTGCCCGGGTCGAGAAGGAACGGAATTCGGTTCTAAAATTTTTTTCTCTTTCTCGGCCTAGCTCATCCCAATTTTAATAGAAATAATGCCGAAAATATGTTTTTTAATTTTTTGAACTATTTTGCAATTTTTTTTTTTGAATTTTCTAACCCGTTTCGGGTAGGAATGGAATTCGGGACTAAATTTTTTTTTTTCTCTTTCTTGGCCTATATCATCCCGGTTTCAATAGAAATAATACCGGAATGATGGTTTTTAATTTTTTTTAAATTTTTTTGCTATTTTTTTTTTAATTTTCTAGCTCGGGTCGGGTAGGAACTGAATTCGGGACTAAAATTTTTTTCTCTCTTTCTCGACCTCTCTCATCTCTGTTTAAATAGAAATAATGCCGAAATGATGTTTTTTAATTTTTTGAATTTTTTGTTTTTTTTTTTTTTGGAATTTTCTAGCCCGGGTCAAGTAGAAACGAAATTTGGGACTAAAATTTTTTTTTCTCTTTCTGGGGCTCTCTCATCCCCGTTTCGATAGAAATAATAAAGGAATGTTGTTCTTTAATATTTTGAATATTTTTGCTATTTTTTTTTTTAAATTTTCTTTCCTGGGTCGGGTAGGAACGAAATTTGGGAATAAAATTTTTTCTCACTTCCTTGGCCTATCACTTCCCGGTTTGGATAGAAATAATGCCAAAATGATGTTTTTTAATTTTTTGAAGGTTTTAGCTATTTTTTTAAAAATTTTCTAGACCGGGTCAGGTAGGAAAAAAATTCGGAACTATAATTGTTTTCTCTCTTTGTCAACATATCTATTCCCGTTTTCGATAGAAATAATGCCGGAATGATGTTTTTAATTTTTTTGCTATTTTTTTTGGAATTTCCTCGCCCAGGTAGGGTAGGAACGAAATTCAGGACTAATTTTTTTTTTTTTTTTTGTTTCTCGGCCTATCTCATCCCGGTTTCGATAGAAATAATGCCGGCAAGATGTTTTTTAATTTTTTAAATTTTTTTGCTATTTTTTTTGGAATTTTCTTACCCGGGTCGGGTAGGAAAAGATTTTGGGTCTAAAACTTTTTTCGCTCTTTCTCGGCGTATCTCATCCCAGTTTCGATAGAAATAATGTCGAAAAGATGTTTTTTAATTTTTTTTTCTATTTTTTTTTTAAATTTCTGGCCTGGGTCGGTTAGGAACGGAATTCGAGACTTTTTTTTTTCTTGGCCTATATTATCCAGGTTTGGATAAAAATAATGCCGGAATGATATTTTTTAATTTTTGGAATTTTTTTGCTATTTTTTTTGGATTTTCTAGCCCGGGTCGAGTAGGAACGGAATTTGGAACTAATTTTTTTTTTCTCTTTCTTGGCCTATCTCATTCCAGTTTCGATAGAAATAATGTCGGAATGATATTTTTTAGTTTTTTGAATTTTTCTGCTATTTTTTTTGGAATTTGCTTGCCCGGGTCTTGTAGGAACGGAATTCGGGACTAAATTTTTTTTCTCTTTTTCTCGGCCTATCTAATCTCGGTTTTGTTAGAAATAATGCAGGAATGATGTTTTTGAAATTTTTTGAATGTTTTTGATAGATTTCTAGCCCAAGTAGGATTGGAACGGAATTCGGGACTAATTTTTTTTTCTTTTTCTTAGCGTATCTAATCTCGGTTTCGATTGAAGTAATGTCGAAATGATTTTTTTTTTTTAATTTTTTTAATTTTTTCGCTATTTTTATTTTTAATTTTCTTGCCTGGGTCGGGTAGGAACGGAATTCGGGACTAAAATTTTTTTTTTTTACTTTCTCGGCCAATCTAATCTTGGTTTCGATAGAAATAATGCCGAAATGATGTTTTTAAATTTTTTGAATTTTTTTTTGGAATTTTCTAGCCCGGGTCTGGCATGAACGGAATTCAGGACTAAATTTTTTTTCTTTTTTTCTTGGCCTATCTAATCTCGTTTTGGGTAGAAATAATGCAGGAATGATGTTTTTTAATTTTTTGAATTTTTTTTTTTGGAATTTTCATGCCCCGGTCAGGTAGAAACTGAATTCGGGGCTAAATTTTTTTTTTCCTCTTTCTCGGCCTATCTCATCCCAGTGTCGATAGAAATATTGCGAGAATGACGTTTTTTTTTTTTTTTTTATAATTTTTTTGCTATTTTTTTAATTTTCTAGCCCGGGTCGAGTAGGAACGGAATACGGGACTAAATTTTTTTTCTCTTTTTCTCGATCTACCTAATCCCAGTTTCGATAGAAATAATGCCGGAATGAAGTTGTTGAATTTTTTCCCTTTTTTTTTTTGCAGTTTTCTAGCCCTAGTAGGGTTGGAACGTAATTCGGGACTAAATTTTTTTTCTTTTTCTCGGCCTATCTAATCCCGGTTTTGATAGAAATAATGTCGGAATGTTGTTTATTAATTTTTTGAATTTCTTTGCTATTTTCTTGCCCGGGTCGGGTAGGAACGGAATTCGGAACAATGATTGTTTTCTCTCTTTCTCAGCCTATCTAATCCCATTTTCGATAGAAATAATGCCAGAATGATGTTTTTTTTTTTAATTTTTTTGCTATTTTTATTGGAATTCCCTAGCTGGGGTAGGGTAGGAACAAAATTCGGGACTAAAATTTTTTTCTATTTCTCGGCCTATCTCATCCCGGTTTCGATAGAAATAATGCCGGAAAGATGTTTTTAAATTTTTTCAATTTTTCTGCTATGTTTTTTGGAATTTTCTTGCCCGGGTCGGGTAGGAAAAGATTTTGGGTCTAAAATTTTTTTCGCTCTTTCTCGGCGTATCTCATCCCAGTTTCGATGGAAATAATGCTGGAAAGATGCTTTTTAAGTTTTTTTCTTTTTTTTTTGGAATTTTCTAGCCCGAGTAGGTTAGAAACGGAATTCGAGACTAATTTTTTTTTTCTTTTTTTCTCGGCCTATCTTATCCCGGTTTGGATAAAAATAACGCCGGAATGATGTTTTTAAATTTTTGGAATTTTTTTGCTATTTGTTTTTTGGATTTTCTAGCCCGGGTCGAGTAGGAACGGAATTTGGGACTAAATTTTTTTTTTTTCTCTTTCTCGGCCTATCTGATTCCAGTTTCGATGGAAATAACGCCGGAATGATGTTTTTTTTAATTTTTTGAATTTTTTCGCTAGTTTTTTTTGGAATTTTCTTGCCCGGGTTGTGTAGGAACGGAATTTGGGACTAAAATTTTTTTCTCGTTCTCAGCCTATCTCATCCCGGTTTTGATGGAAATAATGCCGAAATGATGTTTCTTAATTTTTTGAATTTTTTTGCTATTTTTTTTTAATTTGCTAGCCCGGGTCGTGTGGGAACGGAATTTGGGACTAAATTTTTTTCTCTCTTGCTCGGTCTATCTCATCCCGGTTTGGACAGAAAAAAATGCCGGAATGATGTTTTTTAATGTTTTGAATTTTTTTGCTATTTTTTTGGAATTTTCTAGCCTGGGTCGGGTAGGAATGGAATTCAGGATGAAATTTTACTCTTGTTCTCGGCCTATCTCAATTTGGATTGGATAGAAATAACGCTGGAATGGTGTTTTTTAATTTTTTTGGTATTTTTTTTGGAATTTTCTAGCCCCGGTCGGGTAGGAACGGAATTCGGGACTAAAATTTTTGTCTCTCTTTCTCGGCCTATCTCGTCCCAGTTTGGACAGGAAAAATGTCGAAATGATGTATTTTAATTTTTTGAACTTTTTTGCTATTTTTTTTTTGAATTTTCTAGCCCGGGTCGGGTAGAAATGGAATTCAGGATGAAATTTTATTCTCTTTCTTGGCCAATCTCATCCCAGTTTTGATAGAAATAGTGCCAGAATGATTTTTTTTTTAATTTTTTTGCGTTTTGTTTTAGGTTTTCAAGCCTGGGTTGGGTAAAAATGGAATTCGGGACAATTTTTTTTTTCTCTTTCTCGTCCTATCTCTTCCCGGTTTTGATAGAATTAATGCCGGAATGATGTTTTTTAATTATTTGAATTATTTTTGCTATTTTTTTTTTGAATTTTCTAGCCCGGGCCGGGTAGGAACGGAATTCGGTACTAATTTTTTTTTTCTCTTTCTCGGCCCATCTTTTTGGATAGAAATAATAATGGAATGATGTTTTTTAATTTTTTGAATTTTTTTTGCAATTTTTAAAAAAATTTTCTTATATGTGTCGGGTAGGAATGGAATTCTCCTTAAATTTTTTTCTCACTTTCTCGGCCAATCACATCCCGGTTTGGATAGAAATAATGGCAGAATGATGTTTTTTTAATTTTTTTCTATTTTTTTGGGAATTTTCTAGCCTGGGTCGGCAAGGAACGAAATTTGGGACTAAATTTTTTTTCTCTCTTTCTCGGCCTATCGAGTCCCATTTTGGATTGAAATAATGTCGGAATATTGTTTTTAAAATTTTTTGAATTTTTTTTTGAATTTTCTCACTCGGGTCAGTTAGGAACGAAATTCGGGACTAAATTTTTTTTTTTTCTCTTTCTCGGCCTATCTCATCCTGGTTTGGATAAAAATAATGCCCAAATGATGTTTTTTAATTTTTTGAATTTTTTCACTATTTTTTTGGGAATTTTCTAGCCCGGGTCGGGTACGAATGGAATTCAGGACTAAAAATTTTCTCTCTTTCTCGGCCTATCTAATCCCGTTTTGGAAAGAAATAATGCCGGAATGATGTATTTTAATTTTTTGAATTTTGTAGCCCAGGTCGAGTAGGAATGCAATTCGGGGCTAAAATTTTTTTTCTCTCTTTCTCGGACTATCTCATCCCGGTTTGGATAAAAATAATGCCGGAATGATGTTTTTTAATTTTTTGAATTTTTTCGCTATTTTTTTTGGAATTTTCTAGCATAGGCCGAGTAGGAACGGAATTCGGGACTAAATTTTTTTTTTTTTCACTCTTTTCCGCCCTATCTCATCCTAGCTTGGATAGAAATAATGTTGGAATGATTTTTTTTTTAAATATTTTGCTATTCTTTTTTTGAAATTTCTGGCACGGGTCGGGTAGGAACGGAATTCGGGACTAAAATTTTTTTCTCTTTCTCGGCATATCTCATCCCAGTTTCGATAGAAATTGGGCCGGTATTATGTTTTTTAATTGTTTGAATGTTTTTGCTATTTTTTTTGGAATTTTCAAGCCCGGGTGGGTGGGAATGGAATTTGGAACTAAATTTTTTTTCTCTTTGTCGGCCTGTCACATCTCGGTTTCGATAAAAATAATGCCGGAATGATGTTTTTTAATTTTTTGAATTTTTTCGCTATTTTTTTTGGAATTTTCTAGCATAGGCCGAGTAGGAACGGAATTCGGGACTAAATTTTTTTTTTTCACTCTTTTCCACCCTATCTCATCCTAGCTTGGATAGAAATAATGTTGGAATGATTTTTTTTAAAATATTTTGCTATTCTTTTTTTGAAATCTCTGGCACGGGTCGGGTAGGAACGGAGGACTAAATTTTTTTTCTCTTTCTCGGCCTATCCTATCCCAGTTTCCATAGAAATTGGGCCGGTATTATGTTTTTTAATTGTTTGAATGTTTTTGCTATTTTTTTTGGAATTTTCTAGCTCGGGTCGGGTAGGAACGGAATTCGGGACTAAAATTCTTCTCTTTCTCGGCCTATCTAGGTTTTGGATTGAAATAATGCCGGAATGATGTTTTTGAAATTTTTTGCTATTTTACTTTTTATATTTTCTAGCACGAGCCAAGTAGGAACGGAATTCGGTACTAAAATTTTTTTCTCTCTTTCTTCGCCTATCTAATCCCGGTTACGACAGAAATATTGCCGGCATGATGTTTTTGAATTTTTTCACTATTTTCTTTGGAATTTCCTAGCCCGTATAGGGTAGGAACGGAAGTCAGGACCAAAATTTTTTTTCTCACTTTCTCGTCCTATCTAATTCCATTTTGGATAGAAATAATGCAGGAATCATGTTTTTTAATTTTTTGAATTTTTTTGCTATTTTTTTTTGGAATTATCTTGCCTGGGTCGAGTAAGAAAGAAATTCGAGACTGAATTTATTTTTTTTTCTCTTTCTCGGCCGATCTCATCCCAGTTTCGATAGAAATAATGCGGGAATGATGATTTTTTCATTTTTTTGCTATTTTTGTTAATTTTCTAGGCCGGGTCAAGTAGGAACGGAATACGGGACTAAAATTTTTTCTCTCTTTCTCGATCTATCTAATCCCGGCTTCGATAAAAATATTGTCGGAAGGATGTTTTTGAAATTTTTCGCCATTTTTTTTGGAGTTTTCTTGCCCGAGTAGGGTTGGAACGGAATCCGAGACTAAATTTTTTTTCTTTTTCTCGGCCAATCTAATCCCAGTTTCGATAGAAATAATGCCGGAATGATGTTTTTTAATTTTTTGAATTTTTTTACAATTTTTTTTGGAATTTTCTTGCTTGGGTCGAGTAGGAACTGAATTTGGGGCTAAATTTTTTTTTTCTCTTTCTCGGCCTATCTTATCCCGGTTTCGATTGAAATAATGCGGGAATGATGTTTTTTTTTTTTTTTTTATAATTTTTTTGCAATTGTTTTTTTTTAATTTTCTTGCCTTGGTCGAGTAGGAACGGATTACAGGACTAAATTTCTTTTTCTCTCTTTCTCGATCTACCTAATCCCGGTTTCAATAGAAATAATGCCGGAATGATGTTTTTGAATTTTTTCTCTATTTTTTTGGAGTTTTCTAGCCCGAGTAGTGTTGGAACGTAATTCGGGACTAAGTTTTTTTTCTTTTTCTCGGCCTATCTAATCCCGGTTTTGATAGAAATAATGCCGGAATGATGTTTTTTAATTTTTTGAATTTTTTCTATTTTCTTGCTCGGATCGGGTTGGAACGGAATTCAGGACTAAATTTTTTTTTCTTTTTCTCGGCCTATCTAATCCCGGTTTCGATAGAAATAATGTCGGAATGATGTTTTATAATTTTTTGAATTTTTTTGCAATTTTTTTTTAAATTTTCTTACCCGGGTCGAGTAGGAACGGAATACGGGGCTAAAATTTTTTTGTCTCTTTCTCGATCTATCTAATCTCGGTTTCTATAGAAATACTGCCGGAATGATGTTTTTGAATTTTTTCGCTATTTTTTTTTTTGAGTTTTCTAGATCGTGTAGGGTTGGAACGGAATTCGGGACTAAATTTTTTTCCTTCTCTTTCTCGGCCTATGTAATCCCGTTTTGGATAGAAATAATGCCGGAATGATGTTTTTAAATTTTTTTTGCTATTTTTTTGGAATTTTCTAGCCCGGGTCGGTTAGGAATGAAATTCTGAACTAATTTTTTTTTTCTTTCTGGGACAATCTTATCCCAGTTTGGATAGAAATAATGCCGGAATGATGTTTTTTAATTTTCTGAATTTTTTGGGCTTTTTTTTTTTTTTTTTTAATTTTCTTGCTCGGGTCGGGTAAAACCGGAATTCGGGACTAAATTTGTTTTCTCTCTTTCTCGGCCTAACTCATCTCGGTTTTGATAGAAATAATGCCGGAATGATGTTTTTTAATTTTTTCAATTTTTTTGCTCATTTCTTGCCTGGGTCGGGTCGGAACGGAATTCGGGACTAAATTTTTTTTTTCTCTTTCTCGGCCTTTCTAATCCCGATTTCGATCGAAATAATGCTGAAATTATTTTTTTGAAATTTTTTTCAATTTTTTTGGAATTTTCATGCCCGAGATGAGTAGGAACGGAATACGGGACAAAATTATTTTCCCCTCTTTCACGATCTATCTAATCCCGGTTTCGAAAGAAATAATGCTGGAATGATGTTTTTGAATTTTTTCGCAATTTTTTT
Source organism: Quercus engelmannii (assembly GCA_029955605.1). NCBI lineage: Eukaryota > Viridiplantae > Streptophyta > Magnoliopsida > Fagales > Fagaceae > Quercus > Quercus engelmannii. Next base: position 30,462,658 of record JARPSG010000011.1, read on the forward strand.
TGGAGTTTTCTAGCCCAAGTAGGGTTGGAACGGAATTCAGGACTAAAATTTTTTTTTCTTTTTCTCGGCCTATCTAATTCCGGTTTCGATAGAAATAATGTCGGAATGATGTTTTATAATATTTTGAATTTTTTTGCTATTTTTTTTGGAATTTTTTTGCCCGAGTCGAGTAGGAACGGAATACGGGGCTAAAATTTTTTTGTCTCTTTCTCGATCTATCTAATCTCGGTTTCGATAGAAATACTGCCGGAATGATGTTTTTGAATTTTTTCGCTATTTTTTTTTTAGTTTTCTAGCTCGTGTAGGGTTGGAACGGAATTCGGGACTAAATTTTTTTCCTTCTCTTTCTCGGCCTATCTAATCCCGTTTTGGATAGAAATAATGCCGGAATGATGTTTTTAAATTTTTTTGCTATTTTTTTGAATTTTCTAGCCCGGGTCGGTTACGAATGAAATTTTGGACTAAAATTTTTTTTTCTTTCTCGGACAATCTTATCTCTGTTTGGATAGAAATAATGCCGGAATGATGTTTTTTAGTTTTTTGAATTTTTTTGCTTTTTTTTTTTTTTTTTTTTTAATAATATTCTTGCTCGTGTCGGGTAAAACCGGAATTCGGGAAGAAATTATTTTTCTCTCCTTCTCGTCCTATATCGTCCTGGTTTTGATAGAATTAATGCCGGAATTATGTTTTTTAATTTTTTGAATTTTTCTGCTATTTTTTTGGAATTTTCTAGCCCGGGTCCGTTTGGAACGGAATTCGAGACTAAATTTTTTTTCTTTCTCTCTCGGCCTAACTCATCTCGGTTTTGATAGAAATAATGCCGGAATGATGTTTTTTAATTTTTTTGCTAATTTCTTGCTCGGGTCGGGTAGGAACGGAATTCGGGACTAAATTTTTTTTTTTTTCTCTTTCTCAGCATATCTAATCCCGATTTCAATTGAAATAATGCTGAAATTAATTTTTTGAATTTTTTTGCAATTTTTTTGCAATTTTCATGCCCGGGAAGAGTAGGAACGAAATACGGGACAAAATTTTTTTTCCCCTCTTTCACGATCTATCTAATCCCGGTTTCGAAAGAAATAATGCTGAAATGATATTTTTGAATTTTTTCGCTATTTTTTTTGGAGTTTTCTAGCCCGAGTAGGGTTGGAACGGAATTCGGGACTAAAACTTTTTTCTTTTTCTCAGCCTATCTAATCCCAGTTTCGAAAGAAATAATGCCGGAATGATGTTTTTTAATTTTTTGAATTTTTTTGCTATGTTTTTGGAATTTTCTTGCCGGGTTGGGTAGGAACTGACTTCGGGGATAAATTTTTTTTTTTCTCTTTCTCCGCCTATCTCATACCGGTTTCGATAGAAATATTGCCGGAATGATGTTTTTGAATTGTTTCGCTATTTTTTTTTTTTTTGGTTTTCTAGCTCATGTAGGGTTGGAACGGAATTCGGGACTAAATTTTTTTCCTTCTCTTTCTCGGCCTATCTAATCCCCTTTTGGATAGAAATAATGTCGGAATGAAGTTTTTAAATTTTTTTGCTATTTTTTTGGAATTTTCAAGCCCGGGTCGGTTAGGAATGAAATTCTGGACTAAAATTTTTTTTCTTTCTCGGAAAATCTTATCTCAGTTTGGATAAAAATAATGCCGGAATGATGTTTTTTAGTTTTTTGAATTTTTTTGCTTTTTTTTTTATAATTTTCTTGCTCGTGTCGGGTAAAACCGGAATTCGGGAAGAAATTTTTTTTCTCTCCTTCTCGTCCTATATCGTCCCGGTTTTGATAGAATTAATGCCGGAATTATGTTTTTTAATTTTTTGAATTTTTCTGCTATTTTTTTGGAATTTTCTAGCCCGGGTCCGTTTGGAATGGAATTCGGGACTAAATTTTTTTTCTTTGTCTCTCGGCCTAACTCATCTCGGTTTTGATAGAAATAATGCCGGAATGGTGTTTTTTAATTTTTTCAATTTTTTTGCTAATTTCTTGCTCGGGTCGGGTAGGAACGGAATTCGGGTCTAAATTTTTTTTTTTTTTTTCTCTTTCTTGGCGTATCTGATCCCGATTTCGATCGAAATAATGCTGAAATTATTTTTTTGAATTTTTTTGTAATTTTTTTGGAATTTTCATGCCCGGGATGTGTAGGAACGGAATACGGGACAAAAACTTTTTTCTCTTTCCCGGCCTATCTAATCCCAGCTTTGATAGAAATAATGCCGGAATGATGTTTTTTAATTTTTGAATTTTTTTGCTATTTTTTTGGAATTTTCTTGCCCGGGTTTGGTAGGAACTGACTTCAGGGATAATTTTTTTTTTTTTTTCTCTTTCTCGGCCTATCTCAACCCGGTTTCGATAGAAATACTGCCGGAATGATGTTTTTGAATTTTGTCGCTATTTTTTTTTTTTTTTTTGGGTTTTCTAGCTCGTGTAGGGTTGGAAGGGAATTCGGGACTAAATTTTTTTCCTTCACTTTCTCGGCCTATCTAGTCCCGTTTTGAATAGAAATAATGCCGGAATGATGTTTTTAAATTTTTTGCTATTTTTTTGGAATTTTTTGGCCCAGGTCGGTTAGGTCAATTCTGGACTAAATTTTTTTTTTTCTTTCTCGGACAATCTTATCCCAGTTTGGATAGAAATAATGCCGGAATGATGTTTTTTAATTTTTGAATTTTTTTGCTATTTTTTTGGAATTTTCTTGCCCGGGTTTGGTAGGAACTGACTTCAGGGATAATTTTTTTTTTTTTTCTCTTTCTCGGCCTATCTCAACCCGGTTTCGATAGAAATACTGCCGGAATGATGTTTTTGAATTTTGTCGCTATTTTTTTTTTTTTTTTTTGGGTTTTCTAGCTCGTGTAGGGTTGGAAGGGAATTCGGGACTAAATTTTTTTCCTTCACTTTCTCGGCCTATCTAGTCCCGTTTTGAATAGAAATAATGCCGAAATGATGTTTTTAAATTTTTTGCTATTTTTTTGGAATTTTCTGGCCCAGGTCGGTTAGGTCAATTCTGGACTAAATTTTTTTTTTTTCTTTCTCGGACAATCTTATCCCAGTTTGGATAGAAATAATGCCGGAATGATATTTTTTCATTTTCTGAATTCTTTTGCTTTTTTTTTTTTTTTTTTTTTTTATAATTTTCTTGCCTAGGACTGGTAAAACCGGAATTCGGGAGTAATTTTTTTTTTCTCTCTTTCTCGTCCTATCTCATCCCGGTTTTGATAGAATTAATGCCGGAATTATGTTTTTTAATTTTTTGAATTTTTCTGCTATTTTTTTGGAATTTTCTAGCCCGGGTCCGTTTGGAACGGAATTCGGGACTAAATTTTTTTTCTTTCTCTCTCGGCCTAACTCATCTCGGTTTTGATAGAAAATAATGCCGGAATGATGTTTTTTAATTTTTTCAATTTTTTTGCTAATTTCTTGCTTGGGTCGGGTAGGAACGGATTTCGGGACTTTTTTTTTTTTTCTCTTTCTCGGCGTATCTAATCCTGTTTTCGATCGAAATAACGTTGAAATTATTTTTTTGAATTTTTTTGCAATTTTTTTGGAATTTTCATGCCCGGGATGAGTAGGAACGGAATACCGGACAAAATTTTTTTCCCCTCTTTCACGATCTATCTAATCCCGGTTTCGAAAGAAATAATGCTGGAATGATGTTTTTGAATTTTTTCGCTACTTTTTTTTGGAGTTTTCTAGCCCGAGTAGGGTTGGAACAGAATTCGGGACTAAAACTTTTTTCTTTTTCTCGGCCTATCTAATCCCAGTTTCGATAGAAATAATGCCGGAATGATGTTTTTTAATTTTTTGAATTTTTTTGGAATTTTCTTGCCCGAGTTGGGTAGGAACTGACTTCGGGGATAAATTTTTTTTTTTTCTCTTTCTCCGCCTATCTCATACCGGTTTCGATAGAAATATTGCCGGAATGATGTTTTTGAATTGTTTCGCTATTTTTTTTTTTTTTTGGTTTTCTAGCTCATGTAGGGTTGGAACGGAATTCGGGACTAAATTTTTTTCCTTCTCTTTCTCGGCCTATCTAATCCCCTTTTGGATAGAAATAATGTCGGAATGAAGTTTTTAAATTTTTTTGCTATTTTTTTGGAATTTTCAAGCCCGGGTCGGTTAGGAATGAAATTATGGACTAAAATTTTTTTTCTTTCTCGGAAAATCTTATCTCAGTTTGGATAAAAATAATGCCGGAATGATGTTTTTTAGTTTTTTGAATTTTTTTGCTTTTTTTTTTATAATTTTCTTGCTCGTGTCGGGTAAAACCGGAATTCGGGAAGAAATTTTTTTTCTCTCCTTCTCGTCCTATATCGTCCCGGTTTTGATAGAATTAATGCCGGAATTATGTTTTTTAATTTTTTGAATTTTTCTGCTATTTTTTTGGAATTGTCTAGCCCGGGTCCGTTTGGAACGGAATTCGGGACTAAATTTTTTTTCTTTCTCTCTCGGCCTAACTCATCTCGGTTTTGATAGAAATAATGCCGGAATGGTGTTTTTTAATTTTTTCAATTTTTTTGCTAATTTCTTGCTCGGGTCGGGTAGGAACGGAATTCGGGTCTAAATTTTTTTTTTTTTCTCTTTCTTGGCGTATCTGATCCCGATTTCGATCGAAATAATGCTGAAATTATTTTTTTGAATTTTTTTGTAATTTTTTTGGAATTTTCATGCCCGGGATGTGTAGGAACGGAATACGGGACAAAAACTTTTTTCTCTTTCCCGGCCTATCTAATCCCAGCTTTGATAGAAATAATGCCGGAATGATGTTTTTTAATTTTTGAATTTTTTTGCTATTTTTTTGGAATTTTCTTGCCCGGGTTTGGTAGGAACTGACTTCAGGGATAATTTTTTTTTTTTTTTCTCTTTCTCGGCCTATCTCAACCCGGTTTCGATAGAAATACTGCCGGAATGATGTTTTTGAATTTTGTCGCTATTTTTTTTTTTTTTTTGGGTTTTCTAGCTCGTGTAGGGTTGGAAGGGAATTCGGGACTAAATTTTTTTCCTTCACTTTCTCGGCCTATCTAGTCCCGTTTTGAATAGAAATAATGCCGGAATGATGTTTTTAAATTTTTTGCTATTTTTTTGGAATTTTTTGGCCCAGGTCGGTTAGGTCAATTCTGGACTAAATTTTTTTTTTTCTTTCTCGGACAATCTTATCCCAGTTTGGATAGAAATAATGCCGGAATGATGTTTTTTAATTTTTGAATTTTTTTGCTATTTTTTTGGAATTTTCTTGCCCGGGTTTGGTAGGAACTGACTTCAGGGATAATTTTTTTTTTTTTTTCTCTTTCTCGGCCTATCTCAACCCGGTTTCGATAGAAATACTGCCGGAATGATGTTTTTGAATTTTGTCGCTATTTTTTTTTTTTTTTTGGGTTTTCTAGCTCGTGTAGGGTTGGAAGGGAATTCGGGACTAAATTTTTTTCCTTCACTTTCTCGGCCTATCTAGTCCCGTTTTGAATAGAAATAATGCCGAAATGATGTTTTTAAATTTTTTGCTATTTTTTTGGAATTTTCTGGCCCAGGTCGGTTAGGTCAATTCTGGACTAAATTTTTTTTTTTTCTTTCTCGGACAATCTTATCCCAGTTTGGATAGAAATAATGCCGGAATGATATTTTTTCATTTTCTGAATTCTTTTGCTTTTTTTTTTTTTTTTTTTTATAATTTTCTTGCCTAGGACTGGTAAAACCGGAATTCGGGAGTAATTTTTTTTTTCTCTCTTTCTCGTCCTATCTCATCCCGGTTTTGATAGAATTAATGCCGGAATTATGTTTTTTAATTTTTTGAATTTTTCTGCTATTTTTTTGGAATTTTCTAGCCCGGGTCCGTTTGGAACGGAATTCGGGACTAAATTTTTTTTCTTTCTCTCTCGGCCTAACTCATCTCGGTTTTGATAGAAAATAATGCCGGAATGATGTTTTTTAATTTTTTCAATTTTTTTGCTAATTTCTTGCTTGGGTCGGGTAGGAACGGATTTCGGGACTTTTTTTTTTTTTTCTCTTTCTCGGCGTATCTAATCCTGTTTTCGATCGAAATAACGTTGAAATTATTTTTTTGAATTTTTTTGCAATTTTTTTGGAATTTTCATGCCCGGGATGAGTAGGAACGGAATACCGGACAAAATTTTTTTCCCCTCTTTCACGATCTATCTAATCCCGGTTTCGAAAGAAATAATGCTGGAATGATGTTTTTGAATTTTTTCGCTACTTTTTTTTGGAGTTTTCTAGCCCGAGTAGGGTTGGAACAGAATTCGGGACTAAAACTTTTTTCTTTTTCTCGGCCTATCTAATCCCAGTTTCGATAGAAATAATGCCGGAATGATGTTTTTTAATTTTTTGAATTTTTTTGGAATTTTCTTGCCCGAGTTGGGTAGGAACTGACTTCGGGGATAAATTTTTTTTTTTTCTCTTTCTCCGCCTATCTCATACCGGTTTCGATAGAAATATTGCCGGAATGATGTTTTTGAATTGTTTCGCTATTTTTTTTTTTTTTTGGTTTTCTAGCTCATGTAGGGTTGGAACGGAATTCGGGACTAAATTTTTTTCCTTCTCTTTCTCGGCCTATCTAATCCCCTTTTGGATAGAAATAATGTCGGAATGAAGTTTTTAAATTTTTTTGCTATTTTTTTGGAATTTTCAAGCCCGGGTCGGTTAGGAATGAAATTATGGACTAAAATTTTTTTTCTTTCTCGGAAAATCTTATCTCAGTTTGGATAAAAATAATGCCGGAATGATGTTTTTTAGTTTTTTGAATTTTTTTGCTTTTTTTTTTATAATTTTCTTGCTCGTGTCGGGTAAAACCGGAATTCGGGAAGAAATTTTTTTTCTCTCCTTCTCGTCCTATATCGTCCCGGTTTTGATAGAATTAATGCCGGAATTATGTTTTTTAATTTTTTGAATTTTTCTGCTATTTTTTTGGAATTGTCTAGCCCGGGTCCGTTTGGAACGGAATTCGGGACTAAATTTTTTTTCTTTCTCTCTCGGCCTAACTCATCTCGGTTTTGATAGAAATAATGCCGGAATGGTGTTTTTTAATTTTTTCAATTTTTTTGCTAATTTCTTGCTCGGGTCGGGTAGGAACGAAATTCGGGTCTAAATTTTTTTTTTTTTCTCTTTCTTGGCGTATCTAATCCCGATTTCGATCGAAATAATGCTGAAATTATTTTTTTGAATTTTTTTGTAATTTTTTTGGAATTTTCATGCCCGGGATGTGTAGGAACGGAATACGGGACAAAAACTTTTTTCTCTTTCCCGGCCTATCTAATCCCAGCTTTGATAGAAATAATGCCGGAATGATGTTTTTTAATTTTTGAATTTTTTTGCTATTTTTTTGGAATTTTCTTGCCCGGGTTTGGTAGGAACTGACTTCAGGGATAATTTTTTTTTTTTTTTCTCTTTCTCGGCCTATCTCAACCCGGTTTCGATAGAAATACTGCCGGAATGATGTTTTTGAATTTTGTCGCTATTTTTTTTTTTTTTTTTGGGTTTTCTAGCTCGTGTAGGGTTGGAAGGGAATTCGGGACTAAATTTTTTTCCTTCACTTTCTCGGCCTATCTAGTCCCGTTTTGAATAGAAATAATGCCGGAATGATGTTTTTAAATTTTTTGCTATTTTTTTGGAATTTTCTGGCCCAGGTCGGTTAGGTCAATTCTGGACTAAATTTTTTTTTTTTTTCTTTCTCGGACAATCTTATCCCAGTTTGGATAGAAATAATGCCGGAATGATATTTTTTCATTTTCTGTATTCTTTTGCTTTTTTTTTTTTTATAATTTTCTTGCCTAGGACTGGTAAAACCGGAATTCGGGAGTAATTTTTTTTTTCTCTCTTTCTCGTCCTATCTCATCCCGGTTTTGATAGAATTAATGCCGGAATTATGTTTTTTAATTTTTTGAATTTTTCTGCTATTTTTTTGGAATTTTCTAGCCCGGGTCCGTTTGGAATGGAATTCGGGACTAAATTTTTTTTCTTTCTCTCTCGGCCTAACTCATCTCGGTTTTGATAGAAAATAATGCCGGAATGATGTTTTTTAATTTTTTCAATTTTTTTGCTAATTTCTTGCTCGGGTCGGGTAGGAACGGATTTCGGGACTATTTTTTTTTTCTCTTTCTCGGCGTATCTAATCCTGTTTTCGATCGAAATAACGTTGAAATTATTTTTTTGAATTTTTTTGCAATTTTTTTGGAATTTTCATGCCCGGGATGAGTAGGAACGGAATACCGGACAAAATTTTTTTCCCCTCTTTCACGATCTATCTAATCCCGGTTTCGAAAGAAATAATGCTGGAATGATGTTTTTGAATTTTTTCGCTACTTTTTTTTGGAGTTTTCTAGCCCGAGTAGGGTTGGAACAGAATTCGGGACTAAAACTTTTTTCTTTTTCTCGGCCTATCTAATCCCAGTTTCGATAGAAATAATGCCGGAATGATGTTTTTTAATTTTTTGAATTTTTTTGGAATTTTCTTGCCCGAGTTGGGTAGGAACTGACTTCGGGGATAATTTTTTTTTTTTTCTCTTTCTCGGCCTATCTCATTCCGGTTTCGAAAGAAATACTGCCGGAATGATGTTTTTGAATTTTTTCGCTATTTTTTTTTTTTTTTGGTTTTCTAGGTCGTGTAGTGTTGGAACGGAATTCGGGACTAAATTTTTTTCCTTCTCTTTCTCGGCCTATCTAATCCTATTTTGGATAGAAATAATGCAGGAATGATGTTTTTAAATTTTTTTTGAATTTTCAAGCCCGGGTCGGTTAGGAATGAAATTCTGGACTAATTTTTTTTTTCTCTTTCTCGGCCTATCTTATCCCGGTTTCGATTGAAATAATGCGAGAATGATGTTTTTTTTTTTTTTTTAATTTTTTTGCAATTTTTTTTTTAATTTTCTTGCCTTGGTCGAGTAGGAACGGATTACAAGACTAAATTTTTTTTTCTCTCTTTCTCGATCTACCTAATCCCGGTTTCAATAGAAATAATGCTGGAATGATGTTTTTGAATTTTTTCTCTATTTTTTTGGAGTTTTCTAGCCCGAGTAGTGTTGGAACGTAATTCGGGACTAAATTTTTTTTCTTTTTCTCGGCCTATCTAATCCCGGTTTTCATAGAAATAATGCCGGAATGATGTTTTTTAATTTTTTGAATTTTTTCTATTTTCTTGCCCGGATCGGGTAGGAACGGAATTCAGGACTAATTTTTTTTTTCCTTTCTCGGCCTATCTAATCCCGATTTCGATAGAAATAATGCCGAAATGATGTTTTTGAATTTTTTCGCTATTTTTTTTGGAGTTTTCTAGCCCAATTAGGGTTGGAACGGAATTCAGCATGAAATTTTTTTTTCTTTTTCTCGGCCTATCTAATCCCGGTTTCGATAGAAATAATGTCGGAATGATGTTTTATAATTTTTTGAATTTTTTTGCTATTTTTTTTTAAAATTTTCTTGCCCGGGTCGAGTAGGAACGGAATACGGGGCTAAAATATTTTTGTCTCTTTCTCGATCTATCTAATCTCGGTTTCGATAGAAATACTGCCGGAATGATGTTTTTGAATTTTTTCGCTATTTTTTTTTTTTGAGTCTTCTAGCTCGTGTAGGGTTGGAACGGAATTCAAGACTAAATTTTTTTCTTTCTCTTTCTCGGCCTATGTAATCCCGTTTTGGATAGATATAATGCCGGAATGATGTTTTTAAATTTTTTTTGCTATTTTTTTGGAATTTTCTAGCCCGGGTCGGTTAGGAATGAAATTCTGAACCAAAATTTTTTTTTTTCTTTCTCGGACAATCTTATCCCAGTTTGGATAGAAATAATGCCAGAATGATGTTTTTTAATTTTCTGAATTTTTTTGGCTGTTTTTTTAATTTTCTTGCCCGGGTCGGGTAAAACCGGAATTCGGGACTAAATTTGTTTTCTCTCTTTCTCGGCATAACTCATCTCGGTTTTGATAGAAATAATGCCGGAATGATGTTTTTTAATTTTTTTTTCAATTTTTTTGCTCATTTCTTGCTTGGGTCGGGTCGGAACGGAATTCGGGACTAAATTTTTTTCTTTTCTCTTTCTCGGCCTTTCTAATCCCGATTTCGATCGAAATAATGCTGAAATTATTTTTTTGAATTGTTTTTCAATTTTTTTGGAATTTTCATGCCCGAGATTAGTAGGAACGGAATACGGGACACAATTATTTTCCCCTCTTTCACGATCTATCTAATCCCGGTTTCGAAAGAAATAATGCTGGAATGATGTTTTTGAATTTTTTCGCAATTTTTTTTGGAGTTTTCTAGCCCAAGTAGGGTTGGAACGGAATTCAGGACTAAATTTTTTTTTTTTTCTTTTTCTCGGCCTATCTAATTCCGGTTTCGATAGAAATAATGTCGGAATGATGTTTTATAATATTTTGAATTTTTTTGCTATTTTTTTTGGAATTTTCTTGCCCGAGTCGAGTAGAAACGGAATACGGGGCTAAATTTTTTTTGTCTCTTTCTCGATCTATCTAATCTCGGTTTCGATACAAATACTGCTGGAATGATGTTTTTGAATTTTTTTGCTATTTTTTTTTTAGTTTTCTAGCTCGTGTAGGGTTGGAACGGAATTCGGGACTAAATTTTTTTCCTTCTCTTGCTCGGGACTAAATATTTTTTTTCTCTTTCTCGGCGTATCTAATCCTGATTTCGATCGAAATAATGCTGAAATTATTTTTTTGAATTTTTTTGCAATTTTTTTGGAATTTTCATGCCCGGGAAGAGTAGGAACGAAATACGGGACAAAATTTTTTTCCCCTCTTTCACGATCTATCTAATCCCGGTTTCGAAAGAAATAATGCTGGAATGATGTTTTTGAATTTTTTCGCTATTTTTTTTGGAGTTTTTTTTTGGAGTAGGGTTGGAACGGAATTCGGGACTAAAACTTTTTTCTCTTTCCCGGCCTATCTAATCCCAGTTTTGATAGAAATAATGCCGGAATGATGCTTTTTAATTTTTTGAATTTTTTGCTATTTTTTTGGAATTTTCTTGCCCGGGTTTGGTCGGAACTGCCTTCAGGGATAAAATTTTTTTTTTTTCTCTTTCTCGGCCTATCTCATCCCGGTTTCGATAGAAATACTGTCGGAATGATGTTTTTGAATTTTTTCGCTATTTTTTTTTTTTTTTTTGGGTTTTCTAGCTCATGTAGGGTTGGAACGGAATTCGGGACTAAATTTTTTTCCTTCACTTTCTCGGCCTATCTAATCCCGTTTTGGATAGAAATAATGCCGGAATGATGTTTTTAAATTTTTTGCTATTTGTTTTGGAATTTTCTGGCCCGGGTCGGTTAGGAATGAAATTCTGGACTAAATTTTTTTTTTCTTTCTCGGACAATCTTATCCCAGTTTGGATAGAAATAATGCCGGAATGATATTTTTTAATTTTCTAAATTTTTTGCTTTTTTTTTTTTTTTTTTTTTTACTAATTTTCTTGCCCAGGTCTGGTAAAACCGGAATTTGGGACTAAATTTTTTTTCTCTCTTTCTCGTCCTATCTCATCCCGGTTTTGATAGAATTAATGCCGGAATTATGTTTTTGAATTTTTTGAATTTTTCTAGCTCGGGTCCGTTTGGAACGGAATTCGGGACTAAATTTTTTTTCTTTCTCTCTCGGCCTAACTCATCTCGGTTTTGATAGAAATAATGCCGGAATGATGTTTTTTAATTTTTTCAATTTTTTTGCTAATTTCTTGCTCGGGTCGGGTAGTAATGGATTTCAGGACTAATTTTTTTTTTTCTCTTTCTCGGCGTATCTAATCCCGTTTTCGATCGAAATAACGTTGAAATTATTTTTTTGAATTTTTTGGCAATTTTTTTGGAATTTTCATGCCCGGGATGAGTAGGAACAGAATACCGGACAAAATTTTTTCCCCCTCTTTCACGAGGTATCTAATCCCGGTTTCGAAAGAAATAATGCTGGAATGATGTTTTTGTATTTTTTCGCTATTTTTTTTTGGAGTTTTCTAGCCCGAGTAGGGTTGGAACGGAATTCGGGACTACAACTTTTTCCTTTTTCTCGGCCTATCTAATCCCAGTTTCGATAGAAATAATGCCGGAATGATGTTTTTTAATTTTTTGAATTTTTTTGCTATGTTTTTGGAATTTTCTTGCCCAGGTTGGGTAGGAACTTACTTCAGGGATAAGTTTTTTTTTTTTTTTTTCTCTTTCTCGTTCTATCTCATCCCTGTTTCGATAGAAATATTGCCGGAATGATGTTTTTGAATTTTTTCGCTATTTTTTTTTTTTTTTTTGGTTTTCTAGCTCGTGTAGGGTTGGAACGGAATTCGGGACTAAATTTTTTTCCTTCTCTTTCTCGGCGTATCTAATCCCGTTTTGGATAGAAATAATGCCGGAATGATGTTTTTAAATTTTTTTGCTATTTTTTTTTAATTTTCAAGCCCGGGTCGATTAGGAATGAAATTCTGGACTAAATTTTTTTTTCTCTTTCTCGGCCTATCTTATCCCAGTTTCGATTGAAATAATGCGGGAATGATGTTTTAATTTTTTTTTAATTTTTTTGCAATTTTTTTTTATTTTCTTGCCTTGGTCGAGTAGGAACGGATTACAGGACTAAATTTTTTTTCTCTCTTTCTCGATCAACCTAATCCCGGTTTCAATAAAAATAATGCCGGAATGATGTTTTTGAATTTTTTCTCTATTTTTTTGGAGTTTTCTAGCCCGAGTAGTGTTGGAACGTAATTCGGGACTAAATTTTTTTCTTTTTCTCGGCCTATCTAATCCCGGTTTTGATAGAAATAATGCCGGAATGATGTTTTTTAATTTTTTGAATTTTTTTTTATTTTCTTGCCCGGATCAGGTAGGAACGGAATTCAGGACTACTTTTTTTTTTCTCCTTCTCGGCCTATCTAATCCCGGTTTCGATAGAAATAATGCTGAAATGATGTTTTTGAATTTTTTCGCTATTTTTTTTGGAGTTTTCTAGCCCAAGTAGGGTTGGAACGGAATTCAGGACTAATTTTTTTTTTCTTTTTCTCGGCCTATCTAATCCCGGTTTCGATAGAAATAATGTCGGAATGATGTTTTATAATTTTTTGAATTTTTTTGAAATTGTTTTTTTAATTTTCTTGCCCGGGTCGAGTAGGAACGGAATACGGGGCTAAAATTTTTTTGTCTCTTTCTCGATCTATCTAATCTCGGTTTCTATAGAAATACTGCCGGAATGATGTTTTTGAATTTTTTCGCTATTTTTTTTTTGAGTTTTCTAGATCGTGTAGGGTTGGAACGGAATTCGGGACTAAATTTTTTTCCTTCTCTTTCTCGGCCTATGTAATCCCGTTGTGGAAAGAAATAATGCCGGAATGATGTTTTTAAATTTTTTTTGCAATTTTTTTGGAATTTTCTAGCCCGGGTCGGTTAGGAATGAAATTCTGAACTAATTTTTTTTTTTTTCTTTCTGGGACAATCTTATCCAAGTTTGGATAGAAATAATGCCGGAATGATGTTTTTTAATTTTCTGAATTTTTTTGGCTTTTTTTTTTTTTTTTTTTTTAATTTTCTTACCCGGGTCGGGTAAAACCGGAATCCGGGACTAAATTTGGTTTCTCTCTTTCTCGGCCTAACTCATCTCGGTTTTGATAGAAATAATGCCGGAATGATGTTTTTTAATTTTTTCAATTTGTTTGCTCATTTCTTGCGTGGGTCGGGTCGGAACGGAATTCGGGACTAAATTTTTTTCTTTTCTCTTTCTCGGCCTTTCTAATCCCGATTTCGATTGAAATAATGCTGAAATTATTTTTTTGAAATTTTTTGAAATTTTTTTGGAATTTTCATGCCGGGGATGAGTAGGAACGGAATACGGGACAAAATTATTTTCCCCTCTTTCACGATCTATCTAATCCCGGTTTCGAAAGAAATAATGCTGGAATGATGTTTTTGAATTTTTTCGCAATTTTTTTTGGAGTTTTCTAGCCCAAGTAGGGTTGGAACGGAATTCAGGACTAAAATTTTTTTTTCTTTTTCTCGGCCTATCTAATTCCGGTTTCGATAGAAATAATGTCGGAATGATGTTTTATAAAATTATGAATTTTTTTGCTATTTTTTTTGGAATTTTTTTGCCCGAGTCGAGTAGGAACGGAATACGGGGCTAAATTTTTTTTGTCTCTTTCTCGATCTATCTAATCTCGGTTTCGATAGAAATACTGCCGGAATGATGTTTTTGAATTTTTTCGCTATTTTTTTTTGAGTTTTCTAGCTCGTGTAGGGTTGGAACGAAATTCGGGACTAAATTTTTTTCCTTCTCTTTCTCGGCCTATCTAATCCCGTTTTGGATAGAAATAATGCCGGAATGATGTTTTTAAATTTTTTTGCTATTTTTTTGAATTTTCTAGCCCGGGTCGGTTACGAATGAAATTCTGGACTAATTTTTTTTTTTCTTTCTCGGACAATCTTATCTCAGTTTGGATAGAAATAATGCCGGAATGATGTTTTTTAGTTTTTTGAATTTTTTTTCTTTTTTTTTTTTTTTTTTATAATTTTCTTGCTCGTGTCGGGTAAAACCGGAATTCGGGACGAAATTATTTTTCTCTCCTTCTCGTCCTATATCGTCCCGGTTTTGATAGAATTAATGCCGGAATTATGTTTTTTAATTTTTTGAATTTTTCTGCTATTTTTTTGGGATTTTCTAGCCCGGGTCCGTTTGGAACGGAATTCGGGACTAAATTTTTTTTCTTTTTCTCTCGGCCTAACTCATCTCGGTTTTGATAGAAATAATGCCGGAATGATGTTTTTTAATTTTTTCAATTTTTTTGCTAATTTCTTGCTCGGGTCGGGTAGGAATGGAATTCGGGACTAAATTTTTTTTTTTTTTTCTCTTTCTCGGCGTATCTAATCCCGATTTCGATCGAAATAATGCTGAAATTAATTTTTTGAATTTTTTTGCAATTTTTATGGAATTTTCATGCCCGGGAAGAGTAGGAACGAAATACGGGACAAAACTTTTTTTCCCCTCTTTCACGATCTATCTAATCCCGGTTTCGAAAGAAATAATGCTGAAATGATATTTTTGAATTTTTTCGCAATTTTTTTTTTGGAGTTTTCTAGCCCGAGTAGGGTTGGAACGGAATTCGGGACTAAAACTTTTTTCTTTTTCTCGGCCTATCTAATCCCAGTTTCGATAGAAATAATGCCGGAATGATGTTTTTTAATTTTTTGAATTTTTTTGCTATGTTTTTGGAATTTTCTTGCCCGGGTTGGGTAGGAACTGACTTCAGGGATAATTTTTCTTTTTTTTCTCTTTCTCGGCCTATCTCATCCCGGTTTCGAGAGAAATACTGCCGGAATGATGTTTTTGAATTTTTTCGCTATTTTTTTTTTTTTTTTTTTTGGTTTTCTAGCTCGTGTAGGGTTGGAACGGAATTCGGGACTAAATTTTTTTCCTTCTCTTTCTCGGCCTATCTAATCCCGTTTTGGATAGAAATAATGCCGGAATGATGTTTTTAAATTTTTTTGCTATTTTTTTTGAATTTTCAAGCTCGGGTCGATTAGGAATGAAATTCTGGACTAAATTTTTTTTTTTTCTCTTTCTCGGCCTATCTTATCCCGGTTTCGATTGAAATAATTCGGGAATGATGTTTTTTTCTTTTTTTTTTTTAATTTTTTTGCAATTTTTTTTTTATTTTCTTGCCTTGGTCGAGTAGGAACGGATTACAGGACTAAATTTTTTTTTCTCTCTTTCTCGATCTACCTAATCCCGGTTTCAATAAAAATAATGCCGGAATGATGTTTTTGAATTTTTTCTCTATTTTTTTGGAGTTTTCTAGCCCGAGTAGTGTTGGAACGTAATTCGGGACTAAATTTTTTTTCTTTTTCTCGGCCTATCTAATCCCGGTTTTGATAGAAATAATGCCGGAATGATGTTTTTTAATTTTTTGAATTTTTTTTATTTTCTTGCCCGGATCAGGTAGGAACGGAATTCAGGACTAATTTTTTTTTTCTCTTTCTCGGCCTATCTAATCCCGGTTTTGGTAGAAATAATGCCGAAATGATGTTTTTGAATTTTTTCTCTCTTTTTTTTGGAGTTTTCTAGCCCAAGTAGGGTTGGAACGGAATTCAGGACTAATTTTTTTTTTCTTTTTCTCGGCCTATCTAATCCCGGTTTCGATAGAAATAATGTCGGAATGATGTTTTATAATTTTTTGAATTTTTTTGCTATTTTTTATTTAATTTTCTTGCCCGGGTCGAGTAGGAACGGAATACGGGGCTAAAATTTTTTTGTCTCTTTCTCGATCTATCTAATCTCGGTTTCGATAGAAATACTGCCGGAATGATGTTTTTGAATTTTTTCGCTATTTTTTTTTTTTTTTTTGAGTTTTCTAGCTCGTGTAGGGTTGAAACGGAATTCGGGACTAAATTTTTTTCCTTCTCTTTCTCGGCCTATGTAATCCCGTTTTGGATAGAAATAATGCCAAAATGATGTTTTTAAATTTTTTTTGCTATTTTTTTGGAATTTTCTAGCCCGGGTCGGGTAGGAATGAAATTCTAAACTAAATTTTTTTTTTTTTTTCTCGGACAATCTTATCCCGGTTTGGATAGAAATAATGCCGGAATGATGTTTTTAAATTTTTTGCTATTTGTTTTGGAATTTTCTGGCCCGGGTCGGTTAGGAATGAAATTCTGGACTAAATTTTTTTTTTCTTTCTCGGACAATCTTATCCCAGTTTGGATAGAAATAATGCCGGAATGATATTTTTTAATTTTCTAAATTTTTTGCTTTTTTTTTTTTTTTTAATAATTTTCTTGCCCAGGTCTGGTAAAACCGGAATTTGGGACTAAATTTTTTTTCTCTCTTTCTCGTCCTATCTCATCCCGGTTTTGATAGAATTAATGCCGGAATTATGTTTTTGAATTTTTTGAATTTTTCTAGCCCGGGTCCGTTTGGAACGGAATTCGGGTCTAAATTTTTTTTCTTTCTCTCTCGGCCTAACTCATCTCGGTTTTGATAGAAATAATGCCGGAATGATGTTTTTTAATTTTTTCAATTTTTTTGCTAATTTCTTGCTCGGGTCGGGTAGTAATGGATTTCAGGACTAATTTTTTTTTTTCTCTTTCTCGGCGTATCTAATCCCGTTTTCGATCGAAATAACGTTGAAATTATTTTTTTGAATTTTTTGGCAATTTTTTTGGAATTTTCATGCCCAGGATGAGTAGGAACAGAATACCGGACAAAATTTTTTTCCCCTCTTTCACGAGGTATCTAATCCCGGTTTCGAAAGAAATAATGCTGGAATGATGTTTTTATATTTTTTCGCTATTTTTTTTTGGAGTTTTCTAGCCCGAGTAGGGTTGGAACGGAATTCGGGACTAAAACTTTTTCCTTTTTCTCGGCCTATCTAATCCCAGTTTCGATAGAAATAATGCCGGAATGATGTTTTTTAATTTTTTGAATTTTTTTGCTATGTTTTTGGAATTTTCTTGCCCAGGTTGGGTAGGAACTTACTTCAGGGATAATTTTTTTTTTTTTTTCTCTTTCTCGTTCTATCTCATCCCTGTTTCGATAGAAATATTGCCGGAATGATGTTTTTGAATTTTTTCGCTATTTTTTTTTTTTTTTTTTGGTTTTCTAGCTCGTGTAGGGTTGGAACGGAATTCGGGACAAAATTTTTTTCCTTCTCTTTCTCGGCGTATCTAATCCCGTTTTGGATAGAAATAATGCCGGAATGATGTTTTTAAATTTTTTTGCTATTTTTTTTTAATTTTCAAGCCCGGGTCGATTAGGAATGAAATTCTGGACTAAATTTTTTTTTTCTCTTTCTCGGCCTATCTTATCCCAGTTTCGATTGAAATAATGCGGGAATGATGTTTTAATTTTTTTTTAATTTTTTTGCAATTTTTTTTTATTTTCTTGCCTTGGTGGAGTAGGAACGGATTACAGGACTAAATTTTTTTTCTCTCTTTCTCGATCAACCTAATCCCGGTTTCAATAAAAATAATGCCGGAATGATGTTTTTGAATTTTTTCTCTATTTTTTTGGAGTTTTCTAGCCCGAGTAGTGTTGGAACGTAATTCGGGACTAAATTTTTTTCTTTTTCTCGGCCTATCTAGTCCCGGTTTTGATAGAAATAATGCCGGAATGATGTTTTTTAATTTTTTGAATTTTTTTTTATTTTCTTGCCCGGATCAGGTAGGAACGGAATTCAGGACTACTTTTTTTTTTCTCCTTCTCGGCCTATCTAATCCCGCTTTCGATAGAAATAATGCCGAAATGATGTTTTTGAATTTTTTCGCTATTTTTTTTGGAGTTTTCTAGCCCAAGTAGGGTTGGAACGGAATTCAGGACTAATTTTTTTTTTTCTTTTTCTCGGCCTATCTAATCCCGGTTTCGATAGAAATAATGCCGGAATGATGTTTTTTAGTTTTTTGAATTTTTTTTCTTTTTTTTTTTTTTTTTTATAATTTTCTTGCTCGTGTCGGGTAAAACCGGAATTCGGGACGAAATTATTTTTCTCTCCTTCTCGTCCTATATCGTCCCGGTTTTGATAGAATTAATGCCGGAATTATGTTTTTTAATTTTTTGAATTTTTCTGCTATTTTTTTGGGATTTTCTAGCCCGGGTCCGTTTGGAACGGAATTCGGGACTAAATTTTTTTTCTTTTTCTCTCGGCCTAACTCATCTCGGTTTTGATAGAAATAATGCCGGAATGATGTTTTTTAATTTTTTCAATTTTTTTGCTAATTTCTTGCTCGGGTCGGGTAGGAATGGAATTCGGGACTAAATTTTTTTTTTTTTTTCTCTTTCTCGGCGTATCTAATCCCGATTTCGATCGAAATAATGCTGAAATTAATTTTTTGAATTTTTTTGCAATTTTTATGGAATTTTCATGCCCGGGAAGAGTAGGAACGAAATACGGGACAAAACTTTTTTTCCCCTCTTTCACGATCTATCTAATCCCGGTTTCGAAAGAAATAATGCTGAAATGATATTTTTGAATTTTTTCGCAATTTTTTTTTTGGAGTTTTCTAGCCCGAGTAGGGTTGGAACGGAATTCGGGACTAAAACTTTTTTCTTTTTCTCGGCCTATCTAATCCCAGTTTCGATAGAAATAATGCCGGAATGATGTTTTTTAATTTTTTGAATTTTTTTGCTATGTTTTTGGAATTTTCTTGCCCGGGTTGGGTAGGAACTGACTTCAGGGATAATTTTTCTTTTTTTTCTCTTTCTCGGCCTATCTCATCCCGGTTTCGAGAGAAATACTGCCGGAATGATGTTTTTGAATTTTTTCGCTATTTTTTTTTTTTTTTTTTTTGGTTTTCTAGCTCGTGTAGGGTTGGAACGGAATTCGGGACTAAATTTTTTTCCTTCTCTTTCTCGGCCTATCTAATCCCGTTTTGGATAGAAATAATGCCGGAATGATGTTTTTAAATTTTTTTGCTATTTTTTTTGAATTTTCAAGCTCGGGTCGATTAGGAATGAAATTCTGGACTAAATTTTTTTTTTTTCTCTTTCTCGGCCTATCTTATCCCGGTTTCGATTGAAATAATTCGGGAATGATGTTTTTTTCTTTTTTTTTTTTAATTTTTTTGCAATTTTTTTTTTATTTTCTTGCCTTGGTCGAGTAGGAACGGATTACAGGACTAAATTTTTTTTTCTCTCTTTCTCGATCTACCTAATCCCGGTTTCAATAAAAATAATGCCGGAATGATGTTTTTGAATTTTTTCTCTATTTTTTTGGAGTTTTCTAGCCCGAGTAGTGTTGGAACGTAATTCGGGACTAAATTTTTTTTCTTTTTCTCGGCCTATCTAATCCCGGTTTTGATAGAAATAATGCCGGAATGATGTTTTTTAATTTTTTGAATTTTTTTTATTTTCTTGCCCGGATCAGGTAGGAACGGAATTCAGGACTAATTTTTTTTTTCTCTTTCTCGGCCTATCTAATCCCGGTTTTGGTAGAAATAATGCCGAAATGATGTTTTTGAATTTTTTCTCTCTTTTTTTTGGAGTTTTCTAGCCCAAGTAGGGTTGGAACGGAATTCAGGACTAATTTTTTTTTTCTTTTTCTCGGCCTATCTAATCCCGGTTTCGATAGAAATAATGTCGGAATGATGTTTTATAATTTTTTGAATTTTTTTGCTATTTTTTATTTAATTTTCTTGCCCGGGTCGAGTAGGAACGGAATACGGGGCTAAAATTTTTTTGTCTCTTTCTCGATCTATCTAATCTCGGTTTCGATAGAAATACTGCCGGAATGATGTTTTTGAATTTTTTCGCTATTTTTTTTTTTTTTTTTGAGTTTTCTAGCTCGTGTAGGGTTGAAACGGAATTCGGGACTAAATTTTTTTCCTTCTCTTTCTCGGCCTATGTAATCCCGTTTTGGATAGAAATAATGCCAAAATGATGTTTTTAAATTTTTTTTGCTATTTTTTTGGAATTTTCTAGCCCGGGTCGGGTAGGAATGAAATTCTAAACTAAATTTTTTTTTTTTTTTCTCGGACAATCTTATCCCGGTTTGGATAGAAATAATGCCGGAATGATGTTTTTAAATTTTTTGCTATTTGTTTTGGAATTTTCTGGCCCGGGTCGGTTAGGAATGAAATTCTGGACTAAATTTTTTTTTTCTTTCTCGGACAATCTTATCCCAGTTTGGATAGAAATAATGCCGGAATGATATTTTTTAATTTTCTAAATTTTTTGCTTTTTTTTTTTTTTTTAATAATTTTCTTGCCCAGGTCTGGTAAAACCGGAATTTGGGACTAAATTTTTTTTCTCTCTTTCTCGTCCTATCTCATCCCGGTTTTGATAGAATTAATGCCGGAATTATGTTTTTGAATTTTTTGAATTTTTCTAGCCCGGGTCCGTTTGGAACGGAATTCGGGTCTAAATTTTTTTTCTTTCTCTCTCGGCCTAACTCATCTCGGTTTTGATAGAAATAATGCCGGAATGATGTTTTTTAATTTTTTCAATTTTTTTGCTAATTTCTTGCTCGGGTCGGGTAGTAATGGATTTCAGGACTAATTTTTTTTTTTCTCTTTCTCGGCGTATCTAATCCCGTTTTCGATCGAAATAACGTTGAAATTATTTTTTTGAATTTTTTGGCAATTTTTTTGGAATTTTCATGCCCAGGATGAGTAGGAACAGAATACCGGACAAAATTTTTTTCCCCTCTTTCACGAGGTATCTAATCCCGGTTTCGAAAGAAATAATGCTGGAATGATGTTTTTATATTTTTTCGCTATTTTTTTTTGGAGTTTTCTAGCCCGAGTAGGGTTGGAACGGAATTCGGGACTAAAACTTTTTCCTTTTTCTCGGCCTATCTAATCCCAGTTTCGATAGAAATAATGCCGGAATGATGTTTTTTAATTTTTTGAATTTTTTTGCTATGTTTTTGGAATTTTCTTGCCCAGGTTGGGTAGGAACTTACTTCAGGGATAATTTTTTTTTTTTTTTCTCTTTCTCGTTCTATCTCATCCCTGTTTCGATAGAAATATTGCCGGAATGATGTTTTTGAATTTTTTCGCTATTTTTTTTTTTTTTTTTTGGTTTTCTAGCTCGTGTAGGGTTGGAACGGAATTCGGGACAAAATTTTTTTCCTTCTCTTTCTCGGCGTATCTAATCCCGTTTTGGATAGAAATAATGCCGGAATGATGTTTTTAAATTTTTTTGCTATTTTTTTTTAATTTTCAAGCCCGGGTCGATTAGGAATGAAATTCTGGACTAAATTTTTTTTTTCTCTTTCTCGGCCTATCTTATCCCAGTTTCGATTGAAATAATGCGGGAATGATGTTTTAATTTTTTTTTAATTTTTTTGCAATTTTTTTTTATTTTCTTGCCTTGGTGGAGTAGGAACGGATTACAGGACTAAATTTTTTTTCTCTCTTTCTCGATCAACCTAATCCCGGTTTCAATAAAAATAATGCCGGAATGATGTTTTTGAATTTTTTCTCTATTTTTTTGGAGTTTTCTAGCCCGAGTAGTGTTGGAACGTAATTCGGGACTAAATTTTTTTCTTTTTCTCGGCCTATCTAGTCCCGGTTTTGATAGAAATAATGCCGGAATGATGTTTTTTAATTTTTTGAATTTTTTTTTATTTTCTTGCCCGGATCAGGTAGGAACGGAATTCAGGACTACTTTTTTTTTTCTCCTTCTCGGCCTATCTAATCCCGCTTTCGATAGAAATAATGCCGAAATGATGTTTTTGAATTTTTTCGCTATTTTTTTTGGAGTTTTCTAGCCCAAGTAGGGTTGGAACGGAATTCAGGACTAATTTTTTTTTTTCTTTTTCTCGGCCTATCTAATCCCGGTTTCGATAGAAATAATGTCGGAATGATGTTTTATAATTTTTTGAATTTTTTTGAAATTTTTTTTTTAATTTTCTTGCCCGGGTCGAGTAGGAACGGAATACGGGGCTAAAATTTTTTTGTCTCTTTCTCGATCTATCTAATCTCGGTTTCTATAGAAATACTGCCGGAATGATGTTTTTGAATTTTTTCGCTATTTTTTTTTTGAGTTTTCTAGATCGTGTAGGGTTGGAACGGAATTCGGGACTAAATTTTTTTCCTTCTCTTTCTCGGCCTATGTAATCCCGTTGTGGAAAGAAATAATGCCGGAATGATGTTTTTAAATTTTTTTTGCAATTTTTTTGGAATTTTCTAGCCCGGGTCGGTTAGGAATGAAATTCTGAACTAATTTTTTTTTTTCTTTCTGGGACAATCTTATCCAAGTTTGGATAGAAATAATGCCGGAATGATGTTTTTTAATTTTCTGAATTTTTTTGGCTTTTTTTTTTTTTTTTTTTAATTTTCTTACCCGGGTCGGGTAAAACCGGAATCCGGGACTAAATTTGTTTTCTCTCTTTCTCGGCCTAACTCATCTCGGTTTTGATAGAAATAATGCCGGAATGATGTTTTTTAATTTTTTCAATTTGTTTGCTCATTTCTTGCGTGGGTCGGGTCGGAACGGAATTCGGGACTAAATTTTTTTCTTTTCTCTTTCTCGGCCTTTCTAATCCCGATTTCGATTGAAATAATGCTGAAATTATTTTTTTGAAATTTTTTGAAATTTTTTTGGAATTTTCATGCCGGGGATGAGTAGGAACGGAATACGGGACAGAATTATTTTCCCCTCTTTCACGATCTATCTAATCCCGGTTTCGAAAGAAATAATGCTGGAATGATGTTTTTGAATTTTTTCGCAATTTTTTTTGGAGTTTTCTAGCCCAAGTAGGGTTGGAACGGAATTCAGGACTAAAATTTTTTTTTCTTTTTCTCGGCCTATCTAATTCCGGTTTCGATAGAAATAATGTCGGAATGATGTTTTATAATATTTTGAATTTTTTTGCTATTTTTTTTGGAATTTTTTTGCCCGAGTCGAGTAGGAACGGAATACGGGGCTAAATTTTTTTTGTCTCTTTCTCGATCTATCTAATCTCGGTTTCGATAGAAATACTGCCGGAATGATGTTTTTGAATTTTTTCGCTATTTTTTTTTGAGTTTTCTAGCTCGTGTAGGGTTGGAACGAAATTCGGGACTAAATTTTTTTCCTTCTCTTTCTCGGCCTATCTAATCCCGTTTTGGATAGAAATAATGCCGGAATGATGTTTTTAAATTTTTTTGTTATTTTTTTGAATTTTCTAGCCCTGGTCGGTTACGAATGAAATTCTGGACTAATTTTTTTTTTTCTTTCTCGGACAATCTTATCTCAGTTTGGATAGAAATAATGCCGGAATGATGTTTTTTAGTTTTTTGAATTTTTTTGCTTTTTTTTTTTTTTTTTTATAATTTTCTTGCTCGTGTCGGGTAAAACCGGAATTCGGGACGAAATTATTTTTCTCTCCTTCTCGTCCTATATCGTCCCGGTTTTGATAGAATTAATGCCGGAATTATGTTTTTTAATTTTTTGAATTTTTCTGCTATTTTTTTGGGATTTTCTAGCCCGGGTCCGTTTGGAACGGAATTCGGGACTAAATTTTTTTTCTTTTTCTCTCGGCCTAACTCATCTCGGTTTTGATAGAAATAATGCCGGAATGATGTTTTTTAATTTTTTCAATTTTTTTGCTAATTTCTTGCTCGGGTCGGGTAGGAATGGAATTCGGGACTAAATTTTTTTTTTTTTTTTTCTCTTTCTCGGCGTATCTAATCCCGATTTCGATCGAAATAATGCTGAAATTATTTTTTTGAATTTTTTTGCAATTTTTTTGGAATTTTCATGCCCGGGAAGAGTAGGAACGAAATACGGGACAAAACTTTTTTTCCCCTCTTTCACGATCTATCTAATCCCGGTTTCGAAAGAAATAATGCTGAAATGATATTTTTGAATTTTTTCGCTATTTTTTTTTGGAGTTTTCTAGCCCGAGTAGGGTTGGAACGGAATTCGGGACTAAAACTTTTTTCTTTTTCTCGGCCTATCTAATCCCAGTTTCGATAGAAATAATGCCGGAATGATGTTTTTTAATTTTTTGAATTTTTTTGCTATGTTTTTGGAATTTTCTTGCCCGGGTTCGGTAGGAACTGACTTCAGGGATAATTTTTCTTTTTTTTTCTCTTTCTCGGCCTATCTCATCCCGGTTTCGAGAGAAATACTGCCGGAATGATGTTTTTGAATTTTTTCGCTATTTTTTTTTTTTTTTTTTGGTTTTCTAGCTCGTGTAGGGTTGGAACGGAATTCGGGACTAAATTTTTTTCCTTCTCTTTCTCGGCCTATCTAATCCCGTTTTGGATAGAAATAATGCCGGAATGATGTTTTTAAATTTTTTTGCTATTTTTTTTGAATTTTCAAGCTCGGGTCGATTAGGAATGAAATTCTGGACTAAATTTTTTTTTTTCTCTTTCTCGGCCTATCTTATCCCGGTTTCGATTGAAATAATTCAGGAATGATGTTTGTTTCTTTTTTTTTTTAATTTTTTTGCAATTTTTTTTTAATTTTCTTGCCTTGGTCGAGTAGGAACGGATTACAGGACTAAATTTTTTTTTCTCTCTTTCTCGATCTACCTAATCCCGGTTTCAATAAAAATAATGCCGGAATGATGTTTTTGAATTTTTTCTCTATTTTTTTGGAGTTTTCTAGCCCGAGTAGTGTTGGAACGTAATTCGGGACTAAATTTTTTTTCTTTTTCTCGGCCTATCTAATCCCGGTTTTGATAGAAATAATGCCGGAATGATGTTTTTTAATTTTTTGAATTTTTTTTATTTTCTTGCCCGGATCAGGTAGGAACGGAATTCAGGACTAATTTTTTTTTTTCTCTTTCTCGGCCTATCCAATCCCGGTTTTGGTAGAAATAATGCCGAAATGATGTTTTTGAATTTTTTCTCTCTTTTTTTTGGAGTTTTCTAGCCCAAGTAGGGTTGGAACGGAATTCAGGACTAATTTTTTTTTTTCTTTTTCTCGGCCTATCTAATCCCGGTTTCGATAGAAATAATGTCGGAATGATGTTTTATAATTTTTTGAATTTTTTTGCTATTTTTTATTTAATTTTCTTGCCCGGGTCGAGTAGGAACGGAATACGGGGCTAAAATTTTTTTGTCTCTTTCTCGATCTATCTAATCTCGGTTTCGATAGAAATACTGCCGGAATGATGTTTTTGAATTTTTTCGCTATTTTTTTTTTTTTTTTTCAGTTTTCTAGCTCGTGTAGGGTTGAAACGGAATTCGGGACTAAATTTTTTTCCTTCTCTTTCTCGGCCTATGTAATCCCGTTTTGGATAGAAATAATGCCAAAATGATGTTTTTAAATTTTTTTTGCTATTTTTTTGGAATTTTCTAGCCCGGGTCGGGTAGGAATGAAATTCTAAACTAAATTTTTTTTTTTTTCTCGGACAATCTTATCCCGGTTTGGATAGAAATAATGCCGGAATGATGTTTTTTAATTTTCTGAATTTTTTTGGCTTTTTTTTGGTTTTTTTTTTAATTTTCTTGCCCGGGTCGGGTAGAACCGGAATTCGGGACTAAAATTGTTTTCTCTCTTTCTCGGCATAACTCATCTCGGTTTTGATAGAAATAATACTGGAATGATGTTTTTTAATTTTTTTCAATGTTTTTGTTCATTTCTTGCTTGGGTCGGGTCGGAACGGAATTCGGGACTAAATTTTTTTCTTTTCTCTTTCTCGGCCTTTCTAATCCCGATTTCGATCGAAATAATGCTGAAATTATTTTTTTGAATTTTTTTTCAATTTTTTTGGAATTTTCATGCCCGGGATTTGTAGGAACGGAATACGGGACACAATTATTTTCCCCTCTTTCACGATCTATCTAATCCCGGTTTCGAAAGAAATAATGTTGGAATGATATTTTTGAATTTTTTCGCAATTGTTTTTGGAGTTTTCTAGCCCAAGTAGGGTTGGAACGGAATTCCGGACTAAATTTTTTTTTTCTTTTTCTCGGCCTATCTAATTCCGGTTTCGATAGAAATAATGTCGGAATGATGTTTTATAATATTTTGAATTTTTTTGCTATTTTTTTTGGAATTTTCTTGCCCGAGTCGAGTAGAAACGGAATACGGGGCTAAAATTTTTTTGTCTCTTTCTCGATCTATCTAATCTCGGTTTCGATAGAAATACTGCCGGAATGATGTTTTAGAATTTTTTTGCTATTTTTTTTTTAGTTTTCTAGCTCGTGTAGGGTTGGAACGGAATTCGGGACTAAATTTTTTTCCTTCTCTTTCTCGGCCTATCTAATCCGTTTTGGATAGAAATAATGCCGGAATGATGTTTCTAAATTTTTTTGCTATTTTTTTGGAATTTTCTAGCCCGGGTCGGTTACGAATGAAATTCTGAACTAAAATTTTTTTTTCTTTCTCAGACAATCTTATCCCAGTTTGGATAGAAATAATGCCGGAATGATGTTTTTTGATTTTTTGAATTTTTTTGCTTTTTTTTTTTTTATAATTTTCTTGCCCGGGTCGGGTAAAACCTGAATTCGGGACTAATTTTTTTTTTTCTCTCTTTCTCGTCCTATCTCGTCCCGGTTTTGATAGAATTAATGCCGGAATTATGTTTTTGAATTTTTTGAATTTTTCTAGCCCGGGTCCGTTTGGAACGGAATTCGGGACTAAATTTTTTTTCTTTCTCTCTCGGCCTAACTCATCTCGGTTTTGATAGAAATAATGCCGGAATGATGTTTTTTAATTTTTTCAATTTTTTTGCTAATTTCTTGCTCGGGTCAGGTAGGAACGGAATTCGGGACTAAATTTTTTTTTTTCTCTTTCTCGGCGTATCTAATCCCGTTTTCGATCGAAATAACGTTGAAATTATTTTTTTGAATTTTTTGGCAATTTTTTTGGAATTTTCATGCCCGGGATGAGTAGGAACAGAATACCGGACAAAATTTTTTTCCCCTCTTTCACGAGGTATCTAATCCCGGTTTCGAAAGAAATAATGCTGGAATGATGTTTTTATATTTTTTCGCTATTTTTTTTTGGAGTTTTCTAGCCCGAGTAGGGTTGGAACGGAATTCGGGACTAAAACTTTTTCCTTTTTCTCGGCCTATCTAATCCCAGTTTCGATAGAAATAATGCCGGAATGATGTTTTTTAATTTTTTGAATTTTTTTGCTATGTTTTTGGAATTTTCTTGCCCAGGTTGGGTAGGAACTTACTTCAGGGATAATTTTTTTTTTTTTTTCTCTTTCTCGTTCTATCTCATCCCTGTTTCGATAGAAATATTGCCGGAATGATGTTTTTGAATTTTTTCGCTATTTTTTTTTTTTTTTTTGGTTTTCTAGCTCGTGTAGGGTTGGAACGGAATTCGGGACTAAATTTTTTTCCTTCTCTTTCTCGGCGTATCTAATCCCGTTTTGGATAGAAATAATGCCGGAATGATGTTTTTAAATTTTTTTGCTATTTTTTTTTAATTTTCAAGCCCGGGTCGATTAGGAATGAGATTCTGGACTAAATTTTTTTTTTCTCTTTCTCGGCCTATCTTATCCCAGTTTCGATTGAAATAATGCGGGAATGATGTTTTAATTTTTTTTTAATTTTTTTGCAATTTTTTTTTTATTTTCTTGCCTTGGTCGAGTAGGAACGGATTACAGGACTAAATTTTTTTTCTCTCTTTCTCGATCAACCTAATCCCGGTTTCAATAAAAATAATGCCGGAATGATGTTTTTGAATTTTTTCTCTATTTTTTTGGAGTTTTCTAGCCCGAGTAGTGTTGGAACGTAATTCGGGACTAAATTTTTTTCTTTTTCTCGGCCTATCTAGTCCCGGTTTTGATAGAAATAATGCCGGAATGATGTTTTTTAATTTTTTGAATTTTTTTTTATTTTCTTGCCCGGATCAGGTAGGAACGGAATTCAGGACTACTTTTTTTTTTTCTCCTTCTCGGCCTATCTAATCCCGGTTTCGATAGAAATAATGCCGAAATGATGTTTTTGAATTTTTTCGCTATTTTTTTTGGAGTTTTCTAGCCCAAGTAGGGTTGGAACGGAATTCAGGACTAATTTTTTTTTTTCTTTTTCTCGGCCTATCTAATCCCGGTTTCGATAGAAATAATGTCGGAATGATGTTTTATAATTTTTTGAATTTTTTTGAAATTTTTTTTTTAATTTTCTTGCCCGGGTCGAGTAGGAACGGAATACGGGGCTAAAATTTTTTTGTCTCTTTCTCGATCTATCTAATCTCGGTTTCTATAGAAATACTGCCGGAATGATGTTTTTGAATTTTTTCGCTATTTTTTTTTTGAGTTTTCTAGATCGTGTAGGGTTGGAACGGAATTCGGGACTAAATTTTTTTCCTTCTCTTTCTCGGCCTATGTAATCCCGTTGTGGAAAGAAATAATGCCGGAATGATGTTTTTAAATTTTTTTTGCAATTTTTTTGGAATTTTCTAGCCCGGGTCGGTTAGGAATGAAATTCTGAACTAATTTTTTTTTTTTCTTTCTGGGACAATCTTATCCAAGTTTGGATAGAAATAATGCCGGAATGATGTTTTTTAATTTTCTGAATTTTTTTGGCTTTTTTTTTTTTTTTTTTTAATTTTCTTACCCGGGTCGGGTAAAACCGGAATCCGGGACTAAATTTGTTTTCTCTCTTTCTCGGCCTAACTCATCTCGGTTTTGATAGAAATAATGCCGGAATGATGTTTTTTAATTTTTTCAATTTGTTTGCTCATTTCTTGCGTGGGTCGGGTCGGAACGGAATTCGGGACTAAATTTTTTTCTTTTCTCTTTCTCGGCCTTTCTAATCCTGATTTCGATTGAAATAATGCTGAAATTATTTTTTTGAAATTTTTTGAAATTTTTTTGGAATTTTCATGCCGGGGATGAGTAGGAACGGAATACGGGACAGAATTATTTTCCCCTCTTTCACGATCTATCTAATCCCGGTTTCGAAAGAAATAATGCTGGAATGATGTTTTTGAATTTTTTCGCAATTTTTTTTGGAGTTTTCTAGCCCAAGTAGGGTTGGAACGGAATTCAGGACTAAAATTTTTTTTTCTTTTTCTCGGCCTATCTAATTCCGGTTTCGATAGAAATAATGTCGGAATGATGTTTTATAATATTTTGAATTTTTTTGCTATTTTTTTTGGAATTTTTTTGCCCGAGTCGAGTAGGAACGGAATACGGGGCTAAATTTTTTTTGTCTCTTTCTCGATCTATCTAATCTCGGTTTCGATAGAAATACTGCCGGAATGATGTTTTTGAATTTTTTCGCTATTTTTTTTTGAGTTTTCTAGCTCGTGTAGGGTTGGAACGAAATTCGGGACTAAATTTTTTTCCTTCTCTTTCTCGGCCTATCTAATCCCGTTTTGGATAGAAATAATGCCGGAATGATGTTTTTAAATTTTTTTGCTATTTTTTTGAATTTTCTAGCCCGGGTCGGTTACGAATGAAATTCTGGACTAATTTTTTTTTTTTCTTTCTCGGACAATCTTATCTCAGTTTGGATAGAAATAATGCCGGAATGATGTTTTTTAGTTTTTTGAATTTTTTTGCTTTTTTTTTTTTTTTTTTTATAATTTTCTTGCTCGTGTCGGGTAAAACCGGAATTCGGGACGAAATTATTTTTCTCTCCTTCTCGTCCTATATCGTCCCGGTTTTGATAGAATTAATGCCGGAATTATGTTTTTTAATTTTTTGAATTTTTCTGCTATTTTTTAGGAATTTTCTAGCCCGGGTCCGTTTGGAACGGAATTCGGGACTAAATTTTTTTTCTTTTTCTCTCGGCCTAACTCATCTCGGTTTTGATAGAAATAATGCCGGAATGATGTTTTTTAATTTTTTCAATTTTTTTGCTAATTTCTTGCTCGGGTCGGGTAGGAATGGAATTCGGGACTAAATTTTTTTTTTTTTTTTTCTCTTTCTCGGCGTATCTAATCCCGATTTCGATCGAAATAATGCTGAAATTATTTTTTTGAATTTTTTTGCAATTTTTTTGGAATTTTCATGCCCGGGAAGAGTAGGAACGAAATACGGGACAAAACTTTTTTTCCCCTCTTTCACGATCTATCTAATCCCGGTTTCGAAAGAAATAATGCTGAAATGATATTTTTGAATTTTTTCGCTATTTTGTTTTGGAGTTTTCTAGCCCGAGTAGGGTTGGAACGGAATTCGGGACTAAAACTTTTTTCTTTTTCTCGGCCTATCTAATCCCAGTTTCGATAGAAATAATGCCGGAATGATGTTTTTTAATTTTTTGAATTTTTTTGCT
The DNA here is from genome assembly GCA_029955605.1 of Quercus engelmannii. Classification (NCBI taxonomy): domain Eukaryota; kingdom Viridiplantae; phylum Streptophyta; class Magnoliopsida; order Fagales; family Fagaceae; genus Quercus; species Quercus engelmannii. The sequence continues at coordinate 30,493,230 of JARPSG010000011.1, forward strand.
ATGTTTTTGGAATTTTCTTGCCCGGGTTCGGTAGGAACTGACTTCAGGGATAATTTTTCTTTTTTTTCTCTTTCTCGGCCTATCTCATCCCGGTTTCGAGAGAAATACTGCCGGAATGATGTTTTTGAATTTTTTCGCTATATTTTTTTTTTTTTTTGGTTTTCTAGCTCGTGTAGGGTTGGAACGGAATTCGGGACTAAATTTTTTTCCTTCTCTTTCTCAGCCTATCTAATCCCGTTTTGGATAGAAATAATGCCGGAATGATGTTTTTAAATTTTTTTGCTATTTTTTTTGAATTTTCAAGCTCGGGTCGATTAAGAATGAAATTCTGGACTAAATTTTTTTTTTTCTCTTTCTCGGCCTATCTTATCCCGGTTTCGATTGAAATAATTCAGGAATGATGTTTGTTTCTTTTTTTTTTAATTTTTTTGCAATTTTTTTTTTATTTTCTTGCCTTGGTCGAGTAGGAACGGATTACAGGACTAAATTTTTTTTTCTCTCTTTCTCGATCTACCTAATCCCGGTTTCAATAAAAATAATGCCGGAATGATGTTTTTGAATTTTTTCTCTATTTTTTTGGAGTTTTCTAGCCCGAGTAGTGTTGGAACGCAATTCGGGACTAAATTTTTTTTCTTTTTCTCGGCCTATCTAATCCCGGTTTTGATAGAAATAATGCCGGAATGATGTTTTTTAATTTTTTGAATTTTTTTTATTTTCTTGCCCGGATCAGGTAGGAACGGAATTCAGGACTAATTTTTTTTTTCTCTTTCTCGGCCTATCTAATCCCGGTTTTGGTAGAAATAATGCCGAAATGATGTTTTTGAATTTTTTCTCTCTTTTTTTTGGAGTTTTCTAGCCCAAGTAGGGTTGGAACGGAATTCAGGACTAATTTTTTTTTTTCTTTTTCTCGGCCTATCTAATCCCGGTTTCGATAGAAATAATGTCGGAATGATGTTTTATAATTTTTTGAATTTTTTTGCTATTTTTTATTTAATTTTCTTGCCCGGGTCGAGTAGGAACGGAATACGGGGCTAAAATTTTTTTGTCTCTTTCTCGATCTATCTAATCTCGGTTTCGATAGAAATACTGCCGGAATGATGTTTTTGAATTTTTTCGCTATTTTTTTTTTTTTTTTTTTGAGTTTTCTAGCTCGTGTAGGGTTGAAACGGAATTCGGGACTAAATTTTTTTCCTTCTCTTTCTCGGCCTATGTAATCCCGTTTTGGATAGAAATAATGCCAAAATGATGTTTTTAAATTTTTTTTGCTATTTTTTTGGAATTTTCTAGCCCGGGTCGGGTAGGAATGAAATTCTAAACTAAATTTTTTTTTTTCTCGGACAATCTTATCCCGGTTTGGATAGAAATAATGCCGGAATGATGTTTTTTAATTTTCTGAATTTTTTTGGCTTTTTTTTGGTTTTTTTTTTAATTTTCTTGCCCGGGTCGGGTAGAACCGGAATTCGGGACTAAAATTGTTTTCTCTCTTTCTCGGCATAACTCATCTCGGTTTTGATAGAAATAATACTGGAATGATGTTTTTTAATTTTTTTCAATGTTTTTGTTCATTTCTTGCTTGGGTCGGGTCGGAACGGAATTCGGGACTAAATTTTTTTCTTTTCTCTTTCTCGGCCTTTCTAATCCCGATTTCGATCGAAATAATGCTGAAATTATTTTTTTGAATTTTTTTTCAATTTTTTTGGAATTTTCATGCCCGGGATTTGTAGGAACGGAATACGGGACACAATTATTTTCCCCTCTTTCACGATCTATCTAATCCCGGTTTCGAAAGAAATAATGTTGGAATGATATTTTTGAATTTTTTCGCAATTGTTTTTGGAGTTTTCTAGCCCAAGTAGGGTTGGAACGGAATTCCGGACTAAATTTTTTTTTTCTTTTTCTCGGCCTATCTAATTCCGGTTTCGATAGAAATAATGTCGGAATGATGTTTTATAATATTTTGAATTTTTTTGCTATTTTTTTTGGAATTTTCTTGCCCGAGTCGAGTAGAAACGGAATACGGGGCTAAAATTTTTTTGTCTCTTTCTCGATCTATCTAATCTCGGTTTCGATAGAAATACTGCCGGAATGATGTTTTAGAATTTTTTTGCTATTTTTTTTTTAGTTTTCTAGCTCGTGTAGGGTTGGAACGGAATTCGGGACTAAATTTTTTTCCTTCTCTTTCTCGGCCTATCTAATCCGTTTTGGATAGAAATAATGCCGGAATGATGTTTCTAAATTTTTTTGCTATTTTTTTGGAATTTTCTAGCCCGGGTTGGTTACGAATGAAATTCTGAACTAAAATTTTTTTTTCTTTCTCAGACAATCTTATCCCAGTTTGGATAGAAATAATGCCGGAATGATGTTTTTTGATTTTTTGAATTTTTTTGCTTTTTTTTTTTTTTATAATTTTCTTGCCCGGGTCGGGTAAAACCTGAATTCGGGACTAATTTTTTTTTTTTCTCTCTTTCTCGTCCTATCTCGTCCCGGTTTTGATAGAATTAATGCCGGAATTATGTTTTTGAATTTTTTGAATTTTTCTAGCCCGGGTCCGTTTGGAACGGAATTCGGGACTAAATTTTTTTTCTTTCTCTCTCGGCCTAACTCATCTCGGTTTTGATAGAAATAATGCCGGAATGATGTTTTTTAATTTTTTCAATTTTTTTGCTAATTTCTTGCTCGGGTCAGGTAGGAACGGAATTCGGGACTAAATTTTTTTTTTTCTCTTTCTCGGCGTATCTAATCCCGTTTTCGATCGAAATAACGTTGAAATTATTTTTTTGAATTTTTTTGCAATTTTTTTGGAATTTTCATGCCCGGGATGAGTAGGAACGGAATACCGGACAAAATTTTTTTCCCCTCTTTCACGATGTATCTAATCCCGGTTACGAAAGAAATAATGCTGGAATGATGTTTTTGAATTTTTTCGCTATTTTTTTTTGGAGTTTTCTAGCCCGAGTAGGGTTGGAACGGAATTCGGGACTAAAACTTTTTTCTTTTTCTCGGCCTATCTAATCCCAATTTCGATAGAAATAATGCCGGAATGATGTTTTTTAATTTTTGGAATTTTTTTGCTGTTTTTTTGGAATTTTCTTGCCCGGGTTGGGTAGGAACTGACTTCAGGGATAAATTTTTTTTTTTCTCTTTCTCGGCCTATCTCAACCCGGTTTCGATAGAAATACTGCCGGAATGATGTTTTTGAATTTTTTCGCTATTTTTTTTTTTTTTTTTTTGGTTTTCTAGCTCGTGTAGGGTTGGAATGGAATTCGGGACTAAATTTTTTTCCTTCTCTTTCTCGGCCTATCTAATCCCGTTTTGGATAGAAATAATGCCGGAATGATGTTTTTAAATTTTTTTGCTATTTTTTTTGAATTTTCAAGCCTGGGTTGACTAGGAATGAAATTCTGGACTAAATTTTTTTTTTCTCTTTCTCGGCCTATCTTATCCCGGTTTCGATTGAAATAATGCGGGAATGATGTTTTTTTTTTTTTTTTTAATTTTTTTGCAATTTTTTTTTAATTTTCTTGCCTTGGTCGAGTAGGAACGGATTACAGGACTAAATTTTTTTTTCTCTCTTTCTCGATCTACCTAATCCCGGTTTCATTAAAAATAATGCCGGAATGATGTTTTTGAATTTTTTCTCTATTTTTTTGGAGTTTTCTAGCCCGAGTAGTGTTCGAACGTAATTCGGGACTAAATTTTTTTCTTTTTCTCGGCCTATCTAATCCCGGTTTTGATAGAAATAATGCCGGAATGATGTTTTTTAATTTTTTGAATTTTTTTTATTTTCTTGCCCAGATCAGGTAGGAACGGAATTCAGGACTAATTTTTTTTTTTCTCTTTCTCGGCCTATCTAGTCCCTGTTTCGATAGAAATAATGCCGAAATGATGTTTTTGAATTTTTTCGCTATTTTTTTTGGAGTTTTCTAACCCAAGTAGGGTTGGAACGAAATTCAGGACTAAATTTTTTTTTTCTTTTTCTCGGCCTATCTAATCCCGGTTTCGATAGAAATAATGTCGGAATGATGTTTTATAATTTTTTGAATTTTTTTGCTATTTTTTTTTTAATTTTCTTGCCCGGGTCGAGTAGGAACGGAATACGGGGCTAAAATTTTTTTGTCTCTTTCTCGATCTATCTAATCTCGGTTTCGATAGAAATACAGCCGGAATGATGTTTTCGAATTTTTTCGCTATTTTTTTTTTTTTTTGAGTTTTCTAGCTCGTGTAGGGTTGGAACGGAATTCGGGACTAAATTTTTTTCCTTCTCTTTCTCGGCCTATCTAATCCTGTTTTGTATAGAAATAACGTCGGAATGATGTTTTTAAATTTTTTTGCTATTTTTTTTGAATTTTCATGCCCGGGTCGATTGGGAATGAAATTCTAGACTAAATTTTTTTTTTTCTCTTTCTCGCCCTATTTTTTTTATAATTTTTTTGCAATTTTTTTTTAATTTTCTTGCCTTGGTCGAGTAGGAACGGATTACAGGACTAAATTTTTTTTTCTCTCTTTCTCATTCTACCTAATCCCGGTTTCAATAAAAATAATGCCGGAATGATGTTTTTGAATTTTTTCTCTATTTTTTTGGAGTTTTCTAGCCCGAGTAGTGTTGGAACGTAATTCGGGACTAAATTTTTTTCTTTTTCTCGGCCTATCTAATCCCGGTTTTGATAGAAATAATGCCGGAATGATGTTTTTTAATTTTTTGAATTTTTTTTATTTTCTTGCCTGGATCAGGTAGGAACGGAATTCAGGACTAATTTTTTTTTCTCTTTCTCGGCCTATCTAATCCCGGTTTCGATAGAAATAATGCCGAAATGATGTTTTTGAATTTTTTCGCTATTTTTTCTGGAGTTTTCTAGCCCAAGTAGGGTTGGAACGAAATTCAGGACTAAATTTTTTTTTTCTTTTTCTCGGCCTATCTAATCCCGGTTTCGATAGAAATAATGTCGGAATGATGTTTTATAATTTTTTGAATTTTTTTGCTATTTTTTTTTTAATTTTCTTGCCCGGGTCGAGTAGGAACGGAATACGGGGCTAAAATTTTTTTGTCTCTTTCTCGATCTATCTAATCTCGGTTTCGATAGAAATACAGCCGGAATGATGTTTTCGAATTTTTTCGCTATTTTTTTTTTTTTTTTTGAGTTTTCTAGCTCGTGTAGGGTTGGAACGGAATTCGGGACTAAATTTTTTTCCTTCTCTTTCTCGGCCTATGTAATCCCGTTTTGGATAGAAATAATGCCGGAATGATGTTTTTAAATTTTTTTGCTATTTTTTTGGAATTTTCTAGCCCGGGTCGGTTAGGAATGAAATTCTGAACTAAAATTTTTTTTTTCTTTCTCGGACAATCTTATCCCAGTTTGGATAGAAATAATGCCGGAATGATGTTTTTTTATTTTCTGAATTTTTTTTGGCTTTTTTTTTAATTTTCTTGCCCGGGTCGGGTAAAACCGAAATTCGGGACTAAATTTGTTTTCTCTCTTTCTCGGCATAACTCATCTCGGTTTTGATAGAAATAATGCCAGAATGATGTTTTTTAATTTTTTTGCTCATTTCTTGCTTGGGTCGGGACGGAACGGAATTCGGCACTAAATTTTTTTCTTTTCTCTTTCTCGGCCTGTCTAATCCCGATTTCGATCGAAATAACCCTGAAATTATTTTTTTGAATTTTTTTCAATTTTTTTGGAATTTTCATGCCCGGGATTAGTGAGAACGGAATACGGGACACAATTATTTTCCCCTCTTTCACGATCTATCTAATCCTGGTTTCGAAAGAAATAATGCTGGAATGATGTTTTTGAATTTTCTCGCAATTTTTTTTGGAGTTTTCTAGCCCAAGTAGGGTTGGAACGGAATTCAGGACTAAATTTTTTTTTTCTTTTTATCGGCCTATCTAATTCCGGTTTCGATAGAAATAATGTCGGAATGATGTTTTATAATATTTTGAATTTTTTTGCTATTTTTTTTGGAATTTTCTTGCCCGAGTCGAGTAGAAACGGAATACGGGGCTAAAATTTTTTGTCTCTTTCTCGATCTATCTATTCTCGGTTTCGATAGAAATACTGCCGGAATGATGTTTTTGAATTTTTTTGCTATTTTTTTTTTAGTTTTCTAGCTCGTGTAGGGTTGGAACGGAATTCGGGACTAAATTTTTTTCCTTCTATTTCTCGGCCTATCTAATCCCGTTTTGGATAGAAATAATGCCGGAATGATGTTTCTAAATTTTTTTGCTATTTTTTTGGAATTTTCTAGCCCGGGTCGGTTACGAATGAAATTCTGAACTAAAATTTTTTTTTCTTTCTCGGACAATCTTATCCCAGTTTGGATAGAAATAATACCGGAATGATGTTTTTTTTATTTTTTGAATTTTTTTGCTTTTTTGCTTTTTTTTTTTTTATAATTTTCTTGCCCGGGTTGGTTAAAACCTGAATTCGGGACTAAAATTTTTTTTTCTCTCTTTCTCGTCCTATCTCGTCCCGGTTTTGATAGAATTAATGCCGGAATTATGTTTTTATTCTTTTGAATTTTTCTGCTATTTTTTTGGAATTTTCTAGCCCGGGTCCGTTTGGAACGGAATTCGGGACTAAATTTTTTTTCTTTCTCTCTCGGCCTAACTCATCTCGGTTTTGGTAGAAATAATGCCGGAATGATGTTTTTTAATTTTTTCAATTTTTTTGCTAATTTCTTGCTCGGGTCAGGTAGGAACGGAATTCGGGACTAAATTTTTTTTTTTCTCTTTCTCGGCGTATCTAATCCTGATTTCGATCGAAATAATGATGAAATTATTTTTTTGAATTTTTTTGCAATTTTTTTGGAATTTTCATGCCCGGGAAGAGTAGGAACGAAATACGGGACAAAATTTTTTTCCCCTCTTTCACGATCTATCTAATCCCGGTTTCGAAAGAAATAATGCTGGAATGATGTTTTTGAATTTTTTCGCTATTTTTTTTTTGGAGTTTTCTAGCCCGAGTAGGGTTGGAACGGAATTCGGGACTAAAACTTTTTTCTTTTTCTCGGCCTATCTAATCCCAGTTTCGATAGAAATAATGCCGGAATGATGTTTTTTAATTTTTTGAATTTTTTGCTATTTTTTTGGAATTTTCTTGCCCGGGTTGGGTAGGAACTGACTTCAGGGATAATTTTTTTTTTTTTTTCTCTTTCTCGGCCTATCTCATCCCAGTTTCGATAGAAATACTGCCGGAATGATGTTTTTGAATTTTTTCGCTATTTTTTTTTTTTTTTTGGTTTTCTAGCTCGTGTAGGGTTGGAATGGAATTCGGAACTAAATTTTTTTCCTTCTCTTTCTCGGCCTATCTAATCCCGTTTTGGATAGAAATAATGCCGGAATGATGTTTTTAAATTATTTTGCTATTTTTTTTGAATTTTCAAGCCCGGGTTGATTAGGAATGAAATTCTGGACTAAATTTTTTTTTTCTCTTTCTCGGCCTATCTTATCCCGGTTTCGATTGAAATAATGCGGGAATGATGTTTTTTTTTTTTTTTTTTTTTTTTTGCAATTTTTTTTTTTAATTTTCTTGCCTTGGTCGAGTAGGAACGGATTACAGGACTAAATTTTTTTTTTCTCTCTTTCTCGATCTACCTAATCCAGGTTTCATTAAAAATAATGCCGGAATGATGTTTTTGAATTTTTTCTCTATTTTTTTGGAGTTTTCTAGCCCGATTAGTGTTCGAACGTAATTCGGGACTAAATTTTTTTCTTTTTCTCGGCCTATCTAATCCCGGTTTTGATAGAAATAATGCCGGAATGATGTTTTTTAATTTTTTGAATTTTTTTTATTTTCTTGCCCGGATCAGGTAGGAACGGAATTCAGGACTAATTTTTTTTTTCTTTTTCTCGGCCTATCTAGTCCCGGTTTCGATAGAAATAATGCCGAAATGATGTTTTTGAATTTTTTCGCTATTTTTTTTGGAGTTTTCTAACCCAAGTAGGGTTGGAACGAAATTCAGGACTAAATTTTTTTTTTCTTTTTCTCGGCCTATCTAATCCCGGTTTCGATAGAAATAATGTCGGAATGATGTTTTATAATTTTTTGAATTTTTTTGCTATTTTTTTTTTAATTTTCTTGCCCGGGTCGAGTAGGAACGGAATACGGGGCTAAAATTTTTTTGTCTCTTTCTCGATCTATCTAATCTCGGTTTCGATAGAAATACAGCCGGAATGATGTTATCGAAATTTTTCGCTATTTTTTTTTTTTTTTGAGTTTTCTAGCTCGTGTAGGGTTGGAACGGAATTCGGGACTAAATTTTTTTCCTTCTCTTTCTCGGCCTATGTAATCCCGTTTTGGATAGAAATAATGCCGGAATGATGTTTTTAAATTTTTTTTGCTATTTTTTTGGAATTTTCTAGCCCGGGTCGGTTAGGAATGAAATTCTGAACTAAAATTTTTTTTTTTCTTTCTCGGACAATCTTATCCCAGTTTGGATAGAAATAATGCCGGAATGATGTTTTTTTATTTTCTGAATTTTTTTTGGCTTTTTTTTTAATTTTATTGCCCTGGTCGGGTAAAACCGGAATTCGGGACTAAATTTGTTTTCTCTCTTTCTCGGCATAACTCATCTCGGTTTTGATAGAAATAATGCCGGAATGATGTTTTTTAATTTTTTTGCTCATTTCTTGCTTGGGTCGGGTCGGAACGGAATTCGGCACTAAATTTTTTTCTTTTCTCTTTCTCGGCCTGTCTAATCCCGATTTCGATCGAAATAACCCTGAAATTATTTTTTTGAATTTTTTTTTCAATTTTTTTAGAATTTTCATGCCCGGGATTAGTGAGAACGGAATACGGGACACAATTATTTTCCCCTCTTTCACGATCTATCTAATCCCGGTTTCGAAAGAAATAATGCTGGAATGATGTTTTTGAATTTTCTCGCAATTTTTTTTGGAGTTTTCTAGCCCAAGTAGGGTTGGAACGGAATTCAGGACTAAATTTTTTTTTTCTTTTTCTCGGCCTATCTAATTCCGGTTTCGATAGAAATAATGTCGGAATGATGTTTTATAATATTTTGAATTTTTTTGCTATTTTTTTTGGAATTTTCTTGCCCGAGTCGAGTAGAAACGGAATACGGGGCTAAAATTTTTTGTCTCTTTCTCGATCTATCTATTCTCGGTTTCGATAGAAATACTGCCGGAATGAGTTTTTGAATTTTTTTGCTATTTTTTTTTTAGTTTTCTAGCTCGTGTAGGGTTGGAACGGAATTCGGGACTAAATTTTTTTCCTTCTATTTCTCGGCCTATCTAATCCCGTTTTGCATAGAAATAATGCCGGAATGATGTTTCTAAATTTTTTTGCTATTTTTTTGGAATTTTCTAGCCCGGGTCGGTTACGAATGAAATTCTGAACTAAATTTTTTTTTTCTTTCTCGGACAATCTTATCCCAGTTTGGATAGAAATAATACCGGAATGATGTTTTTTTATTTTTTGAATTTTTTTGCTTTTTTGCTTCTTTTTTTTTTATAATTTTCTTGCCCGGGTTGGTTAAAACCTGAATTCGGGACTAAAATTTTTTTTTCTCTCTTTCTCTTCCTATCTCGTCCCGGTTTTGATAGAATTAATGCCGGAATTATGTTTTTTATTCTTTTGAATTTTTCTGCTATTTTTTTGGAATTTTCTAGCCCGGGTCCGTTTGGAACGGAATTCGGGACTAAATTTTTTTTCTTTCTCTCTCGGCCTAACTCATCTCGGTTTTGATAGAAATAATGCCGGAATGATGTTTTTTAATTTTTTCAATTTTTTTGCTAATTTCTTGCTCGGGTCAGGTAGGAACGGAATTCGGGACTAAATTTTTTTTTTTTCTCTTTCTCGGCATATCTAATCCTGATTTCGATCGAAATAATGATGAAATTATTTTTTTGAATTTTTTTGCAATTTTTTTGGAATTTTCATGCCCGGGAAGAGTAGGAACGAAATACAGGACAAAATTTTTTTCCCCTCTTTCACGATCTATCTAATCCCGGTTTCGAAAGAAATAATGCTGGAATGATGTTTTTGAATTTTTTCGCTATTTTTTTTTTGGAGTTTTCTAGCCCGAGTAGGGTTGGAACGGAATTCGGGACTAAAACTTTTTTCTTTTTCTCGGCCTATCTAATCCCAGTTTCGATAGAAATAATGCCGGAATGATGTTTTTTAATTTTTTGAATTTTTTGCTATTTTTTTGGAATTTTCTTGCCCGGGTTGGGTAGGAACTGACTTCAGGGATAATTTTTTTTTTTTTCTCTTTCTCGGCCTATCTCATCCCGGTTTCGATAGAAATACTGCCGGAATGATGTTTTTGAATTTTTTCGCTATTTTTTTTTTTTTTTTGGTTTTCTAGCTCGTGTAGGGTTGGAACGGAATTCGGGACTAAATTTTTTTCCTTCTCTTTCTCGGCCTATCTAATCCTGTTTTGTATAGAAATAACGTCAGAATGATGTTTTTAAATTTTTTTGCTATTTTTTTTGAATTTTCATGCCCGGGTCGATTGGGAATGAAATTCTAGACTAAATTTTTTTTTTTCTCTTTCTCGCCCTATTTTTTTTATAATTTTTTTGCAATTTTTTTTTAATTTTCTTGCCTTGGTCGAGTAGGAACGGATTACAGGACTAAATTTTTTTTTCTCTCTTTCTCAATCTACCTAATCCCGGTTTCAATAAAAATAATGCCGGAATGATGTTTTTGAATTTTTTCTCTATTTTTTTGGAGTTTTCTAGCCCGAGTAGTGTTGGAACGTAATTCGGGACTAAATTTTTTTCTTTTTCTCGGCCTATCTAATCCCGGTTTTGATAGAAATAATGCCGGAATGATGTTTTTTAATTTTTTGAATTTTTTTTATTTTCTTGCCTGGATCAGGTAGGAACGGAATTCAGGACTATTTTTTTTTTCTCTTTCTCGGCCTATCTAATCCCGGTTTCGATAGAAATAATGCCGAAATGATGTTTTTGAATTTTTTCGCTATTTTTTCTGGAGTTTTCTAGCCCAAGTAGGGTTGGAACGGAATTCAGGACTAAATTTTTTTTTCTTTTTCTCGGCCTATCTAATCCCGGTTTCGATAGAAATACTGTCGGAATGATGTTTTATAATTTTTTGAATTTTTTTGCTATTTTTTTTTTGAATTTTCTTGCCCGGGTCGAGTAGGAACAGAATACGGGGCTAAAATTTTTTTGTCTCTTTCTCGATCTATCTAATCTCGGTTTCGATAGAAATACTGCCGGAATGATGTTTTTGAATTTTTTCGCTATTTTTTTTTTTTGAGTTTTCTAGCTCGTGTAGGGTTGGAACGGAATTCGGGACTAAATTTTTTTCCTTCTCTTTCTCGGCCTATGTAATCCCGTTTTGGATAGAAATAATGCCGGAATTATGTTCTTAAATTTTTTTGCTATTTTTTTGGAATTTTCTAGCCCGGGTCGGTTAGGAATGAAATTCTGAACTAAATTTTTTTTTTTCTTTCTCGGACAATCTTATCCCAGTTTGGATAGAAATAATGCCGTAATGATGTTTTTTAATTTTCTGAATTTTTTTGGCTTTTTTTTTTTTTTTTTTTTAAAAAAAATTTTCTTGCCCAGGTCGGGTAAAATCGGAATTCGGGACTAAATTTGTTTTCTCTCTTTCACGGCCTAACTCATCTCGGTTTTGATAGAAATAATGCCGGAATGATGTTTTTTAATTTTTTCAATTTTTTTGCTCATTTCTTGCGTGGGTCGGGTCGGAACGGAATTCGGGACTAAATTTTTTTCTTTTCTCTTTCTCAGCCTTTCTAATCCCGATTTCGATCGAAATAATGCTGAAATTATTTTTTTGAATTTTTTTTCAATTTTTTTGGAATTTTCATGCCCTGGATGAGTGGGAGCGGAATACGGGACAAAATTATTTTCCCCTCTTTCATGATCTATCTAATCCCGGTTTCGAAAGAAATAATGCTGGATTGATGTTCTTGAATTTTTTCGCAATTTTTTTTGGAGTTTTCTAGCCCAAGTAGGGTTGGAACGGAATTCAAGACTAATTTTTTTTTTCTTTTTCTCGGCCTATCTAATTCCGGTTTCGATAGAAATAATGTCGGAATGATGTTTTATAATATTTTGAATTTTTTTGCTATTTCTTTTGGAATTTTCTTGCCCGAGTTGAGTAGGAACGGAATACGGGGCAAAATTTTTTTTGTCTCTTTCTCGATCTATCTAATCTCGGTTTCGATAGAAATACAGCCGGAATGATGTTTTTGAATTTATTCGCTATTTTTTTTTAAGCTTTCTAGCTCGGGTAGGGTTGGAACGGAATTCGGGACTAAACTTTTTTCCTTCTCTTTCTCGGCCTATCTAATCCCGTTTTGGATAGAAATAACGCCGGAATGATGTTTTTAAATTTTTTTGCTATTCTTTTTGAATTTTCTAGCACGGGTCGGTTACGAATGAAATTCTGGACTAAATTGTTTTTTTCTTTCTCGGACAATCTTATCCCAGTTTGGATAGAAATAATGTCGGAATGATGTTTTTTGATTTTTTGAATTTTTTTGCTTTTTTGCTTTTATTTTTTTTATAATTTTCTTGCCCGGGTCGGGTAAAACCGGAATTCGGGACTAAATTTTTTTTTTCTCTCTTTCTAGTTCTATCTTGTCCCGGTTTTGATAAAATTAATGCCGGAATTATGTTTTTTAATTTTTTGAATTTTTCTGCTATTTTTTTGGAATTTTCTGGTCCGGGTCCATTTGGAACGGAATTCGGGACTAAAATTTTTTTTCTTTCTCCCTCGGCCTAACTCATCTCGGTTTTGATAGAAATAATGCCGGAATGATGTTTTTTAATTTTTTCAATTTTTTTGCTAATTTCTTGCTCGGGTCGGGTAGGAACGGAATTCGGGATTAAATTTTTTTTTTCTCTTTCTCGGCGTATCTAATCTCGATTTCAATCGAAATAATGCTGAAATTATTTTTTTTAATTTTTTTGGAATTTTCATTCCCGGGAAGAGTAGGAATGAAATACGGGACAAAATTTTTTTCCCCTCTTTCACGATCTATCTAATTCTGGTTTCGAAAGGAATAATGCTGGAATGATGTTTTTGAATTTTTTCGCTATTTTTTTTGGAGTTTTCTAGCCCGAGTAGGGTTGGAACTGAATTCGGGACAAAAAATTTTTTCTTTTTCTCGGCCTATCTAATCCCAATTTCGATAGAAGTAACGCCGGAATGATGTTTTTTAATTTTTTTAATTTTTTTGCTATTTTTTTGGAATTTTCTTGCCCGGGTTGGGTAGGAACTGACTTCGGGGATAAATTTTTTTTTTTTTCTCTTTCTCGGCCTATCTCATCCCGGTTTCGATAGAAATACTGCCGGAATGATGTTTTTGAATTGTTTCGCTATTTTTTTTTTTTTTTTTTTGGTTTTCTAGCTCGTGTAGGGTTGGAACGAAATTCGGGACTAAATTTTTTTCCTTCTCTTTCTCGGCCTATCTAATCCCGTTTTGGATAGAAATAATGCCGGAATGATGTTTTTAAATTTTTTTGCTATTTTTTTGGAATTTTCAAGCCCGGGTCGGTTAGGAATGAAATTCTGGACTAAATTTTTTTTTTCTTTCTCGGACAATCTTATCCCAGTTTGGATAGAAATAATGCCAGAATGATGTTTTTTTGTTTTTTGAATTTTTTTGAATTTTTTTGTTTTTTTTTGTTTTTTTTTTTTTTTTAATAATCTTCTTGCTCGGGTCGGGTAAAACCGGAATTCGGGACTAAATTTTTTTTCTCTCTTTCTCGTCCTATATCGTCCCGATTTTGATAGAATTAATGCCGGAATTATGTTTTTTAATTTTTTGAATTTTTCTGCTATTTTTTTGGAATTTTCTAGCCCAGGTCCGTTTGGAACGGAATTCGGGACTAAATTTTTTTTCTTTCTCTCTCGGCCTAACTCATCTCGGTTTTGATGGAAATAATGCCGGAATGGTGTTTGTAAATTTTTTCAATTTTTTTGCTAATTTCTTGATCGGGTCGGGTAGGAACGGAATTCGGGACTAAATTTTTTTTTTTTCTCTTTCTCGGCGTATCTAATCCCGATTTCGATCGAAATAATGGTGAAATTATTTTTTTGAATTTTTTTGTAATTTTTTTGGAATTTTCATGCCCGGGATGTGTAGGAACGGAATACGGGACAAATTTTTTTTCCCTTCTTTCACGATCTATCTAATCCCGGTTTCGAAAGATATAACGCTGGAATGATGTTTTTAAATTTTTTGCTATTTTTTTGGAATTTTCTGGCCCGGGTCGGCTAGGAATGAAATTCTGGACTAAATTTTTTTTTTCTTTCTCGGACAATCTTATCCCAGTTTGGATAGAAATAATGCCGGAATGATGTTTTTTAGTTTTTTGAATTTTTTTGCTTTTTATTTTTTATTTTTTTATAATTTTCTTGCCCGGGTCGGGTAAAACCGGAATTCGGGACTAAATTTTTTTTTTTTCTCTTTCTCGTCCTATCTCGTCCCGGTTTTGATAGAATTAATGCCGGAATTATGTTTTTTAATTTTTTGAATTTTTCTGCTATTTTTTTGGAATTTTCTAGCCCGGGTCCGTTTGGAACGGAATTCGGGACTAAATTTTTTTTCTTTCTCTCTCGGCCTAACTCATCTCGGTTTTGATGCAAATAATGCCGGAATGGTGTTTTTAAATTTTTTCAGTTTTTTTGCTAATTTCTTGCTCGGGTCGGGTAGGAACGGAATTCGGGACTAAATTTTTTTTTTTTCTCTTTCTCGGCGTATCTAATCCCGATTTCGATCGAAATAATGCTGAAATTATTTTTTTGAATTTTTTTGTAATTTTTTGGAAATTTTCATGCCCGGGATGTGTAGGAACGGAATACGGGACAAATTTTTTTTCCCCTCTTTCACGATCTATCTAATCCCGGTTTCGAATGATATAATGCTGGAATGATGTTTTTAAATTTTTTGCTATTTTTTTGGAATTTTCTGGCCCGGGTCGGCTAGGAATGAAATTCTGGACTAAATTTTTTTTTTCTTTCTCGGACAATCTTATCCCAGTTTGGATAGAAATAATGCCGGAATGATGTTTTTTAGTTTTTTGAATTTTTTTGCTTTTGATTTTTTATTTTTTTATAATTTTCTTGCCCGGGTCGGGTAAAATCGGAATTCGGGACTAAATTTTTTTTTTTTTCTCTTTCTCGTCCTATCTCGTCCCGGTTTTGATAGAATTAATGCCGGAATTATGTTTTTTAATTTTTTGAATTTTTCTGCTATTTTTTTGGAATTTTCTAGCCCGGGTCCGTTTGGAACGGAATTCGGGACTAAATTTTTTTTCTTTCTCTCTCGGCCTAACTCATCTCGGTTTTGATGCAAATAATGCCGGAATGGTGTTTTTAAATTTTTTCAATTTTTTTGCTAATTTCTTGCTCGGGTCGGGTAGGAACGGAATTCGGGACTAAATTTTTTTTTTTCTCTTTCTCGGCGTATCTAATCCCGATTTCGATCGAAATAATGCTGAAATTATTTTTTTGAATTTTTTTGTTATTTTTTTGGAATTTTCATGCCCGGGATGTGTAGGAACGGAATACGGGACAAATTTTTTTTCCCCTCTTTCACGATCTATCTAATCCCAGTTTCGAAAGATATAATGCTGGAATGATGTTTTTGAATTTTTTCGCTATTTTTTTGGGAGTTTTCTAGCCTGAGTAGGGTTGGAACGGAATTGGGCACTAAAACGTTTTTCTCTTTCCCGGCCTATCTAATCCCAGTTTTGATAGAAATAATGTCGGAATGATGTTTTTTAATTTTTTGAATTTTTCTGCTATTTTTTTGGAATTTTCTAGCCCGGGTCCGTTTGGAACGGAATTCGGGACTAAATTTTTTTTCTTTCTCTCTCGGCCTAACTCATTTAGGTTTTGATGCAAATAATGCAGGAATGGTGTTTTTAAATTTTTTCAGTTTTTTTGCTAATTTCTTGCTCGGGTCGGGTAGGAACGGAATTCGGGACTAAATTTTTTTTTTTTCTCTTTCTCGGCGTATCTAATCCCAATTTCGATCGAAATAATGCTGAAATTATTTTTTTGAATTTTTTTGTTATTTTTTTGGAATTTTCATGCCCGGGATGTGTAGGAACGGAATACGGGACAAATTTTTTTTCCCCTCTTTCACGATCTATCTAATCCCAGTTTCGAAAGATATAATGCTGGAATGATGTTTTTGAATTTTTTCGCTATTTTTTTGGGAGTTTTCTAGCCTGAGTAGGGTTGGAACGGAATTGGGCACTAAAATGTTTTTCTCTTTCCCGGCCTATCTAATCCCAGTTTTGATAGAAATAATGTCGGAATGATGTTTTTTAATTTTTTGAATTTTTCTGCTATTTTTTTGGAATTTTCTAGCCCGGGTCCGTTTGGAACGGAATTCGGGACTAAATTTTTTTTCTTTCTCTCTCGGCCTAACTCATCTCGGTTTTGATGCAAATAATGCCGGAATGGTGTTTTTAAATTTTTTCAGTTTTTTTGCTAATTTCTTGCTCGGGTCGGGTAGGAACGGAATTCGGGACTAAATTTTTTTTTTTCTCTTTCTTGGCGTATCTAATCCCGATTTCGATCGAAATAATGCTGAAATTATTTTTTTGAATTTTTTTGTAATTTTTTTGGAATTTTCATGCCCGGGATGTGTAGGAACGGAATACGGGACAAATTTTTTTCCCCTCTTTCACGATCTATCTAATCCCGGTTTCGAAAGATATAATGCTGGAATGATGTTTTTAAATTTTTTGCTATTTTTTTTGAATTTTCTGGCCCGGGTCGGCTAGGAATAAAATTCTGGACTAAATTTTTTTTTTCTTTCTCGGACAATCTTATCCCAGTTTGGATAGAAATAATGCCGGAATGATGTTTTTTAGTTTTTTGAATTTTTTTGCTTTTTATTTTTTATTTTTTTATAATTTTCTTGCCCGGGTCGGGTAAAACCGGAATTCGGGACTAAATTTTTTTTTTTTCTCTTTCTCGTCCTATCTCGTCCCGGTTTTGATAGAATTAATGCCGGAATTATGTTTTTAAATTTTTTGAATTTTTCTGCTATTTTTTTGGAATTTTCTAGCCCGGGTCCGTTTGGAACAGAATTCGGGACTAAATTTTTTTTCTTTCTCTCTCGGCCTAACTCATCTCGGTTTTGATGCAAATAATGCCGGAATGGTGTTTTTAAATTTTTTCAGTTTTTTTGCTAATTTCTTGCTCGGGTCGGGTAGGAACGGAATTTGGGACTAAATTTTTTTTTTTCTCTTTCTCGGCGTATCTAATCCCGATTTCGATCGAAATAATGCTGAAATTATTTTTTTGAATTTTTTTGTTATTTTTTTGGAATTTTCATGCCCGGGATGTGTAGGAACGGAATACGGGACAAATTTTTTTTCCCCTCTTTCACGATCTATCTAATCCCAGTTTCGAAAGATATAATGCTGGAATGATGTTTTTGAATTTTTTCGCTATTTTTTTGGGAGTTTTCTAGCCTGAGTAGGGTTGGAACGGAATTGGGCACTAAAACGTTTTTCTCTTTCCCGGCCTATCTAATCCCAGTTTTGATAGAAATAATGTCGGAATGATGTTTTTAAATTTTTTGAATTTTTCTGCTATTTTTTTGGAATTTTCTAGCCCGGGTCCGTTTGGAACGGAATTCGGGACTAAATTTTTTTTCTTTCTCTCTCGGCCTAACTCATCTCGGTTTTGATGCAAATAATGCCGGAATGGTGTTTTTAAATTTTTTCAGTTTTTTTGCTAATTTCTTGCTCGGGTCGGGTAGGAACGGAATTCGGGACTAAATTTTTTTTTTTTCTCTTTCTCGGCGTATCTAATCCCGATTTCGATCGAAATAATGCTGAAATTATTTTTTTGAATTTTTTTGTAATTTTTTTGGAATTTTCATGCCCGGGATGTGTAGGAACGGAATACGGGACAAATTTTTTTTTCCCTCTTTCACGATCTATCTAATCCCGGTTTCGAAAGATATAATGCTGGAACGATGTTTTTAAATTTTTTGCTATTTTTTTGGAATTTTCTGGCCCGGGTCGGCTAGGAATGAAATTCTGGACTAAATTTTTTTTTTTCTTTCTCGGACAATCTTATCCCAGTTTGGATAGAAATAATGCCGGAATGATGTTTTTTAGTTTTTTGAATTTTTTTTCTTTTTATTTTTTATTTTTTTATAATTTTCTTGCCCGGGTCGGGTAAAACCGGAATTCGGGACTAAATTTTTTTTTTTTCTCTTTCTCGTCCTATCTCGTCCCGGTTTTGATAGAATTAATGCCGGAATTATGTTTTTTAATTTTTTGAATTTTTCTGCTATTTTTTTGGAATTTTCTAGCCCGGGTCCGTTTGGAACGGAATTCGGGACTAAATTTTTTTTCTTTCTCTCTCGGCCTAACTCATCTCGGTTTTGATGCAAATAATGCCGGAATGGTGTTTTTAAATTTTTTCAGTTTTTTTGCTAATTTCTTGCTCGGGTCGGGTAGGAACGGAATTCGGGACTAAATTTTTTTTTTTCTCTTTCTCGGCGTATCTAATCCCGATTTCGATCGAAATAATGCTGAAATTATTTTTTTGAATTTTTTTGTAATTTTTTTGGAATTTTCATGCCCGGGATGTGTAGGAACGGAATACGGGAAAAATTTTTTTTCCCCTCTTTCACGATCTATCTAATCCCGGTTTCGAAAGATATAATGCTGGAATGATGTTTTTAAATTTTTTGCTATTTTTTTGGAATTTTCTGGCCCGGGTCGGCTAGGAATGAAATTCTGGACTAAATTTTTTTTTTCTTTCTCGGACAATCTTATCCCAGTTTGGATAGAAATAATGCCGGAATGATGTTTTTTAGTTTTTTGAATTTTTTTGCTTTTGATTTTTTATTTTTTTATAATTTTCTTGCCCGGGTCGGGTAAAATCGGAATTCGGGACTAAATTTTTTTTTTTTTCTCTTTCTCGTCCTATCTCGTCCCGGTTTTGATAAAATTAATGCCGGAATTATGTTTTTTAATTTTTTGAATTTTTCTGCTATTTTTTTGGAATTTTCTAGCCCGGGTCCGTTTGGAACGGAATTCGGGACTAAATTTTTTTTCTTTCTCTCTCGGCCTAACTCATCTCGGTTTTGATGCAAATAATGCCGGAATGGTGTTTTTAAATTTTTTCAGTTTTTTTGCTAATTTCTTGCTCGGGTCGGGTAGGAACGGAATTCGGGACTAAATTTTTTTTTTTCTCTTTCTCGGCGTATCTAATCCCGATTTCGATCGAAATAATGCTGAAATTATTTTTTTGAATTTTTTTGTTATTTTTTTGGAATTTTCATGCCCGGGATGTGTAGGAACGGAATACGGGACAAATTTTTTTTCCCCTCTTTCACGATCTATCTAATCCCAGTTTCGAAAGATATAATGCTGGAATGATGTTTTTGAATTTTTTCGCTATTTTTTTGGGAGTTTTCTAGCCTGAGTAGGGTTGGAACGGAATTGGGCACTAAAACGTTTTTCTCTTTCCCGGCCTATCTAATCCCAGTTTTGATAGAAATAATGTCGGAATGATGTTTTTTAATTTTTTGAATTTTTCTGCTATTTTTTTGGAATTTTCTAGCCCGGGTCCGTTTGGAACGGAATTCGGGACTAAATTTTTTTTCTTTCTCTCTCGGCCTAACTCATCTCGGTTTTGATGCAAATAATGCCGGAATGGTGTTTTTAAATTTTTTCAGTTTTTTTGCTAATTTCTTGCTCGGGTCGGGTAGGAACGGAATTCGGGACTAAATTTTTTTTTTTTCTCTTTCTCGGCGTATCTAATCCCGATTTCGATCGAAATAATGATGAAATTATTTTTTTGAATTTTTTTGTTATTTTTTTGGAATTTTCATGCCCGGGATGTGTAGGAACGGAATACGGGACAAATTTTTTTTCCCCTCTTTCACGATCTATCTAATCCCAGTTTCGAAAGATATAATGCTGGAATGATGTTTTTGAATTTTTTCGCTATTTTTTTGGGAGTTTTCTAGCCTGAGTAGGGTTGGAACGGAATTGGGCACTAAAACGTTTTTCTCTTTCCCGGCCTATCTAATCCCAGTTTTGATAGAAATAATGTCGGAATGATGTTTTTTAATTTTTTGAATTTTTCTGCTATTTTTTTGGAATTTTCTAGCCCGGGTCCGTTTGGAACGGAATTCGGGACTAAATTTTTTTTCTTTCTCTCTCGGCCTAACTCATCTCGGTTTTGATGCAAATAATGCCGGAATGGTGTTTTTAAATTTTTTCAGTTTTTTTGCTAATTTCTTGCTCGGGTCGGGTAGGAACGGAATTCGGGACTAAATTTTTTTTTTTTCTCTTTCTTGGCGTATCTAATCCCGATTTCGATCGAAATAATGCTGAAATTATTTTTTTGAATTTTTTTGTAATTTTTTTGGAATTTTCATGCCCGGGATGTGTAGGAACGGAATACGGGACAAATTTTTTTCCCCTCTTTCACGATCTATCTAATCCCGGTTTCGAAAGATATAATGCTGGAATGATGTTTTTAAATTTTTTGCTATTTTTTTGGAATTTTCTGGCCCGGGTCGGCTAGGAATAAAATTCTGGACTAAATTTTTTTTTTCTTTCTCGGACAATCTTATCCCAGTTTGGATAGAAATAATGCCGGAATGATGTTTTTTAGTTTTTTGAATTTTTTTGCTTTTTATTTTTTATTTTTTTATAATTTTCTTGCCCGGGTCGGGTAAAACCGGAATTCGGGACTAAATTTTTTTTTTTTCTCTTTCTCGTCCCGGTTTTGATAGAATTAATGCCGGAATTATGTTTTTAAATTTTTTGAATTTTTCTGCTATTTTTTTGGAATTTTCTAGCCCGGGTCCGTTTGGAACGGAATTCGGGACTAAATTGTTTTTCTTTCTCTCTCGGCCTAACTAATCTCGGTTTTGATGCAAATAATGCCGGAATGGTGTTTTTAAATTTTTTCAGTTTTTTTGCTAATTTCTTGCTCGGGTCGGGTAGGAACGGAATTTGGGACTAAATTTTTTTTTTTCTCTTTCTCGGCGTATCTAATCCCGATTTCGATCGAAATAATGCTGAAATTATTTTTTTGAATTTTTTTGTTATTTTTTTGGAATTTTCATGCCCGGGATGTGTAGGAACGGAATACGGGACAAATTTTTTTTCCCCTCTTTCACGATCTATCTAATCCCAGTTTCGAAAGATATAATGCTGGAATGATGTTTTTGAATTTTTTCGCTATTTTTTTGGGAGTTTTCTAGCCTGAGTAGGGTTGGAACGGAATTGGGCACTAAAACGTTTTTCTCTTTCCCGGCCTATCTAATCCCAGTTTTGATAGAAATAATGTCGGAATGATGTTTTTAAATTTTTTGAATTTTTCTGCTATTTTTTTGGAATTTTCTAGCCCGGGTCCGTTTGGAACGGAATTCGGGACTAAATTTTTTTTCTTTCTCTCTCGGCCTAACTCATCTCGGTTTTGATGCAAATAATGCCGGAATGGTGTTTTTAAATTTTTTCAGTTTTTTTGCTAATTTCTTGCTCGGGTCGGGTAGGAACGGAATTCGGGACTAAATTTTTTTTTTTCTCTTTCTCGGCGTATCTAATCCCGATTTCGATCGAAATAATGCTGAAATTATTTTTTTGAATTTTTTTGTAATTTTTTTGGAATTTTCATGCCCGGGATGTGTAGGAACGGAATACGGGACAAATTTTTTTTTCCCTCTTTCACGATCTATCTAATCCCGGTTTCGAAAGATATAATGCTGGAACGATGTTTTTAAATTTTTTGCTATTTTTTTGGAATTTTCTGGCCCGGGTCGGCTAGGAATGAAATTCTGGACTAAATTTTTTTTTTTCTTTCTCGGACAATCTTATCCCAGTTTGGATAGAAATAATGCCGGAATGATGTTTTTTAGTTTTTTGAATTTTTTTTCTTTTTATTTTTTATTTTTTTATAATTTTCTTGCCCGGGTCGGGTAAAACCGGAATTCGGGACTAAATTTTTTTTTTTTCTCTTTCTCGTCCTATCTCGTCCCGGTTTTGATAGAATTAATGCCGGAATTATGTTTTTTAATTTTTTGAATTTTTCTGCTATTTTTTTGGAATTTTCTAGCCCGGGTCCGTTTGGAACGGAATTCGGGACTAAATTTTTTTTCTTTCTCTCTCGGCCAAACTCATCTCGGTTTTGATGCAAATAATGCCGGAATGGTGTTTTTAAATTTTTTCAGTTTTTTTGCTAATTTCTTGCTCGGGTCGGGTAGGAACGGAATTCGGGACTAAATTTTTTTTTTTTTCTCTTTCTCGGCGTATCTAATCCCGATTTCGATCGAAATAATGCTGAAATTATTTTTTTGAATTTTTTTGTAATTTTTTTGGAATTTTCATGCCCGGGATGTGTAGGAACGGAATACGGGAAAAAATTTTTTTCCCCTCTTTCACGATCTATCTAATCCCGGTTTCGAAAGATATAATGCTGGAATGATGTTTTTAAATTTTTTGCTATTTTTTTGGAATTTTCTGGCCCGGGTCGGCTAGGAATGAAATTCTGGACTAAATTTTTTTTTTCTTTCTCGGACAATCTTATCCCAGTTTGGATAGAAATAATGCCGGAATGATGTTTTTTAGTTTTTTGAATTTTTTTGCTTTTGATTTTTTATTTTTTTATAATTTTCTTGCCCGGGTCGGGTAAAATCGGAATTCGGGACTAAATTTTTTTTTTTTTCTCTTTCTCGTCCTATCTCGTCCCGGTTTTGATAAAATTAATGCCGGAATTATGTTTTTTAATTTTTTGAATTTTTCTTCTATTTTTTTGGAATTTTCTAGCCCGGGTCCGTTTGGAACGGAATTCGGGACTAAATTTTTTTTCTTTCTCTCTCGGCCTAACTCATCTCGGTTTTGATGCAAATAATGCCGGAATGGTGTTTTTAAATTTTTTCAGTTTTTTTGCTAATTTCTTGCTCGGGTCGGGTAGGAACGGAATTCGGGACTAAATTTTTTTTTTTCTCTTTCTCGGCGTATCTAATCCCGATTTCGATCGAAATAATGCTGAAATTATTTTTTTGAATTTTTTTGTTATTTTTTTGGAATTTTCATGCCCAGGATGTGTAGGAACGGAATACGGGACAAATTTTTTTTCCCCTCTTTCACGATCTATCTAATCCCAGTTTCGAAAGATATAATGCTGGAATGATGTTTTTGAATTTTTTCGCTATTTTTTTGGGAGTTTTCTAGCCTGAGTAGGGTTGGAACGGAATTGGGCACTAAAACGTTTTTCTCTTTCCCGGCCTATCTAATCCCAGTTTTGATAGAAATAATGTCGGAATGATGTTTTTTAATTTTTTGAATTTTTCTGCTATTTTTTTGGAATTTTCTAGCCCGGGTCCGTTTAGAACGGAATTCGGGACTAAATTTTTTTTCTTTCTCTCTCGGCCTAACTCATCTCGGTTTTGATGCAAATAATGCCGGAATGGTGTTTTTAAATTTTTTCAGTTTTTTTGCTAATTTCTTGCTCGGGTCGGGTAGGAACGGAATTCGGGACTAAATTTTTTTTTTTTTCTCTTTCTTGTCGTATCTAATCCCGATTTCGATCGAAATAATGCTGAAATTATTTTTTTGAATTTTTTTGTAATTTTTTTGGAATTTTCATGCCCGGGATGTGTAGGAACGGAATACGGGACAAATTTTTTTCCCCTCTTTCACGATCTATCTAATCCCGGTTTCGAAAGATATAATGCTGGAATGATGTTTTTAAATTTTTTGCTATTTTTTTGGAATTTTCTGGCCCGGGTCGGCTAGGAATAAAATTCTGGACTAAATTTTTTTTTTCTTTCTCGGACAATCTTATCCCAGTTTGGATAGAAATAATGCCGGAATGATGTTTTTTAGTTTTTTGAATTTTTTTGCTTTTTATTTTTTATTTTTTTATAATTTTCTTGCCCGGGTCGGGTAAAACCGGAATTCGGGACTAAATTTTTTTTTTTTCTCTTTCTCGTCTCGGTTTTGATAGAATTAATGCCGGAATTATGTTTTTAAAGTTTTTGAATTTTTCTGCTATTTTTTTGGAATTTTCTAGCCCGGGTCCGTTTGGAACGGAATTCGGGACTAAATTGTTTTTCTTTCTCTCTCGGCCTAACTAATCTCGGTTTTGATGCAAATAATGCCGGAATGGTGTTTTTAAATTTTTTCAGTTTTTTTGCTAATTTCTTGCTCGGGTCGGGTAGGAACGGAATTTGGGACTAAATTTTTTTTTTTCTCTTTCTCGGCGTATCTAATCCCGATTTCGATCGAAATAATGCTGAAATTATTTTTTTGAATTTTTTTGTAATTTTTTTGGAATTTTCATGCCCGGGATGTGTAGGAACGGAATACGGGACAAATTTTTTTTCCCCTCTTTCACGATCTATCTAATCCCAGTTTCGAAAGATATAATGCTGGAATGATGTTTTTGAATTTTTTCGCTATTTTTTTGGGAGTTTTCTAGCCTGAGTAGGGTTGGAACGGAATTGGGCACTAAAACGTTTTTCTCTTTCCCGGCCTATCTAATCCCAGTTTTGATAGAAATAATGTCGGAATGATGTTTTTAAATTTTTTGAATTTTTCTGCTATTTTTTTGGAATTTTCTAGCCCGGGTCCGTTTGGAACGGAATTCGGGACTAAATTTTTTTTCTTTCTCTCTCGGCCTAACTCATCTCGGTTTTGATGCAAATAATGCCGGAATGGTGTTTTTAAATTTTTTCAGTTTTTTTGCTAATTTCTTGCTCGGGTCGGGTAGGAACGGAATTCGGGACTAAATTTTTTTTTTTCTCTTTCTCGGCGTATCTAATCCCGATTTCGATCGAAATAATGCTGAAATTATTTTTTTGAATTTTTTTGTAATTTTTTTGGAATTTTCATGCCCGGGATGTGTAGGAACGGAATACGGGACAAATTTTTTTTTCCCTCTTTCACGATCTATCTAATCCCGGTTTCGAAAGATATAATGCTGGAACGATGTTTTTAAATTTTTTGCTATTTTTTTGGAATTTTCTGGCCCGGGTCGGCTAGGAATGAAATTCTGGACTAAATTTTTTTTTTTCTTTCTCGGACAATCTTATCCCAGTTTGGATAGAAATAATGCCGGAATGATGTTTTTTAGTTTTTTGAATTTTTTTTCTTTTTATTTTTTATTTTTTTATAATTTTCTTGCCCGGGTCGGGTAAAACCGGAATTCGGGACTAAATTTTTTTTTTTTCTCTTTCTCGTCCTATCTCGTCCCGGTTTTGATAGAATTAACGCCGGAATTATGTTTTTTAATTTTTTGAATTTTTCTGCTATTTTTTTGGAATTTTCTAGCCCGGGTCCGTTTGGAACGGAATTCGGGACTAAATTTTTTTTCTTTCTCTCTCGGCCTAACTCATCTCGGTTTTGATGCAAATAATGCCGGAATGGTGTTTTTAAATTTTTTCAGTTTTTTTGCTAATTTCTTGCTCGGGTCGGGTAGGAACGGAATTCGGGACTAAATTTTTTTTTTTTTCTCTTTCTCGGCGTATCTAATCCCGATTTCGATCGAAATAATGCTGAAATTATTTTTTTGAATTTTTTTGTAATTTTTTTGGAATTTTCATGCCCGGGATGTGTAGGAACGGAATACGGGAAAATTTTTTTTTCCCCTCTTTCACGATCTATCTAATCCCGGTTTCGAAAGATATAATGCTGGAATGATGTTTTTAAATTTTTTGCTATTTTTTTGGAATTTTCTGGCCCGGGTCGGCTAGGAATGAAATTCTGGACTAAATTTTTTTTTTCTTTCTCGGACAATCTTATCCCAGTTTGGATAGAAATAATGCCGGAATGATGTTTTTTAGTTTTTTGAATTTTTTTGCTTTTTATTTTTTATTTTTTATAATTTTCTTGCCCGGGTCGGGTAAAACCGGAATTCGGGACTAAATTTTTTTTTTTTTCTCTTTCTCATCCTATCTCGTCCCGGTTTTGATAGAATTAATGCCGGAATTATGTTTTTTAATTTTTTGAATTTTTCTGCTATTTTTTTGGAATTTTCTAGCCCGGGTCCGTTTGGAACGGAATTCGGGACTAAATTTTTTTTCTTTCTCTCTCGGCCTAACTCATCTCGGTTTTGATGCAAATAATGCCGGAATGGTGTTTTTAAATTTTTTCAGTTTTTTTGCTAATTTCTTGCTCGGGTCGGGTAGGAACGGAATTCGGGACTAAATTTTTTTTTTTCTCTTTCTCGGCGTATCTAATCCCGATTTCGATCGAAATAATGCTGAAATTATTTTTTTGAATTTTTTTGTTATTTTTTTGGAATTTTCATGCCCGGGATGTGTAGGAACGGAATACGGGACAAATTTTTTTTCCCCTCTTTCACGATCTATCTAATCCCAGTTTCGAAAGATATAATGCTGGAATGATGTTTTTGAATTTTTCTGCTATTTTTTTGGAATTTTCTAGCCCGGGTCCGTTTGGAACGGAATTCGGGACTAAATTTTTTTTCTTTCTCTCTCGGCCTAACTCATCTCGGTTTTGATGCAAATAATGCCGGAATGGTGTTTTTAAATTTTTTCAGTTTTTTTGCTAATTTCTTGCTCGGGTCGGGTAGGAACGGAATTCGGGACTAAATTTTTTTTTTTCTCTTTCTCGGCGTATCTAATCCCGATTTCGATCGAAATAATGCTGAAATTATTTTTTTGAATTTTTTTATTATTTTTTTGGAATTTTCATGCCCGGGATGTGTAGGAACGGAATACGGGACAAATTTTTTTTCCCCTCTTTCACGATCTATCTAATCCCAGTTTCGAAAGATATAATGCTGGAATGATGTTTTTGAATTTTTTCGCTATTTTTTTGGGAGTTTTCTAGCCTGAGTAGGGTTGGAACGGAATTGGGCACTAAAACGTTTTTCTCTTTCCCGGCCTATCTAATCCCAGTTTTGATAGAAATAATGTCGGAATGATGTTCTTAAATTTTTTGAATTTTTCTGCTATTTTTTTGGAATTTTCTAGCCCGGGTCCGTTTGGAACGGAATTCGGGACTAAATTTTTTTTATTTCTCTCTCGGCCTAACTCATCTCGGTTTTGATGCAAATAATGCCGGAATGGTGTTTTTAAATTTTTTCAGTTTTTTTGCTAATTTCTTGCTCGGGTCGGGTAGGAACGGAATTCGGGACTAAATTTTATTTTTTCTCTTTCTCGGCGTATCTAATCCCGATTTCGATCGAAATAATGCTGAAATTATTTTTTTGTAATTTTTTTGGAATTTTCATGCCCGGGATGTGTAGGAACGGAATACGGGACAAATTTTTTTTCCCCTCTTTCACGATCTATCTAATCCCAGTTTCGAAAGATATAATGCTGGAATGATGTTTTTGAATTTTTTCGCTATTTTTTTGGGAGTTTTCTAGCCTGAGTAGGGTTGGAACGGAATTGGGCACTAAAACGATTTTCTCTTTCCCGGCCTATCTAATCCCAGTTTTGATAGAAATAATGTCGGAATGATGTTTTTAAATTTTTTGAATTTTTCTGCTATTTTTTTGGAATTTTCTAGCCCGGGTCCGTTTGGAACGGAATTCGGGACTAAATTTTTTTTCTTTCTCTCTCGGCCTAACTCATCTCGGTTTTGATGCAAATAATGCCGGAATGGTGTTTTTAAATTTTTTCAGTTTTTTTGCTAATTTCTTGCTCGGGTCGGGTAGGAACGGAATTCGGGACTAAATTTTTTTTTTTCTCTTTCTCGGCGTATCTAATCCCGATTTCGATCGAAATAATGCTGAAATTATTTTTTTGAATTTTTTTGTTATTTTTTTGGAATTTTCATGCCCGGGATGTGTAGGAACGAAATACGGGACAAATTTTTTTTCCCCTCTTTCACGATCTATATAATCCCAGTTTCGAAAGATATAATGCTGGAATGATGTTTTTGAATTTTTTTGCTATTTTTTTGGGAGTTTTCTAGCCTGAGTAGGGTTGGAACGGAATTGGGCACTAAAACGTTTTTCTCTTTCCCGGCCTATCTAATCCCAGTTTTGATAGAAATAATGTCGGAATGATGTTTTTAAATTTTTTGAATTTTTCTGCTATTTTTTTGGAATTTTCTAGCCCGGGTCCGTTTGGAACGGAATTCGGGACTAAATTTTTTTTCTTTCTCTCTCGGCCTAACTCATCTCGGTTTTGATGCAAATAATGCCGGAATGGTGTTTTTAAATTTTTTCAGTTTTTTTGCTAATTTCTTGCTCGGGTCGGGTAGGAACGGAATTCGGGACTAAATTTTTTTTTTTCTCTTTCTCGGCGTATCTAATCCCGATTTCGATCGAAATAATGCTGAAATTATTTTTTTGAATTTTTTTGTAATTTTTTTGGAATTTTCATGCCCGGGATGTGTAGGAACGGAATACGGGACAAATTTTTTTTTCCCTCTTTCACGATCTATCTAATCCCGGTTTCGAAAGATATAATGCTGGAACGATGTTTTTAAATTTTTTGCTATTTTTTTGGAATTTTCTGGCCCAGGTCGGCTAGGAATGAAATTCTGGACTAAATTTTTTTTTTTCTTTCTCGGACAATCTTATCCCAGTTTGGATAGAAATAATGCCGGAATGATGTTTTTTAGTTTTTTGAATTTTTTTTTTTTTATTTTTTATTTTTTTATAATTTTCTTGCCCGGGTCGGGTAAAACCGGAATTCGGGACTAAATTTTTTTTTTTTCTCTTTCTCGTCCTATCTCGTCCCGGTTTTGATAGAATTAATTCCGGAATTATGTTTTTTAATTTTTTGAATTTTTCTGCTATTTTTTTGGAATTTTCTAGCCCGGGTCCGTTTGGAACGGAATTCGGGACTAAATTTTTTTTCTTTCTCTCTCGGCCTAACTCATCTCGGTTTTGATGCAAATAATGCCGGAATGGTGTTTTTAAATTTTTTCAGTTTTTTTGCTAATTTCTTGCTCGGGTCGGGTAGGAACGGAATTCGGGACTAAATTTTTTTTTTTTCTCTTTCTCGGCGTATCTAATCCCGATTTCGATCGAAATAATGCTGAAATTATTTTTTTGAATTTTTTTGTAATTTTTTTGGAATTTTCATGCCCGGGATGTGTAGGAACGGAATACGGGACAAATTTTTTTTTCCCTCTTTCACGATCTATCTAATCCCGGTTTCGAAAGATATAATGCTGGAATGATGTTTTTAAATTTTTTGCTATTTTTTTGGAATTTTCTGGCCCGGGTCGGCTAGGAATGAAATTCTGGACTAAATTTTTTTTTTCTTTCTCGGACAATCTTATCCCAGTTTGGATAGAAATAATGCCGGAATGATGTTTTTTAGTTTTTTGAATTTTTTTTCTTTTTATTTTTTATTTTTTTATAATTTTCTTGCCCGGGTCGGGTAAAACCGGAATTCGGGACTAAATTTTTTTTTTTTCTCTTTCTCGTCCTATCTCGTCCCGGTTTTGATAGAGTTAATGCCGGAATTATGTTTTTTAATTTTTTGAATTTTTCTGCTATTTTTTTGGAATTTTCTAGCCCGGGTCCGTTTGGAACGGAATTCGGGACTAAATTTTTTTTCTTTCTCTCTCGGCCTAACTCATCTCGGTTTTGATGCAAATAATGCCGGAATGGTGTTTTTAAATTTTTTCAGTTTTTTTGCTAATTTCTTGCTCGGGTCGGGTAGGAACGGAATTCGGGACTAAATTTTTTTTTTTCTCTTTCTCGGCGTATCTAATCCCGATTTCGATCGAAATAATGCTGAAATTATTTTTTTGAATTTTTTTGTAATTTTTTTGGAATTTTCATGCCCGGGATGTGTAGGAACGGAATACGGGACAAATTTTTTTTCCCCTCTTTCACGATCTATCTAATCCCAGTTTCGAAAGATATAATGCTGGAATGATGTTTTTGAATTTTTTCGCTATTTTTTTGGGAGTTTTCTAGCCTGAGTAGGGTTGGAACGGAATTGGGCACTAAAACGTTTTTCTCTTTCCCGGCCTATCTAATCCCAGTTTTGATAGAAATAATGTCGGAATGATGTTTTTAAATTTTTTGAATTTTTCTGCTATTTTTTTGGAATTTTCTAGCCCGGGTCCGTTTGGAACGGAATTCGGGACTAAATTTTTTTTCTTTCTCTCTCGGCCTAACTCATCTCGGTTTTGATGCAAATAATGCCGGAATGGTGTTTTTAAATTTTTTCAGTTTTTTTGCTAATTTCTTGCTCGGGTCGGGTAGGAACGGAATTCGGGACTAAATTTTTTTTTTTCTCTTTCTCGGCGTATCTAATCCCGATTTCGATCGAAATAATGCTGAAATTATTTTTTTGAATTTTTTTGTAATTTTTTTGGAATTTTCATGCCCGGGATGTGTAGGAACGGAATACGGGACAAATTTTTTTTCCCCTCTTTCACGATCTATCTAATCCCGGTTTCGAAAGATATAATGCTGGAATGATGTTTTTAAATTTTTTGCTATTTTTTTGGAATTTTCTGGCCCGGGTCGGCTAGGAATGAAATTCTGGACTAAATTTTTTTTTTCTTTCTCGGACAATCTTATCCTAGTTTGGATAGAAATAATGCCGGAATGATGTTTTTTAGTTTTTTGAATTTTTTTGCTTTTTATTTTTTATTTTTTTATAATTTTCTTGCCCGGGTCGGGTAAAACCGGAATTCGTGACTAAATTTTTTTTTTCTCTTTCTCGTCCTATCTCGTCCCGGTTTTGATAGAATTAATGCCGGAATTATGTTTTTTAATTTTTTGAATTTTTCTGCTATTTTTTTGGAATTTTCTAGCCCGGGTCCGTTTGGAACGGAATTCGGGACTAAATTTTTTTTCTTTCTCTCTCGGCCTAACTCATCTCGGTTTTGATGCAAATAATGCCGGAATGGTGTTTTTAAATTTTTTCAGTTTTTTTGCTAATTTCTTGCTCGGGTCGGGTAGGAACGGAATTCGGGACTAAATTTTTTTTTTTCTCTTTCTCGGCGTATCTAATCCCGATTTCGATCGAAATAATGCTGAAATTATTTTTTTGAATTTTTTTGTTATTTTTTTGGAATTTTCATGCCCGGGATGTGTAGGAACGGAATACGGGACAAATTTTTTTTCCCCTCTTTCACGATCTATCTAATCCCAGTTTCGAAAGATATAATGCTGGAATGATGTTTTTGAATTTTTTCGCTATTTTTTTGGGAGTTTTCTAGCCTGAGTAGGGTTGGAACGGAATTGGGCACTAAAACGTTTTTCTCTTTCCCGGCCTATCTAATCCCAGTTTTGATAGAAATAATGTCGGAATGATGTTTTTAAATTTTTTGAATTTTTCTGCTATTTTTTTGGAATTTTCTAGCCCGGGTCCGTTTGGAACGGAATTCGGGACTAAATTTTTTTTCTTTCTCTCTCGGCCTAACTCATCTCGGTTTTGATGCAAATAATGCCGGAATGGTGTTTTTAAATTTTTTCAGTTTTTTTGCTAATTTCTTGCTCGGGTCGGGTAGGAACGGAATTCGGGACTAAATTTTTTTTTTTTCTCTTTCTCGGCGTATCTAATCCCGATTTCGATCGAAATAATGCTGAAATTATTTTTTTGAATTTTTTTGTAATTTTTTTGGAATTTTCATGCCCGGGATGTGTAGGAACGGAATACGGGACAAATTTTTTTTCCCCTCTTTCACGATCTATCTAATCCCGGTTTCGAAAGATATAATGCTGGAATGATGTTTTTAAATTTTTTGCTATTTTTTTGGAATTTTCTGGCCCGGGTCGGCTAGGAATGAAATTCTGGACTAAATTTTTTTTTTCTTTCTCGGACAATCTTATCCCAGTTTGGATAGAAATAATGCCGGAATGATGTTTTTTAGTTTTTTGAATTTTTTTGCTTTTTATTTTTTATTTTTTTATAATTTTCTTGCCCGGGTCGGGTAAAACCGGAATTCGGGACTAAATTTTTTTTTTTTCTCTTTCTCGTCCTATCTCGTCCCGGTTTTGATAGAATTAATGCCGGAATTATGTTTTTTAATTTTTTGAATTTTTCTGCTATTTTTTTGGAATTTTCTAGCCCGGGTCCGTTTGGAACGGAATTCGGGACTAAATTTTTTTTCTTTCTCTCTCGGCCTAACTCATCTCGGTTTTGATGCAAATAATGCCGGAATGGTGTTTTTAAATTTTTTCAGTTTTTTTGCTAATTTCTTGCTCGGGTCGGGTAGGAACGGAATTCGGGACTAAATTTTTTTTTTTCTCTTTCTCGGCGTATCTAATCCCGATTTCGATCGAAATAATGCTGAAATTATTTTTTTGAATTTTTTTGTAATTTTTTTGGAATTTTCATGCCCGGGATGTGTAGGAACGGAATACGGGACAAATTTTTTTTCCCCTCTTTCACGATCTATCTAATCCCAGTTTCGAAAGATATAATGCTGGAATGATGTTTTTGAATTTTTTCGCTATTTTTTTGGGAGTTTTCTAGCCTGAGTAGGGTTGGAACGGAATTGGGCACTAAAACGTTTTTCTCTTTCCCGGCCTATCTAATCCCAGTTTTGATAGAAATAATGTCGGAATGATGTTTTTAAATTTTTTGAATTTTTCTGCTATTTTTTTGGAATTTTCTAGCCCGGGTCCGTTTGGAACGGAATTCGGGACTAAATTTTTTTTCTTTCTCTCTCGGCCTAACTCATCTCGGTTTTGATGCAAATAATGCCGGAATGGTGTTTTTAAATTTTTTCAGTTTTTTTGCTAATTTCTTGCTCGGGTCGGGTAGGAACGGAATTCGGGACTAAATTTTTTTTTTTTCTCTTTCTCGGCGTATCTAATCCCGATTTCGATCGAAATAATGCTGAAATTATTTTTTTGAATTTTTTTGTAATTTTTTTGGAATTTTCATGCCCGGGATGTGTAGGAACGGAATACGGGACAAATTTTTTTTCCCCTCTTTCACGATCTATCTAATCCCAGTTTCGAAAGATATAATGCTGGAATGATGTTTTTGAATTTTTTCGCTATTTTTTTGGGAGTTTTCTAGCCTGAGTAGGGTTGGAACGGAATTGGGCACTAAAACGTTTTTCTCTTTCCCGGCCTATCTAATCCCAGTTTTGATAGAAATAATGTCGGAATGATGTTTTTAAATTTTTTGAATTTTTCTGCTATTTTTTTGGAATTTTCTAGCCCGGGTCCGTTTGGAACGGAATTCGGGACTAAATTTTTTTTCTTTCTCTCTCGGCCTAACTCATCTCGGTTTTGATGCAAATAATGCCGGAATGGTGTTTTTAAATTTTTTCAGTTTTTTTGCTAATTTCTTGCTCGGGTCGGGTAGGAACGGAATTCGGGACTAAATTTTTTTTTTTTCTCTTTCTCGGCGTATCTAATCCCGATTTCGATCGAAATAATGCTGAAATTATTTTTTTGAATTTTTTTGTAATTTTTTTGGAATTTTCATGCCCGGGATGTGTAGGAACGGAATACGGGACAAATTTTTTTTCCCCTCTTTCACGATCTATCTAATCCCGGTTTCGAAAGATATAATGCTGGAATGATGTTTTTAAATTTTTTGCTATTTTTTTGGAATTTTCTGGCCCGGGTCGGGTAGGAACGGAATTCGGGACTAAATTTTTTTTTTCTCTCTTTCTCGGCGTATCTAATCCCTATTTCAATCGAAATAATGCTGAAATTATTTTTTTGAATTTTTTTGTAAAATTTTTTGGAATTTTCATGCCCGGGATGTGTAGGAACGGAATGCGGGACAAAATTTTTTTCCCCTCTTTCACGATCTATCTAATCCCGGTTTCGAAAGATATAAATCTGGAAAGATGTTTTTGAATTTTTTCGCTATTTTTTTGGGAGTTTTCTAGCCTGAGTAGGGTTGGAACGGAATTCGGCACTAAAACTTTTTTCTCTTTCCCGGCCTATCTAAATCCCAGTTTTGATAGAAATAATGCCGGAATGATGTTTTTTAATTTTTTGAAGTTTTTTGCTATTTTTTTGGAATTTTCTTGCCCGGGTTTGGTAAGAACTGACTTCAGGGATAAATTTTTTTTTTTTTTTTTTTTTCTCTTTCTCGGCCTTTCTCATCCTGGTTTCGATAGAAATACTGCCGGAATGATGTTTTTGAATTTTTTTCGCTATTTTTTTTTTTTTGGGTTTTCTAGCTCGTGTAGGGTTGGAACGAAATTTGGGACTAAATTTTTTTCCTTCACTTTCTTGGCCTTTCTAATCCCGTTTTGGATAGAAATAATGCCGAAATGATGTTTTTAAATTTTTTGCTATTTTTTTGGAATTTTCTGGCCCGGGTCGGTTAGGAATGAAATTCTGGACTAAATTTTTTTTTTTCTTTCTCAGACAATCTTATCCCAGTTTGGATAGAAATAACGCCGGAATGATATTTTTTAATTTTCTGAATTCTTTTGCCTTTTTTTTTTTTTTTTAATAATTTTCTCGCCCAGGTCTGGTAAAACCGGAATTCGAGACTAAATTTTTTTTCTCTCTTTCTCGTCCTATCTCATCCCGGTTTAGATAGAATTAACGCCGGAATTATGTTTTTTAATTTTTTGAATTTTTCTGCCATTTTTTTGGAATTTTCTAGCCCGGGTCCGTTTGGAACGGATTTCAGGACTAAATTTTTTTTCTTTCTCCCTCGGCCTAACTCATCTCGGTTTTGATAGAAATAATGCCGGAATGATATTTTTTAATTTTTTCAATTTTTTTGCTAATTTCTTGCTCGGGTCGGATAGGAACGGATTTCAGGACAAATTTTTTTTTTCTCTTTCTCGGCGTATCTAATCCCGTTTTCGATCGAAATAACGTTGAAATTATTTTTTTGAATTTTTTTTCAATTTTTTTGGAATTTTCATGCCCGGGATGATTAGGAACGGAATACCGGACAAAATTTTTTTCCCCTCTTTCACGATCTATCTAATCCCGGTTTCAAAAGAAATAATGCTGGAACGATTTTTTTGAATTTTTTCGCTATTTTTCTTTGGAGTTTTCTAGCCCAAGTAGGGTTGGAACGGAATTCGGGACTAAACCTTTTTTCTTTTTCTCGGCCTATCTAATCCCAGTTTCGATAGAAATAATGCCTGAATGATGTTTTTTAATTTTTAGAATTTTTTTGCTATTTTTTCGGAATTTTCTTGCCCGGGGTGGGTAGGAACTGACTTCGGGGATAATTTTTTTTTTTTTTTTTCTCTTTCTCGGCCTATCTCATCCCGGTTTCGATAGAAATACTGCCGGAATGATGTTTTTGAATTTTTTTGCTATTTTGTTGGAATTTTCTTGCCCGGGTATGGTAAGAACTGACTTCAAGGATAAATTTTTTTTTTTCACTTTCTCGGCCTTTCTCATCCCGGTTTCGAAAGAAATACTGCCGGAATGATGTTTTTGAATTTTTTCGCTATTTTTTTTTTTTCGGTTTTCTAGCTCGTGTAGGGTTGGAACGGAATTCGGGACTAAATTTTTTTCCTTCACTTTCTCGGCCTATCTAATCCCGTTTTGGATAGAAATAATGCCGAAATGATGTTTTTAAATTTTTTGCTATTTTTTTTGGAATTTTCTGGCCCGGGTCGGTTAGGAATGAAACTCTGGACTAAATTTTTTTTTTTTTCTTTCTCGGACAATCTTATCCCAGTTTGGATAGAAATAATGCTGGAATGATATTTTCTAATTTTCTGAATTCTTTTGCTTTTTTTTTTTTTTTTTTTATAATTTTCTTGCCCAGGTCTGGTAAAACCGGAATTCGGGACTAAATTTTTTTTCTCTCTTTCTCGTCCTATCTCATCCCGGTTTTTATAGAATTAATGTCGGAATTATGTTTTTTAATTTTTTGAATTTTTCTGCTATTTTTTTGGAATTTTCTAGCCTGGGTCCGTTTGGAACGGATTTCAGGACTAAATTTTTTTTCTTTCTCTCTCGGCCTAACTCATCTCGGTTTTGATAGAAATAATGCCGGAATGATATTTTTTAAATTTTTCAATTTTTTTGCTAATTTCTTGCTCGGGTTAGGTAGGAACGGATTTCGGGACTAATTTTTTTTTTTCTCTTTCTCGGCGTATCTAATCCCGTTTTCGATCGAAGTAACGTTGAAATTATTTTTTTGAATTTTTTTGCAATTTTTTTGGAATTTTCATGCCCGGGATGATTAGGAACGGAATACCGGACAAAATTTTTTTCCCCTCTTTCACGATCTATCTAATCCCGGTTTCAAAAGAAATAATGCTGGAATGATGTTTTTGAATTTTTTCGCTATTTTTTTTTGGAGTTTTCTAGCCCGAGTGGGGTTGGAACGGAATTCAGGACAAAAACTTTTTTCTTTTTCTCGGCCTATCTAATCCCAGTTTCGATAGAAATAATGCCTGAATGATGTTTTTTAATTTTTTCAATTTTTTTACTATTTTTTTGGAATTTTCTTGCCCGGGGTGGGTAGAAACTGACTTCGGGGATAATTTTTTTTTTTCTCTTTCTCGGCCTATCTCATCCCGGTTTCGATAGAAATACTGCCGAAATGATGTTTTTGAATTTTTTCGCTATTTTTTTTTTTTTTTTTTGGTTTTCTAGCTCATGTAGGGTTGGAACGGAATTCGGGACTAAATTTTTTCCCTTCTCTTTCTCGGCCTATCTAATTCCCGTTTTGGATAGAAATAATGCCGGAATGATGTTTTTAAATTTTTTTGCTATTTTTTTTTGAATTTTCAAGCCCGGGTCGTTTAGGAATGAAATTCTAGACTAATTTTTTTTTTTCTTTCTAGGACAATCTTCTCCCAGTTTGGATAGAAATAATGCCGGAATGATGTTTTTTAGTTTTTTGAATTTTTTTGCTTTTTTTTTGGAATTTTCTAGCCCGGGTCCGTTTTGAACGGAATTCGGGACTAAATTTTTTTTCTTTCTCTCTCGGCCTTAACTCATCTCGGTTTTGATAGAAATAATGCCGGAATGGTGTTTTTTAATTTTTTCAATTTTTTTGCTAATTTCTTCCCCGGGTCGGGTAGGAACGGAATTCGGGACTAAATTTTTTTTTTCTCTTTCTCGGTGTATCTAATCCCAATTTCGATCGAAATAATGCTGAAATTATTTTTTTGAATTTTTTTTTAATTTTTTTGGAATTTTCATGCCCGGGATGTGTACGAACGGAATACGGGGGACAAAACTTTTTTCCCCTCTTTCACGATCTATCTAATCCCGGTTTCGAAAGAAATAATGCTGGAATGATGTTTTTGAATTTTTTCGCTATTTTTTTTGGAGTTTTCTAGCCCGAGTAGGGTTGGAACGGAATTCGGGACTAAAACTTTTTTCTCTTTCCCGGCCTATCTAATCCCAGTTTTGATAGAAATAATGCCGGAATGATGTTTTTTAATTTTTTGAATTTTTTTGTTATTTTTTTTTTAATTTTCTTGCCCGGGTTTGGTAGGAACTAACTTCAGGGATAATTTTTTTTTTTTCTCTTTCTCGGACTATCTCATCCCGGTTTCGATAGAAATACTGCCGGAATGATGTTTTTGAATTGTTTCGCTATTTTTTTTTTTTTTTTTTTTGGTTTTCTAGCTCGTGTAGGGTTGGAACTGAATTCGGGACTAAATTTTTTTCCTTCTCTTTCTCGGCCTATCTAACCCCGTTTTGGATAGAAATAATGCCGGAATGATGTTTTTAAATTTTTTTGCTATTTTTTTTGGAATTTTCAAGCCCGGGTCGGTTAGGAATGAAATTCTGGACTAAAATTTTTTTTTCTTTCTCGGACAATCTTATCCCAGTTTGGATAGAAATAATGCCAGAATGATGTTTTTTTGTTTTTTGAATTTTTTTGCCTTTTTTTTTTTTTATAATCTTCTTGCTCGGGTCGGGTAAAACCGGAATTCGGGACGAAATTTTTTTTCTCTCTTTCTCGTCCTATATTGTCCCGGTTTTGATAGAATTAATGCCGGAATTATGTTAGTTAATTTTTTGAATTTTTCTGCTATTTTTTTGGAATTTTCTAGCCCGGGTCCGTTTGGAACGGAATTCGGGACTAAATTTTTTTTCTTTCTCTCTCGGCCTAACTCATCTCGGTTTTGATGGAAATAATGCCGGAATGGTGTTTTTAAATTTTTTAAATTTTTTTGCTAATTTCTTGCTCGGGTCGGGTAGGAACGGAATTCAGGACTAATTTTTTTTTTTTCTCTTTCTCGGCGTATCTAATCCCGATTTCGATCGAAATAATGCTGAAATTATTTTTTTGAATTTTTTTGTAATTTTTTTGGAATTTTCATGCCCGGGATGTGTAGGAACGGAATACGGGACAAAATTTTTTTCCCCTCTTTCACGATCTATCTAATCCCGGTTTCGAAAGATATAATGCTGGAATGATGTTTTTGAATTTTTTCGCTATTTTTTTCGGAGTTTTCTAGCCTGAGTAGGGTTGGAACGAAATTCGGCACTAAAACTTTTTTCTCTTTCCCGGCCTATCTAATCCCAGTTTTGATAGAAATAATGCCGGAATGATGTTTTTTAATTTTTTGAATTTTTTTGCTATTTTTTTGGAATTTTCTTGCCCGGGTTTGGTAAGAACTGACTTCAGGGATAAATTTTTTTTTTTTTTTTTTTTTCTCTTTCTCGGCCTATCTCATCTCGGTTTCGATAGAAATACTGCCGGAATGATGTTTTTGAATTTTTTCGCTATTTTTTTTTTTTGGGGTTTTCTAGCTCATGTAGGGTTGGAACGGAATTTGGGACTATATTTTTTTCCTTCACTTTCTCGGCCTATCTAATCCCGTTTTGGATAGAAATAATGCCGAAATGATGTTTTTAAATTTTTTTAATTTTTTCGCTATTTTTTTTGGAGTTTTCTAGCCCGAGTAGGGTTGGAACGGAATTCGGGACTAAAACTTTTTTCTTTTTCTCTGCCTATCTAATCTCAGTTTCGATAGAAATAATGTCGAAATGATGTTTTTTAATTTTCTGAATTTTTTTGCTATTTTTTTGGAATTTTCTTGCCCGGGTTGGGCAGGAACTGACTTCGGGGATATTTTTTTTTTTCTCTTTCTCGGCCTATCTCGTCCCGGTTTCGATAGAAATACTGCCGGAATGATGTTTTTGAATTTTTTCGCTATTTTTTTTTTTTGAGTTTTCTAGCTCGTGTAGGGTTGGAACGGAATTCGAGACTAAATTTTTTTCCTTCTCTTTCTCGGCATATCTAATCCCGTTTTGGATAAAAATAATGCCGGAATGATGTTTTTAAATTTTTTTAATTTTTTTGCTATTTTTTTTTTAATTTTCTTGCCCGGGTTTGGTAGGAACTGACTTCAGGGATAAATTTTTTTTTTTCTCTTTCTCGGCCTATCTCATCCCGGTTTCGATAGAAATACTGCCGGAATGATGTTTTAGAATTTTTTCGCTTTTTTTTTTTTTTTTTTTGGGTTTTCTAGCTCGTGTAGGGTTGGAACGGAATTCGGGACTAAATTTTTTTCCTTCACTTTCTCGGCCTATCTAATCCCGTTTTGGATAGAAATAATGCTGAAATGATGTTTTTAAATTTTTTGCTATTTTTTTGGAATTTTCTGGCCCGGGTCGGCTAGGAATGAAATTCTGGACTAAATTTTTTTTTTCTTTCTCGGACAATCTTATCCCAATTTGAATAGAAATAATGCCGTAATGATGTTTTTTAATTTTTTGAATTCTTTTGCTTTTTTTTTTTATAATTTTCTTGCCCGCGTATGGTAAAACCGGAATTCGGGACTA
This sequence comes from Quercus engelmannii, assembly GCA_029955605.1. NCBI lineage: Eukaryota > Viridiplantae > Streptophyta > Magnoliopsida > Fagales > Fagaceae > Quercus > Quercus engelmannii. The sequence continues at coordinate 30,532,847 of JARPSG010000011.1, forward strand.
AATTTTTTTCCTTTCTCTCTCGGCCTAACTCATCTCGGTTTTGATAGAAATAATGCCGGAATGGTGTTTTTTCATTTTTTGAATTTTTCTGCTATTTTTTTGGAATTTTCTAGCCTGGGTCCGTTTGGAATGGAATTCGGGACTAAATTGTTTTTCTTTCTCTCTTGGCCTAACTCATCTCGGTTTTGATAGAAATAATGCCGGAATGATGTTTTTTAATTGTTTCAATTTTTTTGCTAATTTCTTGCTCGGGTCGGGTAGGAACGGATTTCGGGACTATTTTTTTTTTCTCTTTCTCGGCGTATCTAATCCCGATTTCAATCGAAATAATGTTGAAATTATTTTTTTGAATTTTTTTGCAATTTTTTTGAAATTTTCTTGCCCGGGTTGTGTAGGAACTGACTTCGAGGTTAAATTTTTTTTTTTCTCTTTCTCGGCCTATCTCATCTCGGTTTCGATAGAAATACTGCAGGAATGATGTTTTTGAACTCTTTCGCTATTTCTTTTTTGAGTTTTCTAGCTCGGGTTGGGTTGGAATGGAATTCGGGACTAAATTTTTTTCATTCTCTTTCTCGGCCTATCTAATCCCGTTTTGGATAGAAATAATGCTGGAAGATGTTTTTTAATTTTTTGAATTCTTTTGCGTTTTTTGTTATTATTTTTTTTTTTATAATTTTCTTGCCCGGGTTTGGTAAAACCAGAATTCGGGACTAAATTTTTTTTCTCTCTTTCTCGTCCTATCTCATCCCTGTTTTGATAGACTTAATGCCGGAATTATGTTTTTTAATTTTTTAAACTTTTCTGCTATTTTTTTGGAATTTTCTAGCCTGGGTCCGTTTGGAACGGAATTCGGGACTAAATTTTTTTTTCTTTCTCTCTCGGCCTAACTCATCTCGGTTTTGATAGAAATAATGCCGGAATGATGTTTGTTAATTTTTTCGCTATTTTTTTCCTAACTTCTTGCTCGGGTCGGGTAGGAACGGATTTCGGCACTAATTTTTTTTTTTCTCTTTCTCGGCGTATCTAATCCTGATTTCGATCGAAATAACGTTGAAATTATTTTTTTGAATTTTTTTGGAATTTTCATGCCCGGGATGAGTAGGAACGGAATACCGGACAAAATTTTTTTCCCCTCTTTCACTATCTTTCTAATCCCGGTTTCGAAAGAAATAATGCTGCAATGATGTTTTTGAATTTTTTCGCTATTTTTTTTGGAGTTTTCTAGCCCGAGTAGGGTTGGAACGGAATTCGGGACTAAAACTTTTTTCTTTTTCTCTGCCTATCTAATCTCAGTTTCGATAGAAATAATGTCGAAATGATGTTTTTTAATTTTCTGAATTTTTTTGCTATTTTTTTGGAATTTTCTTGCCCGGGTTGGGCAGGAACTGACTTCGGGGATATTTTTTTTTTTCTCTTTCTCGGCCTATCTCGTCCCGGTTTCGATAGAAATACTGCCGGAATGATGTTTTTGAATTTTTTCGCTATTTTTTTTTTTTTGAGTTTTCTAGCTCGTGTAGGGTTGGAACGGAATTCGAGACTAAATTTTTTTCCTTCTCTTTCTCGGCATATCTAATCCCGTTTTGGATAAAAATAATGCCGGAATGATGTTTTTAAATTTTTTTAATTTTTTTGCTATTTTTTTTTTAATTTTCTTGCCCGGGTTTGGTAGGAACTGACTTCAGGGATAAATTTTTTTTTTTCTCTTTCTCGGCCTATCTCATCCCGGTTTCGATAGAAATACTGCCGGAATGATGTTTTAGAATTTTTTCGCTTTTTTTTTTTTTTTTTTTGGGTTTTCTAGCTCGTGTAGGGTTGGAACGGAATTCGGGACTAAATTTTTTTCCTTCACTTTCTCGGCCTATCTAATCCCGTTTTGGATAGAAATAATGCTGAAATGATGTTTTTAAATTTTTTGCTATTTTTTTGGAATTTTCTGGCCCGGGTCGGCTAGGAATGAAATTCTGGACTAAATTTTTTTTTTCTTTCTCGGACAATCTTATCCCAATTTGAATAGAAATAATGCCGTAATGATGTTTTTTAATTTTTTGAATTCTTTTGCTTTTTTTTTTTTATAATTTTCTTGCCCGCGTATGGTAAAACCGGAATTCGGGACTAAATTTTTTTCCTTTCTCTCTCGGCCTAACTCATCTCGGTTTTGATAGAAATAATGCCGGAATGGTGTTTTTTCATTTTTTGAATTTTTCTGCTATTTTTTTGGAATTTTCTAGCCTGGGTCCGTTTGGAATGGAATTCGGGACTAAATTGTTTTTCTTTCTCTCTTGGCCTAACTCATCTCGGTTTTGATAGAAATAATGCCGGAATGATGTTTTTTAATTGTTTCAATTTTTTTGCTAATTTCTTGCTCGGGTCGGGTAGGAACGGATTTCGGGACTATTTTTTTTTTCTCTTTCTCGGCGTATCTAATCCCGATTTCAATCGAAATAATGTTGAAATTATTTTTTTGAATTTTTTTGCAATTTTTTTGAAATTTTCTTGCCCGGGTTGTGTAGGAACTGACTTCGAGGTTAAATTTTTTTTTTTCTCTTTCTCGGCCTATCTCATCTCGGTTTCGATAGAAATACTGCAGGAATGATGTTTTTGAACTCTTTCGCTATTTCTTTTTTGAGTTTTCTAGCTCGGGTTGGGTTGGAATGGAATTCGGGACTAAATTTTTTTCATTCTCTTTCTCGGCCTATCTAATCCCGTTTTGGATAGAAATAATGCTGGAAGATGTTTTTTAATTTTTTGAATTCTTTTGCGTTTTTTGTTATTATTTTTTTTTTTATAATTTTCTTGCCCGGGTTTGGTAAAACCAGAATTCGGGACTAAATTTTTTTTCTCTCTTTCTCGTCCTATCTCATCCCTGTTTTGATAGACTTAATGCCGGAATTATGTTTTTTAATTTTTTAAACTTTTCTGCTATTTTTTTGGAATTTTCTAGCCTGGGTCCGTTTGGAACGGAATTCGGGACTAAATTTTTTTTTCTTTCTCTCTCGGCCTAACTCATCTCGGTTTTGATAGAAATAATGCCGGAATGATGTTTGTTAATTTTTTCGCTATTTTTTTCCTAACTTCTTGCTCGGGTCGGGTAGGAACGGATTTCGGGACTAATTTTTTTTTTCTCTTTCTCGGCGTATCTAATCCTGATTTCGATCGAAATAACGTTGAAATTATTTTTTTGAATTTTTTTGGAATTTTCATGCCCGGGATGAGTAGGAACGGAATACCGGACAAAATTTTTTTCCCCTCTTTCACTATCTTTCTAATCCCGGTTTCGAAAGAAATAATGCTGCAATGATGTTTTTGAATTTTTTCGCTATTTTTTTTGGAGTTTTCTAGCCCGAGTAGGGTTGGAACGGAATTCGGGACTAAAACTTTTTTCTTTTTCTCTGCCTATCTAATCTCAGTTTCGATAGAAATAATGTCGAAATGATGTTTTTTAATTTTCTGAATTTTTTTGCTATTTTTTTGGAATTTTCTTGCCCGGGTTGGGCAGGAACTGACTTCGGGGATATTTTTTTTTTTCTCTTTCTCGGCCTATCTCGTCCCGGTTTCGATAGAAATACTGCCGGAATGATGTTTTTGAATTTTTTCGCTATTTTTTTTTTTTGAGTTTTCTAGCTCGTGTAGGGTTGGAACGGAATTCGAGACTAAATTTTTTTCCTTCTCTTTCTCGGCATATCTAATCCCGTTTTGGATAAAAATAATGCCGGAATGATGTTTTTAAATTTTTTTAATTTTTTTGCTATTTTTTTTTTAATTTTCTTGCCCGGGTTTGGTAGGAACTGACTTCAGGGATAAATTTTTTTTTTTCTCTTTCTCGGCCTATCTCATCCCGGTTTCGATAGAAATACTGCCGGAATGATGTTTTAGAATTTTTTCGCTTTTTTTTTTTTTTTTTTTGGGTTTTCTAGCTCGTGTAGGGTTGGAACGGAATTCGGGACTAAATTTTTTTCCTTCACTTTCTCGGCCTATCTAATCCCGTTTTGGATAGAAATAATGCTGAAATGATGTTTTTAAATTTTTTGCTATTTTTTTGGAATTTTCTGGCCCGGGTCGGCTAGGAATGAAATTCTGGACTAAATTTTTTTTTTCTTTCTCGGACAATCTTATCCCAATTTGAATAGAAATAATGCCGTAATGATGTTTTTTAATTTTTTGAATTCTTTTGCTTTTTTTTTTTTATAATTTTCTTGCCCGCGTATGGTAAAACCGGAATTCGGGACTAAATTTTTTTCCTTTCTCTCTCGGCCTAACTCATCTCGGTTTTGATAGAAATAATGCCGGAATGGTGTTTTTTCATTTTTTGAATTTTTCTGCTATTTTTTTGGAATTTTCTAGCCTGGGTCCGTTTGGAATGGAATTCGGGACTAAATTGTTTTTCTTTCTCTCTTGGCCTAACTCATCTCGGTTTTGATAGAAATAATGCCGGAATGATGTTTTTTAATTGTTTCAATTTTTTTGCTAATTTCTTGCTCGGGTCGGGTAGGAACGGATTTCGGGACTATTTTTTTTTTCTCTTTCTCGGCGTATCTAATCCCGATTTCAATCGAAATAATGTTGAAATTATTTTTTTGAATTTTTTTGCAATTTTTTTGAAATTTTCTTGCCCGGGTTGTGTAGGAACTGACTTCGAGGTTAAATTTTTTTTTTTTCTCTTTCTCGGCCTATCTCATCTCGGTTTCGATAGAAATACTGCAGGAATGATGTTTTTGAACTCTTTCGCTATTTCTTTTTTGAGTTTTCTAGCTCGGGTTGGGTTGGAATGGAATTCGGGACTAAATTTTTTTCATTCTCTTTCTCGGCCTATCTAATCCCGTTTTGGATAGAAATAATGCTGGAAGATGTTTTTTAATTTTTTGAATTCTTTTGCTTTTTTTGTTATTATTTTTTTTTTTATAATTTTCTTGCCCGGGTTTGGTAAAACCAGAATTCGGGACTAAATTTTTTTTCTCTCTTTCTCGTCCTATCTCATCCCTGTTTTGATAGACTTAATGCCGGAATTATGTTTTTTAATTTTTTAAACTTTTCTGCTATTTTTTTGGAATTTTCTAGCCTGGGTCCGTTTGGAACGGAATTCGGGACTAAATTTTTTTTTCTTTCTCTCTCGGCCTAACTCATCTCGGTTTTGATAGAAATAATGCCGGAATGATGTTTGTTAATTTTTTCGCTATTTTTTTCCTAACTTCTTGCTCGGGTCGGGTAGGAACGGATTTCGGCACTAATTTTTTTTTTCTCTTTCTCGGCGTATCTAATCCTGATTTCGATCGAAATAACGTTGAAATTATTTTTTTGAATTTTTTTGGAATTTTCATGCCCGGGATGAGTAGGAACGGAATACCGGACAAAATTTTTTTCCCCTCTTTCACTATCTTTCTAATCCCGGTTTCGAAAGAAATAATGCTGCAATGATGTTTTTGAATTTTTTCGCTATTTTTTTTGGAGTTTTCTAGCCCGAGTAGGGTTGGAACGGAATTTGGGACTAAAACTTTTTTCTTTTTCTCGGCCTATCTAATCCCAGTTTCGATAGAAATAATGTCGAAATGATGTTTTTTAATTTTTTGAATTTTTTTGCTATTTTTTTGGAATTTTCTTGCCCGGGTTGGGTAGGAACTGACTTCAGGGATTTTTTTTTTTTTTTTTCTCTTTCTCGGCCTATCTCATCTCGGTTTCGATAGAAATACTGCCGGAATGATGTTTTTGAATTTTTTCGCTATTTTTTTTTTTTGAGTTTTCTAGCTCGTGTAGGGTTGGAACGGAATTCGAGACTAAATTTTTTTCCTTCTCTTTCTCGGCCTATCTAATCCCGTTTTGGATAAAAATAATGCCGGAATGATGTTTTTAAATTTTTTTGCTATTTTTTTAGAATTTTCAAGCCCGGGTCGGTTAGGAATGAAATTCTAGACTAAATTTTTTTTTCTTTCTCGGACAATCATATCCCAGTTTGGATAGAAATAATGCCAGAATGATGTTTTTTAGTTTTTTGAATTTTTTTGCTTTTTTTTTTATTTTTTTTTATTTTCTTGCTCGGGTCGGTTAAAACCGGAATTCGGGACTAAATTTGTTTTCTCTCTTTCTCGTCCTATCTCGTCCCGGTTTTGATAGAATTAATGCCGGAATTATGTTTTTTAATTTTTTGAATTTTTCTGCTTTTTTTTTTTTAATTTTCTAGCCCGGGTCCGTTTGGAACGGAATTCGGGACTAAATTTTTTTTCTTTCTCTCTCGGCCTAACTCATCTCAATTGGATAGAAATAATGCCGGAATGATGTTTTTAAATTTTTTCCTATTTTTTTGGAATTTTCTAGCACGGGTCGGTTAGTAATGAAATTCTGGACTAACTTTTTTTTTCTTTCTCGGACAATCTTATCCCAGTTTGGATAGAAATAATGTCGGAATGACGTTTCTTAATTTTCTGAATTTTTTTGCTTTTTTTTTTTTTTTATAATTTTCTTGCCCGGGTCGGGTAAAACCGGAATTTGGGACTAAATTTTTTCTCTCTTTCTCGTCCTATCTTTTCCCGGTTCTGATAGGCTTAATGCCGGAATTATGTTTTTTAATTTTTTGAATTTTTCTGCTATTTTTTTGGAATTTTCTAGCCCGGGTCCGTTTGGAACGGAATTCGGGACTAAATTTTTTTTTCTTTCTCTCTCGGCCTAACTCATCTCGGTTTTGATAGAAATAATGCCGGAATGATGTTTTTAAATTTTTTGCTATTTTTTTGGAATTTTCTAGCCCGGGTCGGTTAGGAATGAAATTCTGGACTAAATTTTTTTTTTCTTTCTCGGACAATCTTATCCTAGTTTGGATAGAAATAATGTCAGAATGATGTTTTTTAATTTTCTGAATTTTTTTGCTTTTTTTTTTTTATAATTTTCTTGCCCGGGTCGAGTAAAACCGAAATTTGGGACTAAATTTTTTCTCTCTTTCTCGTCCTATCTTGTCCCGGTTTGGATAGAATTAATGCTGGAATTATGTTTTTTAATTTTCTGAATTTTTCTTCTATTTTTTTGGAATTTTCTAGCCCGCGTCCGTTTGGAACGGAATTCGGTGCTAAATTTTTTTTGTTTCTCTCTCGGCCTAACTCGTCTCGGTTTTGATAGAAATAATGCCGGAATGATGTTTTTAAATTTTTTGCTATTTTTTTGGAATTTTCTAGCCCGAGTCGGTTAGGAATGAATTTCTGGACTAAATTTTTTTTTTTCTTTCTCGGACAATCTTATCCCAGTTTGGATAGAAATAATGCCGGAATGGTGTTTTTTAATTTTTTCAATTTTTTTTTCTATTTTTTTGGAATTTTCTTGCCCGGGTTGGGTAGGAACTGACTTCGAGGTTAAATTTTTTTTTTTCTCTTTCTCGGCCTATCTCATCCCGGTTTCGATAGAAATACTGCTGGAATGATGTTTTTGAACTGTTTCGCTACTTTTTTTTGAGTTTCCTCGCTCGTGTAGGGTTGCAATGGAATTCGGGACTAAATTTTTTTCCTTCTCTTTCTCGGCCTATCTAATCCCGTTTTGGATAGAAATAATGCCGGAAGATGTTTTTTAATTTTCTGAATTCTTTTGCATTTTTTTTTTTTTTATAATTTTCTTGCCCGGGTCTGGTAAAACCGAAATTCGGGACTAAATATTTTTTCTCTCTTTCTCATCCTATCTCATCCCGGTTTTGATAGAATTAATGCCGGAATTATGTTTTTTAATTTTTTGAATTTTTCTACTATTTTTTTGGAATTTTCTAGCCCGGGTCCGTTTGGAACGGAATTTTGGACTCAATTTTTTTTCTTTCTCTCTCGGCCTGACTCATCTCGGTTTTGATAGAAATAATGCCGGAATGATGTTTTTTAATTTTTTCAATTTTTTTGCTAATTTCTTGCTCGGGTCGGGTAGAAACGGATTTCGGGACTAATTTTTTTTTTTTCTCTTTCTCGGCGTATCTAATCCCGATTTCGATCGAAATAACGTTGAAATTATTTTTTTGAATTTTTGTGCAATTTTTTTGGAATTTTCATGCCCAGGATGAGTAGGAACGGAATACCGGACAAAATTTTTTTCCCCTTTTTCACGATCTATCTAGTCCCGGTTTCGAAAGAAATAATGCTGGAATGTTGTTTTTGAATTTTTTCGCTATTTTTTTTGGAGTTTTCTAGCCCATGTAGGGTTGGAACGGAATTCGGGACAAAAACTTTTTTTTTTTCCTCGGCCTATCTAATCCCAGTTTCGATAGAAATAATGCCGGAATAATGTTTTTCAATTTTTTGAATTTTTTTGCTATTTTTTTGGAATTTTCTTGCCCGGGTTGGGTAGGAACTGACTTCGGGGATAATTTTTTTTTTTCTTTTTCTTGGCCTACGTCATTCCCGTTTCGATAGAAATACTGCCGGAATGATGTTTTTGAATTATTTAGCTTTTTTTTTTTTTTTTGAGTTTTCTAGCTCGTGTAGGGTTGGAACGGAATTCGAGACTAAATTTTTTTCCTTCTCTTTCTCGGCCTATCTAATCCCGTTTTGGATAAAAATAATGCCGGAATGATGTTTTTAAATTTTTGTGCTATTTTTTTAGAATTTCAAGCCCGGGTCGGTTAGGAATGAAATTCTGGACTAAATCTTTTTTTTCTTTCTCGGACAATCTTATCCCAGTTTGGATAGAAATAATGCCGGAATGATGTTTTTTAGTTTTTTGAATTTTTTTGCTTTTTTTTATTTTTTATTTTTTTTTTTATAATTTTCTTGCCCGGGTCGGGTAAAACCGGAATTCGGGACTAAATTTTTTTTTCTCTCTTTCTCGTCCCAGTTTTGATAGAATTAATGCCGGAATTATGGATTTTAATTTTTTGAATTTTTCTGCTATTTTTTTGGAATTTTCTAGCCCGGGTCCGTTTGGAACGGAATTCGGGACTAAATTTTTTTTCTTTCTCTCTCGGCCTAACTCATCTCGATTGGATAGAAATAATGCTGGAATGATGTTTTTAAATTTTTTGCTATTTTTTTGGAATTTTCTAGCCCGGGTCGGTTAGGAATGAAATTCTGGACCAAATTATTTTTTTTCTTTCTCGGACAATCTTATTCCAGTTTGGATAGAAATAATGTCGGAATGATGTTTTTTAATTTTCTGAATTTTTTTGCTTTTTTTTTTAATAATTTTCTTGCCCGGGTCGGGTAAAACTAGAATTCGGGACTAAATTGTTTTTCCCTCTTTCTCGTCCTATCTAGTCCCGGTTTTGATAGAATTAATGCCGGAATTATGTTTTTTAATTTTTTAAATTTTTCTGCTATTTTTTTGGAATTTTCTAGCCCGGGTCCGTTTGGAACGGAATTCGGGACTAAATTTTTTTTCTTTCTCTCTCGGCCTAACTCATCTCGATTGGATAGAAATAATGCTGGAATGATGTTTTTAAATTTTTTGCTATTTTTTTGGAATTTTCTGGCCCGGGTCGGCCAGGAATGAAATTCTGGACTAAATTTTTTTTTTCTTTCTCGGACAATCTTATCCCAGTTTGGATAGAAATAATGCCGGAATGATGTTTTTTAATTTTACGAATTTTTTGCTTTTTTATTTTATTTTATTTTATTATTTTCTTGCCCGGGTCGGGTAAAACCGGAATTCGGGACTAAATTTTTTTTCTCTCTTTCTCGTCCTATCTTGTCCCGGTTTTGATAGAATTAATGCCGGAATTATGTTTTTTAATTTTTTGAATTTTTCTGCTATTTTTTTGGAATTTTCTAGCCCGGGTCCGTTAGGAACGGAATTCGAGACTAAATTTTTTTTCTTTCACTCTCGACCTAACTCATCTCGGTTTTTATAGAAATAATGCCGGAATGGTGTTTTTTAATTTTTTCAATTTTTTTGGAATTTTCTTGCCCGGGTTGGGTAGGAATTGACTTCGGGGTTAAATTTTTTTTTTCTCTTTCTCAGCCTATGTCATCCCGGTTTCGATAGAAATACTGCTGGAATGATGTTTTTGAACAGTTTCGCTATTTTTTTTTTGAGTTTTCTAGCTCGTGTAGGGTTGGAATGGAATTCGGGACTAAATTTTTTTCCTTCTCTTTCTCGGCCTATCTAATCCCATTTTGGATAGAAAAAATGCCGGAAGATGTTTTTTAATTTTCTGAATTCTGTTGCTTTTTTTTTTTTTAATAATTTTCTTGCCCGGGTCTGGTAAAACCGGAATTCGGGACTAAATTTTTTTTCTCTCTTTCTCGTCCTATCTCATCCCGGTTTTGATAGGCTCAATGCCGGAATTATGTTTTTTAATTTTTTGAATTTTTCTGCTATTTTTTTTGGAATTTTCTAGCCCGGGTCCGTTTGGAACGGAATTCGGGACTAAATTTTTTTTCTTTCTCTCTCGGCCTAACTCATCTCGGTTTTGATAGAATTAATGCCGGAATTATGTTTTTTAATATTTTGAATTTTTCTGCTATTTTTTTGGAATTTTCTAGCCCGGGTCCGTTTGGGACGGAATTCGGGACTAAATTTTTTTTCTTTCTCTCTCGGCCTAACTCATCTCGGTTTTGATAGAAATAATGCCGGAATGATGTTTGTTAATTTTTTCAATTTTTTTGCTAATTTCTTGCTCGGGTTAGGTTGGAACGGATTTCGGCACTAATTTTTTTTTTTCTCTTTCTCGGCGTATCTAATCCCGATTTCGATAGAAATAACGTTGAAATTATTTTTTTGAATTTTTTTGCAATTTTTTTGGAATTTTCATGCCCGGGATGAGTAGGAACGGAATACCGGACAAAATTTTTTTCCCCTCTTTCCCGATCTATCTAATCCCGTTTTCGAAAGAAATAATGCTGCAATGATGTTTTTGAATTTTTTCTCTATTTTTTTTGGAGTTTTCTAGCCCGAGTAGGGTTGGAACGGAATTCGGGACTAAAACTTTTTTCTTTTTCTCGGCCTATCTAATCCCAGTTTCGATAGAAATAATGTTGAAATGACGTTTTTTATTTTTCTGATTTTTTTTTGCTATTTTTTTGGAATTTTCTTGCCCGGGTTGGGTAGGAACTGACTTCGGGGATATATTTTTTTTTTTTCTCTTTCTCAGCCTATCTCATCCCGGTTTCGATAGAAATACTGCCGTAATGATGTTTTTGAATTTTTTCGCTATTTTTGTTTTTTAAATTTTCTAGCTCGTGTAGGGTTGGAACGGAATTCGAGACTAAATTTTTTTCCTTCTCTTTCACGGCCTATCTAATGCCGTTTTGGATAAAAATAATGCCGGAATGATGTTTTAAAATTTTTTTGCTATGTTTTTAGAACTTTCAAGTTCGGGTCGGTTAGGAAAGAAATTCTGGACTAAATTTTTTCTTTCTTTCTCGGACAATTTTATCCTAGTTTGGATAGAAATAATGCCGGAATGATGTTTTTTAGTTTTTTTTTTTAATTTTTTTGCTTTTTTTTTTTAATTTTCTTGCCCGGGTCGGGTAAAACCGGAATTCGGGACTAAATTTTTTTTCTCTCTTTCTCGTCCTATCTCGTCCCGGTTTTGATAGAATTAATGCCGGAATTATGTTTTTTAATTTTTTGAATTTTTCTGCTATTTTTTTGGAATTTTCTAGCCCGGGTCCGTTTGGAACGGAATTCGGGAGTAAATTTTTTTTCTTTCTCTCTCGGCCTAACTCATCTCGGTTTTGATAGAAATAATGCCGGAATGATGTTTTTAAATTTTTTGCTATTTTTTTGGAATTTTCTAGCCCGGGTCGGTTAGGAATGAAATTCTGGAGTAAATTTTTTTTTTCTTTCTCGGACAATCTTATCCCAGTTTGGATAGAAATAATGCCGGAATGATGTTTTTTAATTCTCTGAATTTTTTGCTTTTTTTTTTTTTTTTATAATTTTCTTGCCCGGGTCGGGTAAAACCGGAATTCGGGACTAAATTTTTTTTCTCTCTTTCTCGTCCTATCTCGTCCCGGTTTTGATAGAATTAATGCCGGAATTATGTTTTTTAATTTTTTGAATTTTTCTGCTATTTTTTTGGAATTTTCTAGCTCGGGTCCGTTTGGAACAGAATTCGGGACTAAATTTTTTTTCTTTCTCTCTCGGCCTAACTCATCTCGATTGGATAGAAATAATGCTGGAATGATGTTTTTAAATTTTTTGCTATTTTTTTGGAATTTTCTAGCCCGGGTCCATTTTGAACGGAGTTCGGGCCTAAATTTTTTTTCTTTCTCTCTCAGCCTAACTCATCTCGGTTTTGATAGAAATAATGCCGGAATGGTGTTTTTTAATTTTTTCAATTTTTTTTCAATTTTCTTGGAATTTTCTTGGCCGGGTTGGGTAGGAACTAACTTCGGGGTTAAAATTTTTTTTTTCTCTTTCTCGGCCTATCTCATCCCGGTTTCGATAGAAATACTGCTGGAATGAAGTTTTTGAACTGTTTCGCTATTTTTTTTTTTTAGTTTTCTAGCTCGTGTAGGGTTGGAATGGAATTCGGGACTAAATTTTTTTCCTTCTCTTTCTCGGCCTATCTAATCCCATTTTGGATAGAAATAATGCCGGAAGATGTTTTTTAATTTTCTGAATTCTTTTTTTTTTTTTTATAATTTTCTTGCCCAGGTCTGGTAAAACCGGAATTCGGGACTAATTTTTTTTTTCTCTCTTTCTCGTCCTATCTCATCCCGGTTTTGATAGAATTAATCCCAGAATTATGTTTTTTAATTTTTTGAATTTTTCTGCTATTTTTTTGGAATTTTCTAGCCCGGGTCCGTTTGGAACGGAATTCGGGAGTAAATTTTTTTTCTTTCTCTCTCGGCCTAACTCATCTCGGTTTTGATAGAAATAATGCCGGAATGATGTTTTTAAATTTTTTGCTATTTTTTTGGAATTTTCTAGCCCGGGTCGGTTAGGAATGAAATTCTGGACTAAATTTTTTTTTTCTTTCTCGGACAATCTTATCCCAGTTTGGATAGAAATAATGCCGGAATGATGTTTTTTAATTCTCTAAATTTTTTACTTTTTTTTTTTTTTTATAATTTTCTTGCCCGAGTCGGGTAAAACCGGTATTCGGGACTAAATTTTTTTTTCTCTCTTTCTCGTCCTATCTCGTCCCGGTTTTGATAGAATTAATGCCGGAATTATGTTTTTTAATTTTTTGACTTTTTCTGCTATTTTTTTGGAATTTTGTAGCCCGGGTCCGTTAGGAACGAAATTCGGGACTAAATTTTTTTTCTTTCACTCTCGGCCTAACTCATCTTGGTTTTGATAGAAATAATGCCGGAATGGTGTTTTTTAATTTTTTCAATTTTTTTTCAATTTTCTTGGAATTTTCTTGGCCGGGTTGGGTAGGAACTAACTTCGGGGTTAAAATTTTTTTTTTCTCTTTCTCGGCCTATCTCATCCCGGTTTCGATAGAAATACTGCTGGAATGAAGTTTTTGAACTGTTTCGCTATTTTTTTTTTTTAGTTTTCTAGCTCGTGTAGGGTTGGAATGGAATTCGGGACTAAATTTTTTTCCTTCTCTTTCTCGGCCTATCTAATCCCGTTTTGGATAGAAAAAATGCCGGAAGATGTTTTTTAATTTTCTGAATTCTTTTACTTTTTTTTTTTTTTTCTAATAATTTTCTTGCCCGGGTCTGGTAAAACCGGAATTCGGGACTAAATTTTTTTTCTCTCTTTCTCGTCCTATCTCCTTCCGGTTTTGATAGAATTAATGCCGGAATTATGTTTTTTAATTTTTTGAATTTTTCTGCTATTTTTTTGGAATTTTCTAGCCCGGGTTCGTTTGGAACGGAATTGGGGACTAAATTTTTTTTCTTTCTCTCTCGGCCTAACTCATCTCGGTTTTGATAGAAATAATGCCGGAATGGTGTTTTTTAATTTTTTCAATTTTTTTGCTAATTTCTTGCTCGGGTCGGGTAGGAACTGAATTCGGGACTAAAATTTTTTTTTCTCTTTCTCGGCGTATCTAATCCCGATTTCGATCGAAATAATACTGAAATTATTTTTTTGAATTTTTTTGTAATTTTTTTGGAATTTTCGTGCTCGGGATGTGTAGGAACGGAATACGGGACAAAATTTTTTTCCCCTCTTTCACGATCTATCTAATCCCGGTTTCGAAAGAAATAATGCTGGAATGATGTTTTTGAATTTTTTCGCTATTTTTTTTGGAGTTTTCTAGCCCGAGTAGGGTTGAAACGGAATTCGGGACTAAAACTTTTTTCTCTTTCCCGGCCTATCTAATCCAAGTTTTGATAGAAATAATGCCGGAATGATGTTTTTTAATTTTTTGAATTTTTTTGCTATTTTTTTGGAATTTTCTTGCCCAGGTTTGGTAGGAACTGACTTCAGGGATAAATTTTTTTTTTTTTCTCTTTCTCGGCCTATCACATCCCGATTTCGATAGAAATACTGCCGGAATGATGTTTTTGAATTTTTTCGCTATTTTTTTTTTTTTTGGGTTTTTTGGCTTGTGTAGGGTTGGAATGGAATTCGGGACTAAATTTTTTTCCTTCACTTTCTCGGCCTATCTAATCCCGTTTTAGATAGAAATAATGCCGGAATAATGTTTTTAAATTTTTTGCTGTTTTTTTGGAATTTTCTGGCTCGGGTCGGTTTGAAATGAAATTCTGGACTAAATTTTTTTTTTCTTTCTCGGACAATCTTATCCCAGTTCGGATAGAAATAATGCCGGAATGATGTCTTTTAATTTTCTGAATTCTTTTGCTTTTTTTTTATTATTATAATTTTCTTGCCCGGGTCTGGTAAAACCGGAATTCGGGACTAAATTTTTTTTCTCTCTTTCTCATCCTATCTCATCCCGGTTTTGATAGAATTAATGCCGGAATTATTTTTTTTAATTTTTTGAATTTTTCTACTATTTTTTTGGAATTTTCTAGCCCGGGTCCGTTTGGAACGGAATTTTGGACTAAATTTTTTTTCTTTCTCTCTCGGCCTAACTCATCTCGGTTTTGATAGAAATAATGCCAGAATGGTGTTTTTTAAATTTTTCAATTTTTTTGCTAATTTCTTGCGCGGGTCGGGTAGGAACGGAATTCGGGACTAAATTTTTTTTTTTCTCCTTCTCGGCGTATCTAATCCCGATTTCGATCGAAATAATGCTGAAATTATTTTTTTGAATTTTTTTGTAATTTTTTTGGAATTTTCGTGCTCGGGATGTGTAGGAACGGAATACGGGACAAAATTTTTTTCCCCTCTTTCACGATCTATCTAATCCCGGTTTCGAAAGAAATAATGCTGGAATGATTTTTTTGAATTTTTTCGCTATTTTTTGTGGAGTTTTCTAGCCCGAGTAGGGTTGGAATGGAATTCGGGACTAAAACTTTTTTCTCTTTCCCGGCCTGTCTAATCCAGGTTTTGATAGAAATAATGCCGGAATGATGTTTTTTAATTTTTTGAATTTTCTTGCTATTTTTTTGGAATTTTCTTGCCCGGGTTTGGTAGGAACTGACTTCAGAGATACTTTTTTTTTTTTCTCTTTCTCGTCCTATCTCATCCCGGTTTCGATAGAAATACTGCCGGAATGATGCTTTTGAATTTTTTCGCTTTTTTTTTTTTTTTGGGTTTTCTAGCTCGTGTAGGGTTGGAATGGAATTCGGGACTAAATTTTTTTCCTTCACTTTCTCGGCCGATCTAATCCCGTTTTGGATAGAAATAATGCCGGAATGATGTTTTTAAATTTTTTGCTATTTTTTTGGAATTTTCTGGCTCGGGTCGGTTTGAAATGAAATTCTGGACTAAATTTTTTTTTTCTTTCTCGGACAATCTTATCCCAGTTTGGATAGAAATAATTCCGGAATGATGATTTTTAATTTTCTGAATCCTTTTGCTTTTTTTTTTTTTTTTTTTTTATAATTTTCTTACCCGGGTCTGGTAAAACCGGAATTCGGGACTAATTTTTTTTTTTCTCTCTTTCTCGTCCTATCTCATCCCGGTTTTGATAGAATTAATGCCGGAATTATGTTTTTTTAATTTTTTGAATTTTTCAGCTATTTTTTTGGAATTTTCTAGACCGGGTCCGTTTGGTACGGAATTCGGGACTAAATTTTTTTTCTTTCTCTCTCGGCCTAACTCATCTCGGTTTTGATAGAAATAATGCCGGAATGATGTTTTTTAATTTTTTCAATTTTTTTGCTAATTTCTTGCTCGGGTCGGGTAGGAACGGATTTCGGGACTAATTTTTTTTTTTCTCTTTCTCGGCGTATCTAATCCCGATTTCGTTCGAAATAACGTTGAAATTATTTTTTTGAATTTTTTTGTAATTTTTTTGGAATTTTCATGCCCGGGATGTGTAGGAACGGAATACGGGACAAAATTTTTTTCCCCTCTTTCACGATCTATCTAATCCCTATTTCGAAAGAAATAATGCTGGAATGATGTTTTTGAATTTTTTCGCTATTTTTTTTGGAGTTTTCTAGCCCGAGTAGGGTTGGAACGGAATTCGAGACTAAAACTTTTTTCTCTTTCCCGGCCTATCTAATCCAAGTTTTGATAGAAATAATGCCGGAATGATGTTTTTT
Source organism: Quercus engelmannii (assembly GCA_029955605.1). Classification (NCBI taxonomy): domain Eukaryota; kingdom Viridiplantae; phylum Streptophyta; class Magnoliopsida; order Fagales; family Fagaceae; genus Quercus; species Quercus engelmannii. Next base: position 30,549,319 of record JARPSG010000011.1, read on the forward strand.
AATTTTTTGAATTTTTTTGCTATTTTTTTGGAATTTTCTTGCCCGGGTTTGGTAGGAACTGACTTCAGGGATAAATTTTTTTTTTTTTTTCCTCTTTCTCGGCCTATCTCATCCCGATTTCGATAGAAATACTGCCGAAATGATGTTTTTGAATTTTTTCGCTATTTTTTTTTTTTTTGGGTTTTCTAGCTCGTGTAGGGTTGGAACGGAATTCGGGACTAAATTTTTTTCCTTCACTTTCTCGGCCTATCTTATCCCATTTTGGATAGAAATAATGCCGGAATGATGTTTTTAAATTTTTTGCTATTTTTTTGGAATTTTCTGGCTCGGGTCGGTTTGGAATGAAATTCTGGACTAAATTTTATTTTTCTTTCTCGGACAATCTTATCCCTGTTTGGATAGAAATAATGCCGGAATGATGTTTTTTAATTTTCTGAATTCTTTTGCTTTTTTTTTTTTTTTATAATTTTCTTGCCCGGGTCTGGTAAAATCGGAATTCGGGACTAAATTTTTTTTCTCTCTTTCTCGTCCTATCTCATCCCGGTTTTGATGGAATTAATGCCGGAATTATGTTTTTTAGTTTTTTAAATTTTTCTGCTATTTTTTTGGAATTTTCTAGCCCGGGTCCGTTTGGAACGGAATTCGGGACTAAATTTTTTTTCTTTCTCTCTCGGCCTACCTCATCTCGGTTTTGATAGAAATAATGCCGGAATGATGTTTTTTAATTTTTTCAATTTTTTTGCTAATTTCTTACACGGGTCGGGTAGGAACGGATTTCGGGACTAATTTTTTTTTTCTCTTTCTCGGCGTATCTAATCCCGATTTCGATCGAAATAACGTTGAAATTATTTTTTTGAATTTTTTTGCAATTTTTTTGCAATTTTCATGCCCGGGATGAGTAGGAACGGAATACCGGACAAAATTTTTTTCCCCTCTTTCACGATCTATCTAATCCCGGTTTCGAAAGAAATAATGTTGGAATGATGTTTTTGGAGTTTTCTAGCCTGAGTAGGGTTCGAACGAAATTCGGGACTAAAACATTTTTCTTTTTCTCGGCCTATCTAATCCCAGTTTCGATAGAAATAATGCCGGAATGATGTTTTTTAATTTTTTGAATTTTTTTGCTATTTTTTTGGAATTTTCTTGCCTGGGTTGGGTAGGAACTGACTTCGGGGATAATTTTTTTTCTTTTTTTCCCTTTGTCGGCCTATGTCATCCCGGTTTCGATAGAAATACTGCCGGAATTATGTTTTTGAATTTTTTAGCTATTTTTTTTTTTTTGAGTTTTCTAGCTCGTGTAGGGTTGGAACGGAATTCGAGACTAATTTTTTTCCTTCTCTTTCTCGGCCTATCTAATCCCGTTTTGGATAAAAATAAGGCCGGAATGATGTTTTTTAATTTTTTTGCTATTTTTTTAGAATTTTCAAGCCCGGGTCGGTTAGGAATGAAATTCTGGACTAAATTTTTGTTTTCTTTCTCGGACAATCTTTTCCCAGTTTGGATAGAAATAATGCCGGAATGATTTTTTTATTTTTTTGAATTTTTTTGCTTTTATATATATATATTTTTTATAATTTTCTTGCCCGAGTCGGGTAAAACCGGTATTCGGGACTAAATTTTTTTTTCTCTCTTTCTCGTCCTATCTCGTCCCGGTTTTGATAGAATTAATGCCGGAATTATGTTTTTTAATTTTTTGACTTTTTCTGCTATTTTTTTGGAATTTTGTAGCCCGGGTCCGTTAGGAACGGAATTCGGAACTAAATTTTTTTTCTTTCACTCTCGGCCTAACTCATCTCGGCTTTGATAGAAATAATGCCGGAATGGTGTTTTTTAATTTTTTCTATTTTTTTGGAATTTTCTTGCCCGGGTTATGTGGGAACTGACTTCGGGGTTAATTTTTTTTTTTTTTTCTTTCACTCTCGGCCTAACTCATCTCGGTTTTGATAGAAATAATGCCAGAATGGTGTTTTTTAAATTTTTCAATTTTTTTGCTAATTTCTTGCGCGGGTCGGGTAGGAACGGAATTCGGGACTAAATTTTTTTTTTTCTCCTTCTCGGCGTATCTAATCCCGATTTCGATCGAAATAATGCTGAAATTATTTTTTTGAATTTTTTTGTAATTTTTTTGGAATTTTCGTGCTCGGGATGTGTAGGAACGGAATACGGGACAAAATTTTTTTCCCCTCTTTCACGATCTATCTAATCCCGGTTTCGAAAGAAATAATGCTGGAATGATTTTTTTGAATTTTTTCGCTATTTTTTGTGGAGTTTTCTAGCCCGAGTAGGGTTGGAATGGAATTCGGGACTAAAACTTTTTTCTCTTTCCCGGCCTGTCTAATCCAGGTTTTGATAGAAATAATGCCGGAATGATGTTTTTTAATTTTTTGAATTTTCTTGCTATTTTTTTGGAATTTTCTTGCCCGGGTTTGGTAGGAACTGACTTCAGAGATACTTTTTTTTTTTTCTCTTTCTCGTCCTATCTCATCCCGGTTTCGATAGAAATACTGCCGGAATGATGCTTTTGAATTTTTTCGCTTTTTTTTTTTTTTTTTGGGTTTTCTAGCTCGTGTAGGGTTGGAATGGAATTCGGGACTAAATTTTTTTCCTTCACTTTCTCGGCCGATCTAATCCCGTTTTGGATAGAAATAATGCCGGAATGATGTTTTTAAATTTTTTGCTATTTTTTTGGAATTTTCTGGCTCGGGTCGGTTTGAAATGAAATTCTGGACTAAATTTTTTTTTTCTTTCTCGGACAATCTTATCCCAGTTTGGATAGAAATAATTCCGGAATGATGATTTTTAATTTTCTAAATCCTTTTGCTTTTTTTTTTTTTTTTTTTTTATAATTTTCTTACCCGGGTCTGGTAAAACCGGAATTCGGGACTAATTTTTTTTTTTCTCTCTTTCTCGTCCTATCTCATCCCGGTTTTGATAGAATTAATGCCGGAATTATGTTTTTTTAATTTTTTGAATTTTTCAGCTATTTTTTTGGAATTTTCTAGACCGGGTCCGTTTGGTACGGAATTCGGGACTAAATTTTTTTTCTTTCTCTCTCGGCCTAACTCATCTCGGTTTTGATAGAAATAATGCCGGAATGATGTTTTTTAATTTTTTCAATTTTTTTGCTAATTTCTTGCTCGGGTCGGGTAGGAACGGATTTCGGGACTAATTTTTTTTTTTCTCTTTCTCGGCGTATCTAATCCCGATTTCGTTCGAAATAACGTTGAAATTATTTTTTTGAATTTTTTTGTAATTTTTTTGGAATTTTCATGCCCGGGATGTGTAGGAACGGAATACGGGACAAAATTTTTTTCCCCTCTTTCACGATCTATCTAATCCCTATTTCGAAAGAAATAATGCTGGAATGATGTTTTTGAATTTTTTCGCTATTTTTTTTGGAGTTTTCTAGCCCGAGTAGGGTTGGAACGGAATTCGAGACTAAAACTTTTTTCTCTTTCCCGGCCTATCTAATCCAAGTTTTGATAGAAATAATGCCGGAATGATGTTTTTTAATTTTTTGAATTTTTTTGCTATTTTTTTGGAATTTTCTTGCCCGGGTTTGGTAGGAACTGACTTCAGGGATAAATTTTTTTTTTTTTTTCCTCTTTCTCGGCCTATCTCATCCCGATTTCGATAGAAATACTGCCGAAATGATGTTTTTGAATTTTTTCGCTATTTTTTTTTTTTTTGGGTTTTCTAGCTCGTGTAGGGTTGGAACGGAATTCGGGACTAAATTTTTTTCCTTCACTTTCTCGGCCTATCTTATCCCATTTTGGATAGAAATAATGCCGGAATGATGTTTTTAAATTTTTTGCTATTTTTTTGGAATTTTCTGGCTCGGGTCGGTTTGGAATGAAATTCTGGACTAAATTTTATTTTTCTTTCTCGGACAATCTTATCCCTGTTTGGATAGAAATAATGCCGGAATGATGTTTTTTAATTTTCTGAATTCTTTTGCTTTTTTTTTTTTTTTATAATTTTCTTGCCCGGGTCTGGTAAAATCGGAATTCGGGACTAAATTTTTTTTCTCTCTTTCTCGTCCTATCTCATCCCGGTTTTGATGGAATTAATGCCGGAATTATGTTTTTTAGTTTTTTAAATTTTTCTGCTATTTTTTTGGAATTTTCTAGCCCGGGTCCGTTTGGAACGGAATTCGGGACTAAATTTTTTTTCTTTCTCTCTCGGCCTACCTCATCTCGGTTTTGATAGAAATAATGCCGGAATGATGTTTTTTAATTTTTTCAATTTTTTTGCTAATTTCTTACATGGGTCGGGTAGGAACGGATTTCGGGACTAATTTTTTTTTTCTCTTTCTCGGCGTATCTAATCCCGATTTCGATCGAAATAACGTTGAAATTATTTTTTTGAATTTTTTTGCAATTTTTTTGCAATTTTCATGCCCGGGATGAGTAGGAACGGAATACCGGACAAAATTTTTTTCCCCTCTTTCACGATCTATCTAATCCCGGTTTCGAAAGAAATAATGTTGGAATGATGTTTTTGGAGTTTTCTAGCCTGAGTAGGGTTCGAACGAAATTCGGGACTAAAACATTTTTCTTTTTCTCGGCCTATCTAATCCCAGTTTCGATAGAAATAATGCCGGAATGATGTTTTTTAATTTTTTGAATTTTTTTGCTATTTTTTTGGAATTTTCTTGCCTGGGTTGGGTAGGAACTGACTTCGGGGATAATTTTTTTTCTTTTTTTCCCTTTGTCGGCCTATGTCATCCCGGTTTCGATAGAAATACTGCCGGAATTATGTTTTTGAATTTTTTAGCTATTTTTTTTTTTTTGAGTTTTCTAGCTCGTGTAGGGTTGGAACGGAATTCGAGACTAATTTTTTTCCTTCTCTTTCTCGGCCTATCTAATCCCGTTTTGGATAAAAATAAGGCCGGAATGATGTTTTTTAATTTTTTTGCTATTTTTTTAGAATTTTCAAGCCCGGGTCGGTTAGGAATGAAATTCTGGACTAAATTTTTGTTTTCTTTCTCGGACAATCTTTTCCCAGTTTGGATAGAAATAATGCCGGAATGATTTTTTTATTTTTTTGAATTTTTTTGCTTTTATATATATATATTTTTTATAATTTTCTTGCCCGAGTCGGGTAAAACCGGTATTCGGGACTAAATTTTTTTTTCTCTCTTTCTCGTCCTATCTCGTCCCGGTTTTGATAGAATTAATGCCGGAATTATGTTTTTTAATTTTTTGACTTTTTCTGCTATTTTTTTGGAATTTTGTAGCCCGGGTCCGTTAGGAACGGAATTCGGAACTAAATTTTTTTTCTTTCACTCTCGGCCTAACTCATCTCGGCTTTGATAGAAATAATGCCGGAATGGTGTTTTTTAATTTTTTCTATTTTTTTGGAATTTTCTTGCCCGGGTTATGTGGGAACTGACTTCGGGGTTAATTTTTTTTTTTTTTTCTTTCACTCTCGGCCTAACTCATCTCGGTTTTGATAGAAATAATGCCGGAATGGTGTTTTTTAATTTTTTCAATTTTTTTGGAATTTTCTTGCCCGGGTTGGGTAGGAACTGACTTCGGGGTTAAATTTTTTTTTTTCTCTTTCTCGGCCTATATCATCCCGGTCTCGATAGAAATACTGCTGGAATGATGTTTTTGAACTGTTTCGCTATTTTTTTTTTTTTTTGAGTTTTCTAGCTCGTGTAGGGTTGGAATGGAATTCGGGACTAAATTTTTTTCCTTCTCTTTCTCGGCCTATCTAATCCCGTTTTGGATAGAAATAATGCCGGAAGATGTTTTTTAATTTTCTGAATTCTTTTGCTTTTTTTTTTTTTTTTTTTTTAAATTTTCTTGCCCGGGTCTGGTAAAACCGGAATTCGGGACTAAATTTTTTTTCTCTCTTTCTCGTCCTATCTCATCCCGGTTTTGATAGAATTAATGCCGGAATTATGTTTTTTAATTTTTTGAATTTTTCTACTATTTTTTTGGAATTTTCTAGGCCGGGTCCGTTTGGAACGGAATTCGGGACTAAATTTTTTTTCTTTCTCTCTCGGCCTAACTCATCTCGGTTTTGATAGAAATAAAGCCGGAATGGTGTTTTTTAATTTTTTCAATTTTTTTTTCTACTTTTTTGGAATTTTCTTGCCCGGGTTGGGTAGGAACTGACTTCGGGGTTAAATTTTTTTTTTTTTCTCTTTCTCGGCCTATCTCATCCCGGTTTCGATAGAAATACTGCAGGAATGATGTTTTTGGACTGTTTCGCTATTTTTTTTTTTGAGTTTTCTAGCTCGTGTTGGGTTGGAGTGGAATTCGGGACTAAATTTTTTTCCTTCTCTTTCTCGGCCTATCTAATCCCGTTTTGGATAGAAATAATGCCGGAAGATGTTTTTTAATTTTCTGAATTCTTTTGCTTTTTTTTTTTTTTTTTATAATTTTCTTGCCCGGGTCTGGTAAAACGGGAATTCGGGACTAAATTTTTTTTCTCTCTTTCTCGTCCTATCTCATCCCAGTTTTGATAGACTTAATGCCGGAATTATGTTTTTTAATTTTTTGAATTTTTCTGTTATTTTTTTGGAATTTTCTAGCCCGGGTCTGTTTGGAACGGAATTCGGGACTAAATTTTTTTTTTTCTCTCTCGGTCTAACTCATCTTGGTTTTGATAGAAATAATGCCAGAACGATGTTTGTTAATTTTTTCAATTTTTTTGCTAATTTCTTGCTCGGGTCGGGTAGGAACGGATTTCGGCACTAATTTTTTTTTTCTCTTTCTCGGCGTATCTAATCCCGATTTCGATCGAAATAACGTTGAAATTATTTTTTTGAATTTTTTTGCAATTTTTTGGAATTTTCATGCCCGGGATGAGTAGGAACGGAATACCAGACAAAATTTTTTTCCCCTCTGTCACGATCTATCTAATCCCTGTTTCGAAAGAAATAATGCTGCAATGATGTTTTTGAATTTTTTCGCTATTTTTTTTGGAGTTTTCTTGCCCGAGTAGGGTTGGAACGGAATTCGGGACTAAAAGTTTTTTCTTTTTCTCGGCCTATCTAATCCCAGTTTCGATAGAAATAATGTCGAAATGATGTTTTTTAATTTTCTGAATTTTTTTGCTATTTTTTTTGGAATTTTCTAGCTCAGGTTGGCTAGAAACTGACTTCGGGGATTTTTTTTTTTTTTTTTTCTCTTTCTCGGCCTATCTAATCCCGTTTTGGATAAAAATAATGCCGGAATGATGTTTTTAAATTTTTTTGCTACTTTTTTAGAATTTTCAAGCCCGGGTCGGTTAGGAATGAAATTCTGGACTAAATTTTTTTTTTCTTTCTCGGACAATCTTATCCCAGTTTGGATAGAAATAATGCCGGAATGATGTTTTTTAGTTTTTTTTAATTTTTTTGCTTTTTTTTAATTTTTTATAATTTTCTTGCCTGGGTCGGGTAAAACCGGAATTCGGGACTAAATTTTTTTTTCTCTCTTTCTCGTCCTATCTCGTCCCGGTTTTGATAGAATTAATGCCGGAATTATGTTTTTTAATTTTTTAAATTTTTCTGCTATTTTTTTAGAATTTTCTAGCCCGGGTCCGTTTGGAATGGAATTCGGGACTAAATTTTTTTTCTTTCTCTCTCGGCCTAACTCATCTCGGTTTTGATAGAAATAATGCCGGAATGATGTTTTTAAATTTTTTGCTATTTTTTTGGAATTTTCTAGCCCGGGACGGTTAGGAATGAAATTCTGGACTAAATTTTTTTTTTCTATCCCAGTTCGGATAGAAATAATGCCGGAATGATGTTTTTTAATTCTCTGAATTTTTTGATTTTTTTTTTTTTTTTTTTTTAATTTTCTTGCCCGTGTCGGGTAAAACCGGAATTCGGGACTAAATTTTTTTTCTCACTTTCTCGTCCTATCTCGTCCCGGTTTTGATAGAATTAATGCCGGAATTAAAAATTTTTTTTTCTTTCACTCTCGGCCTAACTCATCTCGGTTTTGATAGAAATAATGCCGGAATGGTGTTTTTTAATTTTTTCTATTTTTTTGGAATTTTCTTGCCCGGGTTGGGTTGGAACTGACTTCGGGGTTAAACTTTTTTTTTTTCTCTTTCTCGGCCTATATCATCCCGGTTTCGATAGAAATACTGCTGGAATAATGTTTTTGAACTGTTTGGCTATTTTTTTTTTTTTGAGTTTTCTAGCTCGTGTAGGGTTGGAATGGAATTCGGGACTAAATTTTTTTCCTTCTCTTTTTCGGCCTATCTAATCCCGTTTTGCATAGAAATAATGCCGGAAGATGTTTTTTAATTTTCTGAATTCTTTTGCTTTTTTTTTTTTATAATTTTCTTGCCCGGGTCTGGTAAAACCGGAATTCGGGACTAAATTTTGTTTTCTCTCTTTCTCGTCCCATCTCATCCCGGTTTTGATAGAATTAATGCCGGAATTATGTTTTTTAATTTTTTGAATTTTTTTGCTATTTTTTTGGAATTTTCTAGCCCGGGTCCGTTTGGAACGGAATTCGGGACTAAATTTTTTTTCTTTCTCTCTCGGCCTAACTCATCTCGGTTTTGATAGAAATAATGCCAGAATGGTGTTTTTTAATTTTTTCAATTTTTTTGCTAATTTCTTGCACGGGTCAGGTAGGAACGGAATTCGAGACTAAATTTTTTTTTCTCCTTCCCAGCGTATCTAATCCCGATTTCGATCGAAATAATGCTGAAATTATTTTTTTGAATTTTTTTGAATTTTTTTGGAATTTTCATGCCCGGGATGTGTAGGAACGGAATACGGGACAAAATTTTTTCCCCTCTTTCACGATCTATCTAATCCCGGTTTCGAAAGAAATAATGCTGGAATGATTTTTTTGAATTTTTTCGCTATTTTTTTTGGAGTTTTCTAGCCCGAGTAGGGTTGGGATGGAATTCGGGACTAAAACTTTTTTCTCCTTCCCGGCCTATCTAATCCATGTTTTGACAGAAATAATGCTGGAATGATGTTTTTTAATTTTTTGAATTTTTTTGCTTTTTTTTGGAATTTTCTTGCCCGGGTTTGGTAGGAACTGACTTCAGGGATAAATTTTTTTTTTTCTCTTTCTCGGCCTATCTCATCCCGGTTTCGATAGAAATACTGTTGGAATGATGTTTTTGAATTTTTTCGCTATTTTTTTTGGAGTTTTCTAGCCCGAGTAGGGTTGGAACGGAATTCGGGACTAAAACTTTTTTCTCTTTCCCGACTTATCTAATCCAAGTTTTGATAGATATAATGCCGGAAAGATGTTTTTTAATTTTTTGAATTTTTTTGCTATTTTTTTGGAATTTTCTTGCCCGGGTTTGGTAGGAACTGACTTCAGGAATAAATTTTTTTTTTTTCTCTTTCTCGGCCTATCTCATCCCGATTTCGATAGAAATACTGCCGGAATGATGTTTTTGAATTTTTTTCCTATTTTTTTGTTTTTGGGTTTTCTAGCTCGTGTAGGGTTGGAACGGAATTCGGGACTAAATTTTTTTCCTTCACTTTCTCGGCCTATCTAATCCCGTTTTGGATAGAAATAATGCCGGAACGATGTTTTTAAATTTTTTGCTATTTTTTTGGAATTTTCTGGCTCGGGTCGGTTTGGAATGAAATTCTGGACTAAATTTTTTTTTTATTTCTCGGACAATCTTATCCCAGTTTGGATAGACATAATGCCGGAATGATGTTTTTTAATTTTCTGAATTCTTGTGCTTTTTTTTTTTTTTTTAATAATTTTCTTGCCCGGGTCTGGTAAAACCGGAATTCGGGACTAAATTGTTTTTCTCTCTTTCTCGTCCCATCACATCCCGGTTTTCATAGAATTAATGCCGGAATTATGTTTTTTAATTTTTTGAATTTTTCTGCTATTGTTTTGGAATTTTCTAGCCCGGGTCCGTTTGGAACGGAATTCGGGACTAAATTTTTTTTCTTTCTCTCTCGGCCTAACTCATCTCGGTTTTGATAGAAATAATGCCGGAATGATATTTTTTAATTTTTTCAATTTTTTTACTAATTTCTTGCTCGGGTCGGGTAGGAACGGATTTCGGGACTAATTTTTTCTTCCTCTTTCCTGTCGTATCTAATCCCGATTTCGATCGAAATAACGTTGAAATTATTTTTTTGAATTTTTTTGCAACTTTTTTGGAATTTTCATGCCCGGGGTGAGTAGGAACGGAATACCGGACAAAATTTTTTCCCCCTCTTTCACGATCTATCTAATCCCGGTTTCGAAAGAAATTATGCTGGAATGATGTTTTTGAATTTTTTCGCTATTTTTTTTGGAGTTTTCTAGCCCGAGTAGGGTTCGAACGAAATTCGGGACTAAAACTTTTTTCTTTTTCTCGGCCTATCTAATCCCAGTTTCGATAGAAATAATGCCGGAATGATGTTTTTTAATTTTTTGATTTTTTTTGCTATTTTTTTGGAATTTTCTTGCCCGGGTTGGGTAGGAACTGACTTCGGGGATAATTTCTTTTTCTTTTTTTCCCTTTCTCGGCCTTTGTCATCCCGGTTTCGATAGAGATACTGCCGGAACGATGTTTTTGAATTTTTTAGCTTTTTTTTTTCTGAGTTTTCTAGCTCGTGTAGGGTTGGAACGGAATTCGAGACTAATTTTTTTCCTTCTCTTTCTCGGCCTATCTAATCCCGTTTTGGATAAAAATAATGCCGGAATGATGTTTTTAAATTTTTTTGCTATTTTTTTAGAATTTTCATTCCCGGGTCGGTTAGGAATGAAATTCTGGACTAAATTTTTTTTTTTCTTTCTCGGAAAATCTTATCCCAGTTTGGATAGAAATAATGCCGGAATGATGTTTTTTAGTATTTTGAATTTTTTTACCGTTTTTTTTTTTTTTTTATAATTTTCTTGCCCGGGTCGTGTAAAACCGGAATTCGGGACTAAATTTTTTTTTTCTCTCTTTCTCGTCCTATCTCGTCCCGGTTTTGATAGAATTAATGCCGGAATTATGTTTTTTAATTTTTTGAATTTTTCTGCTGTTTTTTTGGAATTTTCTAGCCCGGGTCCATTTGGAACGGAATCCGGGACTAAATTTTTTTTCTTTCTCTCTCGGCCTAACTCATCTCGATTGGATAGAAATATTGCCGGAATGATGTTTTTAAATTTTTTGCTATTTTTTTGGAATTTTCCGGCCCGGGTCGGTCAGGAATGAGATTCTGGACTAAATTTTTTTTTTCTTTCTCGGACAATCTTATCCCAGTTTGGATAGAAATAATGCCGGAATGATGTTTTTTAATTTTATCAATTTTTTGCTTTTTTTTTATTTTATTTTATTATTTTCTTGCCCGGGACGGGTAAAAACGGAATTCGGGATTAAATTTTTTTTCTCTCTTTCTCGTCCTATCTCGTCTCGGTTTTGATAGAATTAATGCCGGAATTATGTTTTTTAATTTTTTGAATTTTTCTGCTATTTTTTTGGAATTTTCTAGCCCGGGTCCGTTAGGAACGGAATTCGAGACTAAATTTTTTTTCTTTCACTCTCGGCCTAACTCATCCCGGTTTTGATAGAAATAATGCCGGAATGGTGTTTTTTAATTTTTTCTATTTTTTTGGAATTTTCTTGCCCGAGTTGGATAGGAACTGACTTCGGGGTTAAATTTTTTTTTTCTCTTTCACGGCCTATGTCATCCCGATTTCGATAGAAATACTGCTAGAATGATGTTTTTGAACTGTTTCACTATTTTTTTTTTGAGTTTTCTAGCTCGTGTAGGGTTGGAATGGAATTTGGGACTAAATTTTTTTCCTTCTCTTTCTCGACCTATCTAAACCCGTTTTGGATAGAAATAATGCCGGAAGATGTTTTTTAATTTTCTGAATTCTTTCGCTTTTTTTTTTTTTTTTTTTTTTTATAATTTTCTTGCCTGGGTCTGGTAAAACCGGAATTCGGGACTAAATTTTTTCTCTCTTTCTCGTCCTATCTCATCCCGGTTTTGATAGAATTAACGCCGGAATTATGTTTTTTAATTTTTTGAATTTTTCTGCTATTTTTTTGGAATTTTCTAGCCCGGGTCCGTTTGGAACGGAATTTGGGACTAAATTTTTTTTCTTTCTCTCTCGGCCTAACCCATCTCGGTTTTGATAGAAATAATGCCGGAATGGTGTTTTTTAATTTTTTCAATTTTTTTGCTAATTTCTTGCTCTGGTCGGGTAGGAACTGAATTCGGGACTAAATTTTTTTTTTCTTTCTCAGCGTATCTAATCCCGATTTCGATCGAAATAATGCTGAAATTATTTTTTTGAATTGTTTTGTAATTTTTTTGGAATTTTCATGCCCGGGATTTGTAGGAACGGAATACGGGACAAAATTTTTGCCCCTCTTTCACGATCTATCTAATCCCGGTTTCGAAAGAAATAATGCTGGAATGATGTTTTTGAATTTTTTCGCTATTTTTTTTGGAGTTTTCTAGCCCGAGTAGGGTTGGAACGGAATTCGGGACTAAAACGTTTTTCTCTTTCCCGGCCTATCTAATCCAAGTTTTAGTAGAAATAATGCCGGAATGATGTTTTTTAATTTTTTGAATTTTTTGGCTATTTTTTTGGAATTTTCTTGCCCGGGTTTGGTAGGAACTGACTTCAGGGATAAATTTTTTTTTTTCTCTTTGTCGGCCTATCTCATCCCGATTTCGATAGGAATACTGCCGGAATGATGTTTTTGAATTTTTTCGCTATTTTTTTTTTTTTTTTGGGATTTCTAGCTCGTGTAGGGTTGGAACAGAATTCGGGACTAAATTTTTTTCCTTCACTTTCTCGGCCTATCTAATCCCGTTTTGGATAGAAATAACGCCGGAATGATGTTTTTAAATTTTTTGCTATTTTTTTTGGAATTTTCTGGCCCGGGTCGGTTTGGAATGAAATTCTGGACTAATTTTTTTTTTCTTTCTCGGACAATCTTATCCCAGTTTGGATAGAAATAATGCCTGAATGATGTTTTTTAATTTTCTGAATTCTTTTGCTTTTTTTTTTTTTTTTTTTTTTTATAATTTTCTTGCCCGGGTCTGGTAAAACCGGAATTCGAGACTAAATTTTTTTTCTCTCTTTCTCGTCCTATCTCCTCCCGGTTTTGATAGAATTAATGCCGGAATTATGTTTTTTAATTTTTTGAATTTTTCTGCTATTTTTTTGGAATTTTCTAGCCCGGGTCCGTTTGGAACGGAATTCGGGACTAAATTTTCTTTCTTTCTCTCTCGGCCTAACTCATCTCGGTTTGGATAGAAATAATGCCGGAATGATGTTTTTTAATTTTATCAATTTTTTGCTTTTTTTTTTATTTATTTTATTATTTTCTTGCCCGGGTCGGGTAAAACCGGAATTCGGGACTAAATTTTTTTTCTCTCTTTCTCGTCCTATCTCGTCCCGGTTTTGATAGAATTAATGCCGGAATTATGTTTTTTAATTTTTTGAATTTTTCTGCTATTTTTTTTGAATTTTCTAGCCCGGGTCCGTTAGGAACGGAATTCGGGACTAAATTTTTTTTCTTTCACTCTTGGCCTAACTCATCTCGGTTTTGATAGAAATAATGCCGGAATGGTGTTTTTTAATTTTTTCTATTTTTTTGGCATTTTCTTGCCCGAGTTGGATAGGAACTGACTCCGGGGTTAAATTTTTTTTTTCTCTTTCTCGGCCTATGTCATCCCGATTTCGATAGAAATACTGCTAGAATGATGTTTTTGAACTGTTTCACTATTTTTTTTTTGAGTTTTCTAGCTCGTGTAGGGTTGGAATGGAATTTGGGACTAAATTTTTTTCCTTCTCTTTCTCGACCTATCTAAACCCGTTTTGGATAGAAATAATGCCGGAAGATGTTTTTTAATTTTCTGAATTCTTTCGCTTTTTTTTTTTTTTATAATTTTCTTGCCCGGGTCTGGTAAAACCGGAATTCGGGACTAAATTTTTTTTCTCTCTTTCTCGTCCTATCTCATCCCGGTTTTGATAGAATTAACGCCGAAATTATGTTTTTTAATTTTTTGAATTTTTCTGCTATTTTTTTGGAATTTTCTAGCCCGGGTCCGTTTGGAACGGAATTTGGAACTAAATTTTTTTTCTTTCTCTCTCGGCCTAACTCATCTCGGTTTTGATAGAAATAATGCAGGAATGGTGTTTTTTAATTTTTTCAATTTTTTTGCTAATTTCTTGCTCTGGTCGGGTAGGAACTGAATTCGGGACTAAAATTTTTTTTTTTCTTTCTCAGCATATCTAATCCCGATTTCGATCGAAATAATGCTGAAATTATTTTTTTGAATTTTTTTGTAATTTTTTTGGAATTTTCATGCCCGGGATTTGTAGGAACGGAATACGGGACAAAATATTTGCCCCTCTTTCACGATCTATCTAATCCCGGTTTCGAAAGAAATAATGCTGGAATGATGTTTTTGAATTTTTTCGCTATTTTTTTTGGAGTTTTCTAGCCCGAGTAGGGTTGGAACGGAATTCGGGACTAAAACGTTTTTCTCTTTCCCGACCTATCTAATCCAAGTTTTAGTAGAAATAATGCCGGAATGATGTTTTTTAATTTTTTGAATTTTTTGGCTATTTTTTTGGAATTTTCTTGCCGGGGTTTGGTAGGAACTGACTTCAGGGATAAATTTTTTTTTTTTCTTTGTCGGCCTATCTCATCCCGATTTCGATAGGAATACTTCCGGAATGATGTTTTTGAATTTTTTCGCTATTTTTTTTTTTTTTTGGGTTTTCTAGCTCGTGTAGGGTTGGAACGGAATTCGGGACTAAATTTTTTTCCTTCACTTTCTCGGCCTATCTAATCCCGTTTTGGATAGAAATAACGCCGGAATGATGTTTTTAAATTTTTTGCTATTTTTTTGGAATTTTCTGGCCCGGGTCGGTTTGGAATGAAATTCTGGACTAATTTTTTTTTTCTTTCTCGGACAATCTTATCCCAGTTTGGATAGAAATAATGCCTGAATGATGTTTTTTAATTTTCTGAATTCTTTTGCTTTTTTTTTTTTTTATAATTTTCTTGCTCGGGTCTGGTAAAACCGGAATTCGGGACTCAATTTTTTTTCTCTCTTTCTCGTCCTATCTCCTCCCGGTTTTGATAGAATTAATGCCGGAATTATGTTTTTTAATTTTTTGAATTTTTCTGCTATTTTTTTGGAATTTTCTAGCCCGGGTCCGTTTGGAACGGAATTCGGGACTAAATTTTTTTTCTTTCTCTCTCGGCCTAACTCATCTCGGTTTTGATAGAAATAATGCCGGAATGATGTTTTTTAATTTTTTCAATTTTTTTGCTAATTTCTTGCTCGGGTCTGGTAGGAACGGATTTCGGGACTAATTTTTTTTTCTCTTTCTCGACGTATCTAATCCCGAATTCGATCGAAATAACGTTGAAATTATTTTTTTGAATTTTTTTGCAATTTTTTTGGAATTTTCATGCCCGGGATGAGTAGGAACGGAATACTGGACAAAATTTTTTTCCCCTCTTTCACGATCTATCTATTCCCGGTTTCGAAAGAAATAATGCTGGAATGATGTTTTTGAATTTTTTCGCTATTTTTTTTGGAGTTTTCTAGCCCGAGTAGGGTTCGAACGGAATTCGGGACTAAAACGTTTTTCTTTTTCTCGGCCTATCTAATCCCAGTTTCGATAGAAATAATGCCGGAATGATGTTTTTTAATTTTTTGAATTTTTTTGCTATTTTTTTGGAATTTTCTTGCCCGGGTTGGGTAGGAATTGACTTCGAGGATAATTTTTTTTTCATTTTTTTTCTTTCTCGGCCTATGTCATCCCGGTTTCGATAGAAATACTGCCGGAATGATGTTTTTGAATTTTTTCAATATCTTTTTTTTTTAGTTTTCTAGCTCGTGTAGGGTTGGAACGGAATTCGAGACTAAATTTTTTTCCTTCTCTTTCTCGGCCTATCTAATCCCGTTTTGGAGAAAAATAATGCCGGAATGATGTTTTTAAATTTTTTGCTATTTTTTTGGAATTTTCTTGCCCGGGTCGGTTAGGAATGAAATTCTGGACTAAATTTTTTTTTTCTTTCTCGGACAATCTTATCCCAGTTTGGATAGAAATAATGCTGGAATGATGTTTTTTAGTTTTCTGAATTTTTTGCTTTTTTTTTTTTTTTTTTTTTTTTTTTATAATTTTCTCGCCTGGGTCTGTTAAACTGGAATTCGGGACTAAATTTTTTTTCTCTCTTTCTCGTCCTATCTAGTCCCGGTTTGGATAGAATTAATGTCGGAATTATGTTTTTTAATTTTTTGAATTTTTCTGCTATTTTTTTGGAATTTTCTAGCCTGGGTCCGTTTGGAACGGAATTTGGGACTAAGTTTTTTTTCTTTCTCTCTCGGCCTAACTCATCTCGGTTTTGATAGAAATAATGCCGTAATGTTGTTTTTTAATTTTTTCAATTTTTTTGCTAATTTCTTACTCGGGTCGGGTAGGAACTGAAGTCGGGACTAAAATTTTTTTTTCTCTTTCTCGACGTATCTAATCCCGATTTCGATCGAAATAATGCTGAAATTATTTTTTTTAATTTTTTTGTAATTTTTTTGGAATTTTCATGCCCGGGATGTGTAGGAACGGAATACGGGACAAAATTTTTTTCGCCTCTTTCACGATCTATCTAATCCCGGTTTCGAAAGAAATAATGCTGGAATGATGTTTTTGAATTTTTTCGCTATTTTTTTTGGAGTTTTCTAGCCCGGGTAGGGTTGGAACGGAATTCGGGACTAAAACTTTTTTCCCTTTCCCGGCCTATCTAATCCATGTTTTGATAGAAATAATGCCGGAATGATGTTTTTTAATTTTTTGAATTTTTTTGCTATTTTTTTGGAATTTTCTTGCCCGGGTTTGGTAGGAACTGACTTCAGGGATAAATTTTTTTTTTTCTCTTTCTCGGCCTATCTCATCCCGATTTCGATAGAAATACTGCCGGAATGATGTTTTTGAATTTTTTCGCTATTTTTTTTTTTTTTTTTTTGGGTTTTCTAGCTTTTGTAGGGTTGGAACGGAATTCGGGACTAAATTTTTTTCCTTCTCTTTCTCGGCCTATCTAATCCCGTTTTGGATAGAAATAATGCCGGAATGATGTTTTTAAATTTTTGCTATTTTTTTGGAATTTTCAGGCCCGGGTCGGTTTGGAATGAAATTCTGGACTAAATTTTTTTTTTTCTTTCTCGGACAATCTTATCCCAGTTTGGATAGAAATAATGCCTGAATGATGTCTTTCAATTCTCTGAATTCTTTTGCTTTTTTTTTTTCTTTTTTTTTTTTATAATTTTCTTGCCCGGGTCTGGTAAAAACGGAATTCGGGACTAAATTTTTTTTCTCTCTTTCTCGTCCTATCTCATCCCGGTTTTGATAGAATTAATGCCGGAATTATGTTTTTTAATTTTTTGAATTTTTCTGTTATTTTTTTGGAATTTTCTAGCCCGGGTCCGTTTGGAACGGAATTTGGGACTAAGTTTTTTTTCTTTCTCTCTCGGCCTAACTCATCTCGGTTTTGATAGAAATAATGCTGGAATGTTGTTTTTTAATTTTTTCAATTTTTTTGCTAATTTCTTACTCGGGTCGGGTAGGAACTGAAGTCAGGACTAAAATTTTTTTTTCTCTTTCTCGACGTATCTAATCCCGATTTCGATCGAAATAATGCTGAAATTATTTTTTTGAATTTTTTTGTAATTTTTTTGGAATTTTCATGCCCGGGATGTGTAGGAACGGAATACGGGACAAAATTTTTTTCGCTTCTTTCACGATCTATCTAATCCCGGTTTCGAAAGAAATAATGCTGGAATGATGTTTTTGAATTTTTTCGCTATTTTTTTTGGAGTTTTCTAGCCCGAGTAGGGTTGGAACGGAATTCGGGACTAAAACTTTTTTCCCTTTCCCGGCCTATCTAATCCAAGTTTTGATAGAAATAATGCCGGAATGATGTTTTTTAATTTTTTGAATTTTTTTGCTATTTTTTTGGAATTTTCTTGCCCGGGTTTGGTAGGAACTGACTTCAGGGATAAATTTTTTTTTTTTTCTCTTTCTCGGCCTATCTCATCCCGATTTCGATAGAAATACTGCCGGAATGATGTTTTTGAATTTTTTCGCTATTTTTTTTTTTTTTGGGTTTTCTAGCTCGTGTAGGGTTGGAACGGAATTCGGGACTAAATTTTTTTCCTTCACTTTCTCGGCCTATCTAATCCCGTTTTGGATAGAAATAATGCCGGAATGATGTTTTTAAATTTTTGCTATTTTTTTGGAATTTTCTGGCCCGGGTCGGTTTGGAATGAAATTCTGGACTAAATTTTTTTTTTCTTTCTCGGACAATCTTATCCCAGTTTGGATAGAAATAATGCCTGAATGATGTTTTTTAATTTTCTGAATTCTTTTGCTTTTTTTTTTTTTTTTTTTTTTTTTTTTATAATTTTCTTGCCCGGGTCTGGTAAAATCGGAATTCGGGACTAAATTTTTTTTCTCTCTTTCTCGTCCTATCTCATCCCGGTTTTGATAGAATTAATGCCGGAATTATGTTTTTTAATTTTTTGAATTTTTCTGCTATTTTTTTGGAATTTTCTAGCCCGGGTCCGTTTGGAACGGAATTCGGGACTAAATTTTTTTTCTTTCTCTCTCGGCGTTACTCATCTCGGTTTTGATAGAAATAATGCCGGAATTATGTTTTTTAATTTTTTCAATTTTTTTGCTAATTTCTTGCTCGGGTAGGGTAGGAACGGATTTCGGGACTAATTTTTTTTTTTCTCTTTCTCGGCGTATCTAATCCCGATTTTGATCGAAATAACGTTGAAATTATTTTTTCGAATTTTTTTGCAATTTTTTTGGAATTTTCATGCCCGGGATGAGTAGGAACGGAATACCGGACAAAATTTTTTTCCCCTCTTTCACGATCTATCTAATCCCAGTTTCGAAAGAAATAATGCTGGAAAGATGTTTTTGATTTTTTTCGCTATTTTTTTTGGAGTTTTCTAGCCCGAGTAGGGTTGGAACGGAATTCGGGACTAAAACGTTTTTCTTTTTCTCGGCCTATCTAATCCCAGTTTCGATAGAAATAATGCCGGAATGATGTTTTTTAATTTTTTGAATTTTTTTGCTATTTTTTTGGAATTTTCTTGCCCGGGTTGGGTAGGAATTGACTTCGAGGATAATTTTTTTTTCTTTTTTTCTCTTTCTCGGCCTATGTCATCCCGGTTTCGATAGAAATACTGCCGGAATGATGTTTTTGAATTTTTTCGCTATTTTTTTTTTTTTTGAGTTTTCTAGCTCGTGTAGGGTTGGAACGGAATTTGAGACTAATTTTTTTCCTTCTCTTTCTCGGCCTATCTAATCCCGTTTTGGATAAAAATAATGCCGGAATGATGTTTTAAATTTTTTTGCTATTTTTTTAGAATTTTCAAGCCCGGGTCGGTTAGGAATGAAATTCTGGACTAAATTTTTTTTTTCTTTCTCGGACAATCTTATCCCAATTTGGATAGAAATAATGCCGGAATGATGTTTTTTAGTTTTTTGAATTTTTTTGCTTTTTTTTTTTTTATTACAATTTTCTTGCCCGGGTCGGGTAAAACCGGAATTCGGGACTAAATTTTTTTTTCTCCCTTTCTCGTCCTATCTCGTCCCGGTTTTGACAGAATTAATGCCGGAATTATGTTTTTTAATTTTTTGAATTTTTCTACCATTTTTTTGGAATTTTCTAGCCCGGGTCCTTTTGGAACGGAATTCGGGACTAAATTTTTTTTTCTTTTTCTCTCGGCCTAACTCATCTCGATTGGATAGAAATAATGCAGGAATGATGTTTTTAAATTTTTTGCTATTTTTTTGGAATTTTCTGGCCCGGGTCGGTTAGGAATGAAATTCTGGACTAAAATTTTTTTTTCTTTCTCGAACAATCTTATCCCAGTTTGGATAGAAATAATGCCGGAATGATGTTTTTTAATTTTCTGAATTCTTTTGCTTTTTTTTTTTTTATAATTTTCTTGCCCGGGTTTGGTAAAACAGGAATTCGGGACTAAATTTTTTTTCTCTCTTTCTCGTCCTATCTCATCCCGGTTTTGATAGAATTAATGCCGGAATTATGTTTTTTAATTTTTTGAATTTTTCTGCTATTTTTTTGAAATTTTCTAGCCCGGGTCCGTTTGGAACGGAATTCGGGACTAAATTTTTTTTCTTTCTCTCTCGGCCTAGCTCATCTCGGTTTTGATAGAAATAATGCCAGAATGATGTTTTTTAATTTTTTCGATTTTTTTGCTAATTTCTTGCTCAGGTCGGGTAGGAACGGATTTCGGGACTAATTTTTTTTTTTTCTCTTTCTCGGCGTATCTAATCTCGATTTCGATCGAAATA
Source organism: Quercus engelmannii (assembly GCA_029955605.1). Lineage (NCBI taxonomy): Eukaryota > Viridiplantae > Streptophyta > Magnoliopsida > Fagales > Fagaceae > Quercus > Quercus engelmannii. The sequence goes on from JARPSG010000011.1 coordinate 30,569,592, forward strand.
ACGTTGAAATTATTTTTTTGAATTTTTTTGTAATTTTTTTGGAATTTTCGTGCCCGGGATGAGTAGGAACGGAATACCGGACAAATTTTTTTTCCCCTTTTCCACGATCTATCTAATCCCGGTTTCGAAAGAAATAATGCTGGAATGATGTTTTTGAATTTTTTCGCTATTTTTTTTGGAGTTCTCTAGCCCGAGTAGGGTTGGAACGGAATTCGGGAGAAAAACTTTTTTCTTTTTCTCTGCCTATCTAATCCCAGTTTCAATAGAAATAATGCCGGAATGATGTTTTTTAATTTTTTTGCTATTTTTTTGGAATTTTCTTGCCCGGGTTGGGTAGGAACTGACTTCGGGGATAATTTTTTTTTTTTTTTTTCTCTTTCTTGGCCTATGTCATCCCGGTTTCGATAGAAATACTGCCGGAATGATGTTTTTGAATTTTTTCAATATTTTTTTTTTTGAGTTTTCTAGTTCGTGTTGGGTTGGAACGGAATTCGAGACTAAATTTTTTTCCTTCTCTTTCTCGGCCTTTCTAATCCCGTTTTGGAGAAAAATAATGCCGGAATGATGTTTTTAAATTTTTTGCTATTTTTTTGGAATTTTCTAGCCCGGGTCGGTTAGGAATGAAATTCTGGACTAAATTTTTTTTTTCTTTCTCGGACAATCTTATCCCAGTTTGGATAGAAATAATGCCGGAATGATGTTTTTTAGTTTTCTGAATTTTTTGCTTTTTTTTTTTTTTTTTTTTTTTTTTATAATTTTCTCGCTCGGATCGGGTAAAACCGGAATTCGGGACTAAATTTTTTTTCTCTCTTTCTCGTCCTATCTAGTCCCGGTTTTGATAGAATTAATGCCGGAATTATGTTTTTTAATTTTTTGAATTTTTTTGCTATTTTTTTGGAATTTTCTAGCCTGGGTCCGTTTGGAACGGAATTCAGGACTAAATTTTTTTTCTTTCTCTCTCGGCCTAACTCATCTCGGTTTTGATAGAAATAATGCCGGAATGGTGTTTTTTAATTTTTTCAATTTTTTTTCAATTTTCTTGCCCGGGTTGGGTTGGAACTGACTTCGAGGTTAAATTTTTTTTTTTTCTCTTTCTCGGCCTATCTCATCCCGGTTTCGATAGAAATACTGGCGGAATGATGTTTTTGAACTGTTTCGCTATTTTTTTTTTTGAGTTTTCTAGCTAGTGTAGGGTTGGAATGGAATTCGGGACTACATTTTTTTCCTTCTCTTTCTCGACCTATCTAATCCCGTTTTGGATAGAAATAATGCCGGAAGATGGTTTTAATTTTCTGAATTCTTTTGCTTTTTTTTTTTTTTTTTTTTTTTTATAATTTACTTGCCCGGGTCTGGTAAAACCAGAATTCGGGACTAAATTTTTTTTCTCTCTTTCTCGTCCTATCTCATCCCGGTTTTGATAGAATTAATGCCGAAATTATGTTTTTTAAGTTTTTGAATTTTTCTGCTATTTTTTTGGAATTTTCTAGCCCGCGTCCTTTTGAAACGGAATTCGGGACTAAATTTTTTTTCTTTCTCTCCCGGCCTAACTCATCTCGGTTTTGATAGAAATAATGCCAGAATGATGTTTGTTAATTTTTTCAATTTTTTTGCTAATTTCATGCTCGGGTCGGGTAGGAACGGATTTCGGGACTAATTTTTTTTTTCTCTTTCTCGGCGTATCTAATCCCGATTTCGATCGAAATAACGTTGAAATTATTTTTTTGAATTTTTTTGGAATTTTAATGCCCGGGATGAGTAGGAACGGAATACCGGACAAAATATTTTTCCCCTCTTTCACGATCTATCTAATCCCGGTTTCGAAAGAAATAATGCTGCATTGATGTTTTTGAATTTTTTCGCTATTTTTTTTTGGAGTTTTCTAGCCCGAGTAGGGTTGGAACGGAATTCGGGACTAAAACGTTTTTCTTTTTCTCGGCCTATCTAATCCCAGTTTCGATATAAATAATGCCGGAATGATGTTTTTTAATTTTTTGAATTTTTTTGGAATTTTCTTGCCCGGGTTGGGTAGCAATTGACTTCGGGGATAATTTTTTTTTTTTTCTCTTTCTCGGCCTATCTCATCCCGGTTTCGATAGAAATACTGCCGGAATGATGTTTTTGAATTTTGTCCATTTTTTTTTTTTTTGAGTTTTCTAGCTCGTGTAGGGTTGGAACGGAATTCGAGACTAAATTTTTTTCCTTCTCTTTCTCGGCCTATCTAATCCCGTTTTGGATAAAAATAATGCCGGAATGATGTTTTTTAATTTTTTTGCTATTTTTTTAGAATTTTCAAGCCCGGGTCAGTTAGGAATGAAATTCTGGACTAAATTTTTTTTTTCTTTCTCGGACAATCTTATCCCAGTTTGGATAGAAATAATGCCGGAATGATGTTTTTTAGTTTTTTGAATTTTTTTGCTTTTTTTTTTTTTTTTTATATTTTCCTGCCCGGGTCGGGTAAAACCGGAATTCGGGACTAAATTTGTTTTTTTTTTTTATCTCTTTCTTGTCCTATCTCGTCCCGGTTTTGATAGAATTAATGCCGGAATTATGTTTTTTAATTTTTTGAATTTTTCTGCTATTTTTTTGGAATTTTCTAGCTCGGGTCCGTTTGGAACGGAATTCGGGACTAAATTTTTTTTCTTTCCCTCTCGGCCTAACTCATCTCGATTGGATAGAAATAATGCTGGAATGATGTTTTTAAATTTTTTGCTATTTTTTTGGAATTTTCTAGCCCGGGTCGGTTAGGAATGAAATTCTGGACTAAATTTTTTTTTTTCTTTCTCGGAGAATCTTATCCCAGTTTGGATAGAAATAATGTCGGAATGATGTTTTTTAATTTTCTGAATTTTTTTGCTTTTTTTTTTTTTTTTTTTACAATTTTCTTGCCCGGGTCGGGTAAAACCGGAATTCGGGACTAAATTTTTTTTCTCTCTTTCTCGTCCTATCTCGTCCCGGTTTTGATAGTATTAATGCCAGAATTATGTTTTTTAATTTTTTGAATTTTTCTGCTATTTTTTTTGAATTTTCTAGCCCGGGTCTGTTTGGAACGGAATTCGGGACTAAATTTTTTTTCTTTCTCTCTCGGCCTAACTCATCTCAATTGGATAGAAATAATGCCGGAATGATGTTTTTAAATTTTTTGCTATTTTTTTGGAATTTTCTAGCCCCGGGTCGGTTAGGAATGAAATTCTGGACTAAATTTTTTATTTCTTTCTCAGACAATCTTATCCCAGTTTGGATAGAAATAATGTCGGAATGATGTTTTTTAATTTTCTGAACTTTTTGCTTTTTTTTTTTCTTTTTATAATTTTCTTGCTCGGGTCGGGTAAAACCGGAATTCGGGACTAAATTTTTTTTATCTCTTTCTCGTCCTATCTCGTCCCGGTTTTGATAGAATTAATGCCGGAATTTAGTTTTTAAATTTTTTGAATTTTTTGCTATTTTTTTGGAATTTTCTAGCCCGGGTCCGTTTGGAACGGAATTCGAGACTAAATTTTTTTTCTTTCTCTCTCAGCCTAACTCATCTCGGTTTTGATAGAAATAATGCCGGAATGATGTTTTTAAATTTTTTGCTATTTTTTTGGAATTTTCTAGCCCGGGTCGGTTAGAAATGAAATTCTGGACTAAATTTTTTTTTTCTTTCTCGGACAATTTTATCCCAGTTTGGATAGAAATAATGCCGGAATGATGTTTTTTAATTTTCTGAATTTTTTGCTTTTTTATTTTTTATTTATTATAATTTTCTTGCCCGGGTCGGGTAAAACCAGAATTCGGGACTAAATTTTTTTTCTTTCTTTCTCGTCCTATTTCGTCCCGGTTTTGATAGAATTAATGCCGGAATTATGTTTTTTAATTTTTTGAATTTTTCTGCTATTTTTTTGGAATTTTCTAGCCTAGGTCCGTTTGGAACGGAATTCAGGACTACATTTTTTTTCTTTCTCTCTCGGCCTAACTCATCTCGGTTTTGATAGAAATAATGCCGGAATGGTGTTTTTTAATTTTTTCCATTTTTTTTTTAATTTTTTTGGAATTTTCTTGCCCGGGTTGGGTAGGAACTGACTTCGGGGTTAAATTTTTTTTTTTTCTCTTTCTCGGCCTATCTCATCCCGGTTTCGATAGAAATACTGCCGGAATGATGTTTTTGAACTGTTTCGCTATTTTTTTTTTTTGAGTTTTCTAGCTCGTGTAGGGTTGGAAGGGAATTCGGGACTAAATTTTTTTCCTTCTCTTTCTCGGCCTATCTAATCTCGTTTTGGATAGAAATAATGCCGGAATGATGTTTTTAAATTTTTTTGCTATTTTTTTGGAATTTTCTAGCCCGGGTCGGTTAGGAATGAAATTCTGGACTAAATTTTTTTTTTTCTATCTCGGACAATTTTATCCCAGTTTGGATAGAAATAATGCCGGAATGATGTTTTTTAGTTTTTTGAATTTTTTTGCTTTTTTTTTTTTTTTTATATTTTCCTGCCCGGGTCGGGTAAAACCGGAATTCGGGACTAAATTTGTTTTTTTTTTTTATCTCTTTCTTGTCCTATCTCGTCCCGGTTTTGATAGAATTAATGCCGGAATTATGTTTTTTAATTTTTGGAATTTTTCTGCTATTTTTTTGGAATTTTCTAGCTCGGGTCCGTTTGGAACGGAATTCGGGACTAAATTTTTTTTCTTTCCCTCTCGGCCTAACTCATCTCGATTGGATAGAAATAATGCTGGAATGATGTTTTTAAATTTTTTGCTATTTTTTTGGAATTTTCTAGCCCGGGTCGGTTAGGAATGAAATTCTGGACTAAATTTTTTTTTTTCTTTCTCGGAGAATCTTATCCCAGTTTGGATAGAAATAATGTCGGAATGATGTTTTTTAATTTTCTGAATTTTTTTGCTTTTTTTTTTTTTTTTTTTACAATTTTCTTGCCCGGGTCGGGTAAAACCGGAATTCGGGACTAAATTTTTTTTCTCTCTTTCTCGTCCTATCTCGTCCCGGTTTTGATAGTATTAATGCCAGAATTATGTTTTTTAATTTTTTGAATTTTTCTGCTATTTTTTTTGAATTTTCTAGCCCGGGTCTGTTTGGAACGGAATTCGGGACTAAATTTTTTTTCTTTCTCTCTCGGCCTAACTCATCTCAATTGGATAGAAATAATGCCGGAATGATGTTTTTAAATTTTTTGCTATTTTTTTGGAATTTTCTAGCCCCGGGTCGGTTAGGAATGAAATTCTGGACTAAATTTTTTATTTCTTTCTCAGACAATCTTATCCCAGTTTGGATAGAAATAATGTCGGAATGATGTTTTTTAATTTTCTGAACTTTTTGCTTTTTTTTTTTTCTTTTTATAATTTTCTTGCTCGGGTCGGGTAAAACCGGAATTCGGGACTAAATTTTTTTTATCTCTTTCTCGTCCTATCTCGTCCCGGTTTTGATAGAATTAATGCCGGAATTTAGTTTTTAAATTTTTTGAATTTTTTGCTATTTTTTTGGAATTTTCTAGCCCGGGTCCGTTTGGAACGGAATTCGAGACTAAATTTTTTTTCTTTCTCTCTCAGCCTAACTCATCTCGGTTTTGATAGAAATAATGCCGGAATGATGTTTTTAAATTTTTTGCTATTTTTTTGGAATTTTCTAGCCCGGGTCGGTTAGAAATGAAATTCTGGACTAAATTTTTTTTTTCTTTCTCGGACAATTTTATCCCAGTTTGGATAGAAATAATGCCGGAATGATGTTTTTTAATTTTCTGAATTTTTTGCTTTTTTATTTTTTATTTATTATAATTTTCTTGCCCGGGTCGGGTAAAACCAGAATTCGGGACTAAATTTTTTTTCTTTCTTTCTCGTCCTATTTCGTTCCGGTTTTGATAGAATTAATGCCGGAATTATGTTTTTTAATTTTTTGAATTTTTCTGCTATTTTTTTGGAATTTTCTAGCCTAGGTCCGTTTGGAACGGAATTCAGGACTACATTTTTTTTCTTTCTCTCTCGGCCTAACTCATCTCGGTTTTGATAGAAATAATGCCGGAATAGTGTTTTTTAATTTTTTCCATTTTTTTTTTAATTTTTTTGGAATTTTCTTGCCCGGGTTGGGTAGGAACTGACTTCGGGGTTAAATTTTTTTTTTTCTCTTTCTCGGCCTATCTCATCCCGGTTTCGATAGAAATACTGCCGGAATGATGTTTTTGAACTGTTTCGCTATTTTTTTTTTTTGAGTTTTCTAGCTCGTGTAGGGTTGGAATGGAATTCGGGACTAAATTTTTTTCCTTCTCTTTCTCGGCCTATCTAATCTCGTTTTGGATAGAAATAATGCCGGAATGATGTTTTTAAATTTTTTTGCTATTTTTTTGGAATTTTCTAGCCCGGGTCGGTTAGGAATGAAATTCTGGACTAAATTTTTTTTTTTCTATCTCGGACAATTTTATCCCAGTTTGGATAGAAATAATGCCGGAATGATGTTTTTTAGTTTTTTTTTTTCTTGCTTTTTTTTTTTTTTTATAATTTTCTTGCCCGGGTCGAGTAAAACCAGAATTCTGGACTAAATTTCTTTTCTCACTTTCTCGTCCTATCTCGTCCCGGTTTTGATAGAATTAATGCCGGAACTATGTTTTTTATTCTATTCAATTTTTCTGCTATTTTTTTGAAGTTTTCTAGCCTGGGTCCTTTTGGAACGGAATTCGGGACTAAATTTTTTTTTCTTTCTCTCTCGGCCTAACTCATCTCGGTTTTGATAGAAATAATGCCGGAATGATGTTTTTTAATTTTTTCAATTTTTTTGCTATTTTTTTGGAATTTTCTTGCCCGGGTTGGGTAGGAACTGACTTCGGGGATAATTTTTTTTTTTTTGTCTCTTTCTCGGCCTATCTCATCCCGGTTTCGATAGAAATACTGCCGGAATGATGTTTTTTAATTTTTTCAATTTTTTTGCTATTTTTTTGGAATTTTCTTGCCCGGGTTGGGTAGGAACTGACTTCGGGGATAATTTTTTTTTTTGTCTCTTTCTCGGCCTATCTCATCCCGGTTTCGATAGAAATACTGCCGGAATGATGTTTTTTAATTTTTTCGCTATTTTTTTTTTTTTTGAGTTTTCTAGCTCGTGTAGGGTTGGAACGGAATTCAAGACTAAATTTTTTTCCTTCTCTTTCTCGGCCTATCTAATTCCGTTTTGGATAAAAATAATGCCGGAATGATGTTTTTAAATTTTTTTGCTATTTTTTTAGAATTTTCAAGCCCGGGTCGGTTAGGAATGAAATTCTGGACTAAATTTTTTTTTTCTTTCTCGGACAATCTTATCCCAGTTTGGATAGAAATAATGCCGGAATGATGTTTTTTAGTTTTTTGAATTTTTTTGCTTTTTTTTTTTTTTTTAATAATTTTCCTGCCCGGGTCTGGTAAATCCGGAATTCGGGACTAAATTTTTTTTTTCTCTCTTTCTCATCCTATCTCGTCCCGGTTTGATAGAATTAATGCTGGAATTATGTTTTTTAATTTTTTGAATTTTTCTACTATTTTTTTGGAATTTTCTAGCCCGGGTCCGTTTGGAACGGAATTCGGGACTAAATTTTTTTTCTTTCTCTCTCGGCCTAACTCATCTCGGTTTTGATAGAAATAATGCCGGAATGATGTTTTTTAATTTTTTCAATTTTTTTGCTAATTTCTTGCTCGGGTCGGGTAGGAACGGAATTCGGGACTAAATTTTTTTTTCCTCTTTCTCGGCGTATCTAATCCCGATTTCGATCGAAATAATGCTGAAATTATTTTTTTGAATTTTTTTGCAATTTTTTTGGAATTTTCATGCCCGGGATGAGTAGGAACGGAATATGGGACAAATTTTTTTTCCCTTCTTTCACGATCTATCAAATCCTGGTTTCGAAAGAAATAATGCTGGAATGATGTTTATGAATTTTTTCGCTATTTTTTTCGGAGTTTTCTAGCCCAAGTAGGGTTGGAATGGAATTCGGGACTAAAACGTTTTTCTTTTTCTCAGCCTATCTAATCCCAGTTTCGATAGAAATAATGCCGGAATGATGTTTTTTAATTTTTTGAATTTTTTTGCTATTTTTTTGGAATTTTCTTGCCCGGGTTGGGTAGGAACTGACTTCCGGGATAAATTTTTTTTTTTTTTCTCTTTCTCGGCCTATCTCATCCCGGTTTCGATAGAAATAATGCCAGAATGATGTTTTTAAATTTTTTGCTATTTTTTTGGAATTTTCTAGTCCGGGTCGGTTAGGAATGAAATTCTGGACTAAATTTTTTTTTTTCTTTCTCAGACAATCTTATCCCAGTTTGGATAGAAATAATGTCGGAATGATGTTTTTTAATTTTCTGAACTTTTTTGCTTTTTTTTTTTTTTTAATATAATTTTCTTGCCCGGGTCGGGTAAAACCGGAATTCGGGACTAAATTTTTTTTCTCACTTTCTCGTCCTATCTTGTCCCGGTTTTGATAGAATTAATGCCGGAATTTAGTTTTTTAATTTTTTGAATTTTTTGCTATTTTGTTGGAATTTTCTAGCCCGGGTCCGTTTGGAACGGAATTCGGGACTAAATTTTTTTTCTTTCTCTCTCGGCCTAACTCATCTCAGTTTTGATAGAAATAATGCCGGAATGATGTTTTTAAATTTTTTGCTATTTTTTTGGAATTTTCTAGCCCGGGTCGGTTAGAAATGAAATTCTGGACTAAATTTTTTTTTTCTTTCTCGGACAATCTTATCCCAGTTTGGATAGAAATAATGCCGGAATGATGTTTTTTTAATTTTCTGAATTTTTTGCTTTTTTATTTTTTATTTTTTATAATTTTCTTGCCCGGGTCGGGTAAAACCGGAATTTGGGCCTAAATTTTTTTTTTTTTCTCTTTCTCGTCCTATGTCGTCCCGGTTTTGATAGAATTAATGCTGGAATTATGTTTTTTAATTTCTTGAATTTTTCTGCTATTTTTTTTTGGAATTTTCTAGCCCAGGTCCGTTTGGAACGGAATTCGGGGCTACATTTTTTTTCTTTCTCTCTCGGCCTAACTCATCACGATTTTGATAGAAATAATGCCGGAATGGTGTTTTTTATTTTTTTCAATTTTTTTTTCTATTTTTTTGGAATTTTCTTGCCTGGGTTGGGTAGGAACTGACTTCGGGGTTTAATTTTTTTTTTTTTTCTCTTTCTCGGCCTATCTCATCCCGGTTTCGATAGAAATACTGCCGGAATGATGTTTTTGAACTGTTTCGCTATTTTTTTTTTTGAGTTTTCTAGCTCGTGTAGGGTTGGAATGGAATTCGGGACTAAATTTTTTTCCTTCTCTTTCTCGGCCTATCTAATCCCGTTTTGGATAGAAACAATGCCGGAATGATGTTTTTAAATTTTTTTGCTATTTTTTTGGAATTTTCTAGCCCGGGTCGGTTAGGAATGAAATTCTGGACTAAATTTTTTTTTTCTTTCTCGGACAATCTTATCCCAGTTTGGATAGAAATAATGCCGGAATGATGTTTTTTAGTTTTTTGAATTTTTTTGCTTTTTTTTTTTTTTTTAATAATTTTCCTGCCCGGGTCTGGTAAATCCGGAATTCGGGACTAAATTTTTTTTTTCTCTCTTTCTCATCCTATCTCGTCCCGGTTTTGATAGAATTAATGCTGGAATTATGTTTTTTAATTTTTTGAATTTTTCTACTATTTTTTTGGAATTTTCTAGCCCGGGTCCGTTTGGAACGGAATTCGGGACTAAATTTTTTTTCTTTCTCTCTCGGCCTAACTCATCTCGGTTTTGATAGAAATAATGCCGGAATGATGTTTTTTAATTTTTTCAATTTTTTTGCTAATTTCTTGCTCGGGTCGGGTAGGAACGGAATTCGGGACTAAATTTTTTTTTCCTCTTTCTCGGCGTATCTAATCCCGATTTCGATCGAAATAACGCTGAAATTATTTTTTTGAATTTTTTTGCAATTTTTTTGGAATTTGCATGCCCGGGATGAGTAGGAACGGAATATGGGACAAATTTTTTTTCCCTTCTTTCACGATCTATCTAATCCTGGTTTCGAAAGAAATAATGCTGGAATGATGTTTATGAATTTTTTCGCTATTTTTTTCGGAGTTTTCTAGCCCAAGTAGGGTTGGAATGGAATTCGGGACTAAAACGTTTTTCTTTTTCTCAGCCTATCTAATCCCAGTTTCGATAGAAATAATGCCGGAATGATGTTTTTTAATTTTTTGAATTTTTTTGCTATTTTTTTGGAATTTTCTTGCCCGGGTTGGGTAGGAACTGACTTCGGGGATAAATTTTTTTTTTTTTTCTCTTTCTCGGCCTATCTCATCCCGGTTTCGATAGAAATAATGCCGGAATGATGTTTTTAAATTTTTTGCTATTTTTTTGGAATTTTCTAGTCCGGGTCGGTTAGGAATGAAATTCTGGACTAAATTTTTTTTTTTCTTTCTCAGACAATCTTATCCCAGTTTGGATAGAAATAATGTCGGAATGATGTTTTTTAATTTTCTGAACTTTTTTGCTTTTTTTTTTTTTTTAATATAATTTTCTTGCCCGGGTCGGGTAAAACCGGAATTCGGGACTAAATTTTTTTTCTCACTTTCTCGTCCTATCTTGTCCCGGTTTTGATAGAATTAATGCCGGAATTTAGTTTTTTAATTTTTTGAATTTTTTGCTATTTTGTTGGAATTTTCTAGCCCGGGTCCGTTTGGAACGGAATTCGGGACTAAATTTTTTTTCTTTCTCTCTCGGCCTAACTCATCTCAGTTTTGATAGAAATAATGCCGGAATGATGTTTTTAAATTTTTTGCTATTTTTTTGGAATTTTCTAGCCCGGGTCGGTTAGAAATGAAATTCTGGACTAAATTTTTTTTTTCTTTCTCGGACAATCTTATCCCAGTTTGGATAGAAATAATGCCGGAATGATGTTTTTTTAATTTTCTGAATTTTTTGCTTTTTTATTTTTTATTTTTTATAATTTTCTTGCCCGGGTCGGGTAAAACCGGAATTTGGGCCTAAATTTTTTTTTTTTTCTCTTTCTCGTCCTATGTCGTCCCGGTTTTGATAGAATTAATGCTGGAATTATGTTTTTTAATTTCTTGAATTTTTCTGCTATTTTTTTTTGGAATTTTCTAGCCCAGGTCCGTTTGGAACGGAATTCGGGGCTACATTTTTTTTCTTTCTCTCTCGGCCTAACTCATCACGATTTTGATAGAAATAATGCCGGAATGGTGTTTTTTATTTTTTTCAATTTTTTTTTCTATTTTTTTGGAATTTTCTTGCCTGGGTTGGGTAGGAACTGACTTCGGGGTTTAATTTTTTTTTTTTTTCTCTTTCTCGGCCTATCTCATCCCGGTTTCGATAGAAATACTGCCGGAATGATGTTTTTGAACTGTTTCGCTATTTTTTTTTTTGAGTTTTCTAGCTCGTGTAGGGTTGGAATGGAATTCGGGACTAAATTTTTTTCCTTCTCTTTCTCGGCCTATCTAATCCCGTTTTGGATAGAAACAATGCCGGAATGATGTTTTTAAATTTTTTTGCTATTTTTTTGGAATTTTCTAGCCCGGGTCGGTTAGGAATGAAATTCTGGACTAAATTTTTTTTTTCTTTCTCGGACAATCTTATCCCAGTTTGGATAGAAATAATGCCGGAATGATGTTTTTTAGTTTTTTTTTTTTGCTTTTTTTTTTTTTTATAATTTTCATGCCCAGGTCAGGTAAAACCGGAATTCGGGACTAAATTTTTTTTTCACACTTTCTCTTCCTATCTCGTCCCGGTTTTGATAGAATTAATGCCGGAATTATGTTTTTTATTCTTTTGAATTTTTCTGCTATTTTTTTGGAATTTTCTAGCCCGGGTCCGTTTGGAACGGAATTCGGGACTAAATTTTTTTTCTTTCTCTCTCGGCCTAACTCATCTCAGTTTTGATAGAAATAATGCCGGAATGATGTTTTTTAATTTTTTCAATTTTTTTTGCTATTTTTCTTTTGGAATTTTCTTGCCCGGGTCGACTAGGAACGGAATTCGGGACAATTTTTTTTTTCTTAATCGGCCTATCTCATCCTGGTTTCGATAGAAATAATGCGAGAATGATGTTTTTGAATTTTTTTGCTATTTTTTTTTTATTTTCTAACCCGGGTCGAGTAGGAATGGAATTCAGGACTAAATTTTTTTTTTTCTTTCTCGATCTATCTAATCCCGGTTTCGATTGAAATAATGCCGAAATGATTTTTTAATTTTTTTGCTTTTTTTTTTTTTGGAATTATCTAGCCCAGGTCGGGTTGGAACGGAATTCAGGACTAAATTTTTTTTCTCTTTTTCTCGGCCTATCTAATCCCCGTTTTGGATAGAAATAATGTCAGAATGATGTTTTTTAATTTTTTAAATTTATTTGATATTTTTTTTGGAATTTTATTGCCCGGGTCGGGTGGGAAAGGATTTTGGGTCTAAAATTTTTTTCTCTCTTTCTCGGCCAATCTTATCCCGGTTTCGATAGAAATAATGCCGGAAAGATATTTTTTAATTTTTTTACTATTTTTTTGGAATTGTCTGGCCCGGGTCGGTTAGGAACGGAATTCAAGACTAAAATATTTTTTTGTTTTTCTCGGCCTATATTTAGATAAAAATAATGCCGGAATGATGTTTTTTAATTTTTTTTAAATTTTTTTTGCTATTTGTTTTGGAATTTCCTAGCCCGGGTAGGGTAGGAACGGAATTCGGGACTAAATTTTTTTTTTTCTTGGCCTATCTCGTCTCGGTTTGGATAGAAATAATGCCGGAATTTTTTTTTTAATTGTTTGAATTCTTTTGCTATTTTTTTTGGAATTTTCTAGCCTGGGTTGGGTAAGAACGGAATTTGAGACTAAAATTTTTTGCTCAGCCAATCTCATCCTGGTTTAGACAGAAATAATGCAGGAATGATGTTTTTTTATTTTTTGAATTTTTTTGCTTTTTTTTTTTTAATTTTCTTGCTCGAGTCGAGTAGGAACAGAATTCGGTACTAAAATTTTTTTTTTTCTTTCTCAGCCTATCTCATCCCGATTTGGATAGAAATAATGCCGGAATAATGTTTTTTAATTTTTTGAGTTTTTTGGCTATTTTTTGTTTTGGAATTTTCTAGCTCGGGTTGGGTAGGAACGAAATTCAGGACTAAATTTTTTTTTCTCTTTCTTGGCCTATCTCATCCCGGTTTGGATAGAACTAGTGCCAGAATGATGTTTTTTAATTTTTTTTGTTATTTTTTTTAGAAATTTCTTGCCCGGGTCGGGTAGGAACGGAATTCGGGACTAAAAGTTTTTTCTCTCTTTCTCGACCTATCTCAACCCGGTTTCGATAGAAATAATGCCGGAATGTTGTTTTTTTTTTTTTTTTTTGCTATTTTTTTAAAAAAATTTCTAGCTCGGGTTGGTTAGGAACGGAATTCGAAACTAAATTTTTTTTCTCTTTTTCTCGGCCTATCTCATCCCGGTTTGGATAGAAATAATGCCGGAATGATGTTTTTTAGTTTTATGAATATTTTTTGCTATTTTTTTTGGAATTTTCTTGCCTAGGTCGATTAAGAACGGAATTTGGGACTAAAATTTTTTTATCTCTTTCTCGGCCAATCTCATCCTGGTTTAGATAGAAATATTGCCGGAATGATGTTTTTTAATTTTTTGAATTTTTTTGCTATTTTTTTCGGAATTTTCTTGCCCGGGTTGGGTAGGTACGGAATTCGGGATAATTTTTTTTTTCTTTCTCTTAATCGGCCTATCTCATCTCGGTTTCGATAGAAATAATGCGGGAATGATGTTTTTGAAATTTTTTGCTATTTTTTTTTAATTTTCTAACCCTGGTCGAGAAGGAACGGAATTCGGGACTAAATTTTTTTTTTTCTCTTTCTTGATCTATCTAATCCCGGTTTCGATAGAAATAATGTCGGAATGATATTTTTTAATTTTTTTAATTTTTTCCCTATTTTTTTTTGGAATTTTCTAGCCTGGGTAGTGTAGGAACGGAGAGCAGGAATAAATTTTTTTTCTTTTATCGGCCTATCTAATCCTGGTTTCGATAGAAATAATGCCGGAATGATTTTTTGAATTTTTTTGCTTTTTTTTTGGCAATTTTCTTGCCCGGGTCAGGTAGGAACGAAATTCGGGATTAAAATATTTATCTCTCTTTCTCGGCCTATCTAATCCCGTTTTGGATAGAAATAATGCCGGAATGATGTTTTTTAATTTTTTGAATTTTTTTGCTTTTTTTTTTTTTAAATTTTCTATACTGGGTCGGGTAGGAACGGAATTCGGGACTAAATTTTTTTTTTTTCACTTTCTCGCCTTATCACTTCCCGGTTTCGATAGAAATAATGCTAGAATGATGTTTTTTAATTTCTTGAAGTTTGTAACTATTATTTTTTTAGAATTTTCTAGACCGGGTCGTCCTGCAAAAGAGAAACAATATTGCTCGGTAATGCACTGGCAAGATCATTAGTACATAAAAGAGCCTCCTTGTACATGTGTACAATAGGGGGCTGGTGTGAAAATAATGCTCTCTTGATCCCACTTTTTTTTGCAATGTAATTGAATTTTTCCTCTCTGACTCTTATTATGGCTGAATCCCTCTCTCTTTCTTTTTCACTCTGATCACTGTTTTTCTATCCTTTTTTCTTAAACTCTTTTTTTTCAATTTCGACCTTCCTTTCTTTTTCCTATTTTTCTTTTCATTTGATTTTGTAACTTCAATTGGTCCTCCCTGACCTGTTTAGGAGTTAATGGCACAAGAGTAATAGGTTGCCCTTTAAGAATGAAAGAACACTTATTTGTGAATCCATAATGCGTAACCTTTCGATCATACTGCCATGGTCTTCCCAACAATACATGGCACGCATGCATGGGAATCACATCACATAGCACCTCATCCTCATATTTGCCAATGGATAATGCCACCAACACTTGTCTTCTCACCTCGATTTCGCCACATTCATTCAGCCACTGAAGCCGGTAAGGTTGAGGATGTTTCATGGTAGTTAAGGCCAATTTTTCCACCAAATAAGTGCTGGCTACGTTTGTGCGACTCCCTCCATCGATAATAACACTGCAAACTTTGTTATTTACAAAGCACCGAGTATGAAACAAGTTCTCCCTTTGATTACTTTCTTCCTCCTTAACCTGCACATTGAGAACTCGCCTCGCTACTATTAAATCTCCAACCACAACATTTTGCTCATCATCGGCATCCTCCAAAGATGGCATGTCATCATCATCTACTTCTTCCTCATTCTCTGACTCAAGCTCTCCTTGAGCATTTATCACCATCACCCTTTTGTTTACACACTGGCTGGCGCCCCTGACATTTAAAACACTTAATATCACGTGTTTTAGAACTCGAAGCCTCGGTGTTACCTAAAGTGGTCTTTGAGTCAACACTCTTAGATGGTTCAAATTTTGGCTTATTTTGTAGCTGCTCGTCCCTTTTTGGAGCTGTCTTCCATGGACTGGTGGTAGCCATAGGTTGTCCCCACCTAGCCAATCCCTTTCATTTGAATTGTTCCTCCACCTTTATGGCTTGATGCACCATATCCGTCAACTCAACATAGTGCTGCATCTCAACTATATCCGCAATCTCACGATTTAAACAGTGCAAGAACCTAGCCATGGTGGCTTTCCGGTCCTCTTCTACATTAGCTTGAATCATAGTTACCTCCATCTCCTTGTAATACTCATCCACACTCTTGGAACCTTGAGTTAACCTCTGCAACTTTTGATACAATCCCCTATAATAGTGATTGGGTACAAAACGCCTCCTCATAAGCATTTTCATCTCCTCCGAAGTGTCCAATGGTGGTTCTCTATTCCTCCTCTTATTAATCAATAATTGATCCCACCAAACAATGGCATAATCAGTAAATTCAATTGCAGCCAACTTAACCTTCTTTATCTCCGAATAGTTGTGACAATCAAACACCATCTCCATTTTAGTTTCCCACTCCAAATAAACTTCAGGATCATTTTTACCTTGAAAAGATGGGATTTTAATCTTTATGTTTCCTAAATCATTATCCCTCCTAGGCCTACCCATCCTTGCTTCTCTATTCCCATACCCACGCTCAAACTTGCCTCGATTCACATATGGCCCATCAACCTCCTCCGACTCCGCCTCTTCCTCAACATTCCGCCATGGAACACGCCCATCTTGCTGCCTATTGGGGTTGTCATGTTGCTGGCCCCTAGGAGTTCCCGCTTCTACCCTATCCAACCTCTCATGAATAGGTTCTAATTCAGCCCTCAACATACGCCTCATCTCCCCGAGCATCGCTATCATTTGAAGGGTCTGATCCGTTGGTGGTCGAAGTCCTTCGGTTATGTCTTCTTCCTGATTATTGGACATATTTAAAATCTGTGAAACAAAGTTAGAATCCTCACAAGCCCTCCCTTACGTGTTTCACTCAAGAATTGATATACTCGCACTCGTGTTTTCACTCTAAACGGCTTTTATCCTCTTATGGTCTCACACACTCTTGCCTTTTTCCACTCTTTTGTGTCTTCTTTAGTTCTTAATCGAACTTCAAGAAACTAATTCAAAATAAACTAGCAGCAATTCAAAATGAGAAACAACCAAAACTCATCAACATGGTCAAGAACTTGAATAAGGTGAGAAACAAGATTGAAATGAAGAAATTTTCTTACTAGAAATGATATGACTGAGAAATTTTCCTCTTCGTGTAATGAGAAATCTTCTTTTTTATTTATTTATTTTTTTTTTTTGAGCAAGGAACAGGAAATAGAATGAAAATAAAAGATAGTCAAACTTATCTTAGAACCAAAGCTCTGATACCAAAATGATATGAACTTCACCAACAATTGTGATGAAACCCAATTAACAATGATTTGGAACCCCAAGATCGTGTAGACAAGATTTGTTGAGCCTTGACCCGTCACATAACTAAATGAAAACCAAGACTACGATAGAATTGAAACGCCACACCAAGAATTCCTAAGAATCTCTCAAGAATCAAAGGTGATAACTTTGGTTGTTTGAACGCCACAAGATTAACTTGATAAGTTCAAGAGTTCTTTTAAGAACCAAGAGGATAACAAGACTCACAAGGAGAATATTTTCTGATTACCAAGCTGTCCTCTTTAAAATTCGTACTACCAGATATATACTTGTAACAACCCTCCAAGAATAGGTAAAAATCATAATTACAACTTCAAAAACAACACAAAAATTAATATAATCAAGTTCCCACGTTTTTTAGTTTTCTAGGACTTCTAAAGGCAATCAAAAATAGCTAAATGACTAGAATTAACATGCCCAGCCAATACCAAAACATCTTCCCATTTAATATCCTTGGAACTTACAAATTCACACCCTTTTATGGTCAGACCAGCAATACTAAGACATCTTCCCATTTAATATCCTAGGAACTTAACAAATTCACACCCATTTATGGTCAAACCATGCTGGTTGCGAATTTGCATGCATTAGCCTCTTCAATTGCTTTGATGACATGGACTAAGCCTTGATTATTATTTGAGCCCATCTTGGTCTTTTTAGAATCAGCCCAATTCTCTTGGACTAGCCCATTTAGTGCTTCCTTGAAACGTTTGGCTCTAAGTATTGTAATTGGGCCATTAGAAAATGACAAAGGGTCTTGTGCAAATTCAGCTTCATTTCCACTTGTATGATCAACATGTCCAGCTCCTTGGTGTGCATCAAATAATGCCAGAATGATGTTTTTAAATTTTTTGAATTTTTTTGCTTTTTTTTTTTTTGAATTTTCTAGCCCGGGTTGGGTAGGAACGGAATTCAGAACTAAAATTTTTTCGCCTCTTTCTCGGCCTATCTAATCCCGTTTTGGATAGAAATAATGCCGGAATGCCTAGAATTCTGTTCCTACCCGACCCGGGAAAGAAAATTAAAAAAATAACAGCAAAAAAATTCAAAAAATTAAAAAACATCATTCCGGCATTATTTCTATCCAAAACGGGATTAGATGGGCCGAAAAAGAGAGAAAAAAAATTTAGTTCCGAATTCCGTTCCTACCCGACCCGGGCTAGAAAATTCCAAAAAAAATAGCAAAAAAATTCAAAAAATTTAAAAACATCATTCCGGCATTATTTCTATCGAAACCGGGATGAGATAGGCCGAGAAAGAGAGAAAAAAATTTTAGTCCCGAATTCCGTTCCTACCCGACCCGTGCTAGAAAATTTTAAAAAAAATAGCAAAAATATTAAAAAAAAATTAAAAAACATCATTCCAGCATTATTTCTATTGAAACCGGGATGAGATAGGCCGAGAAAGAGAGAAAAACTTTTAGTCCCATCTCGTTTTAGATAGAAATAATGCCGGAATACACAATTTCTTGTTGAATTTACGAAATTTTGGATATTCAATTTCTCCGCAAAACGAGACATTCCATACATATAAAATGTACACAATTTCTCACTGTATTTACGAAATTTTGGATATTCAATTTTTTCGCAGAACTGGACATTCCGTACATTTAATGTACACAATTTACTGTTGAATTTACGCAGTTCTGGATTTTCAATTTATTTGCAAATCCAGACAGTCCGTACATTTAATGTGCACAATTTCCTGTTGAATTTAAGCAGTTCTGGATATTCAATATCTCTTCAAGTCCATAAATTCCATACATATATAATGTACACAATTTCCCGCTGAATTTACGAAATTTTGGATATTCAATTTCTCCACAAAACCAGACATTTTGTACATTTAATGTACACAATTTCCCATTGAATTTTTCAGTTCGGGATTTTCAATTTAGCGGCTAATGCAGATAGTCCGTACACTTAATGTACATAATTTCCCGTTGAATTTACGCAGTTCTGGATTTTCAATTTATCTGCAAATCCAGACATTCCATATGTATAATGTACATCATTTCCCATTGAATTTATATATTTCGGGATATTCAATTTCTCTGCAAATCCAGACATTCCGTACATATATAATGTACACAATTTCCCGCCGAATTTACGAACTTTTGGATATTCAAATTCTCCGCAAAAGTAGACATTTCGTACATCTAATATACACTACTTCCCATTGAATTTGCGCATTTTTGGATTTTAAATTTATTTGCAAATCTGAACAGTCCGTACAATGAATGTACAATATTTCCCGTTGAATTTACATAGTTCTGGATTTTCAATTTATCTGCATATCCAGACATTCCGTTGGTATAATGTACATAATTTCCTGTTGAATTTATATATTTCAAGACATTAAATTTTTCTGCAAATCCAGTCATTCTGTAAATATATAATATACACAATTTCCCACCGAATTTATGAAATTTTGGATATTCAATTTCTCTGAAAAACCAGACATTCCGTATATTTAATGTACACTCTTTCCCGTTAAATTTACGCAATTCTGGATTTTCAATTTATCTCCAAATCCAGACAGTCCGTACATATAATGTACACAATTTCCAGTTGAATTTAAGCAATCTGGATTTTCATTTTATCTGCAAATCCAGACATTCCGTATGTATAATGTCAATAAGATTCAATAGAATTTATATATTTCAGGATATTTAATTTCTCTGCAAATCCAGATATCTTGTACATATATAATGTACAAAGTTTACAGTTGAATATACGAAATTTAGGATATTCAATTTCTCCGTAAAACCAGATAGTCCGTACATTTAATGTACACAATTTCCGAACGAACTCACAAAGTTCTGGATTATCAATTTATTTGCAAATCTAGACCGTCTGTACATTTAATGTATACAATTTCCCGTTGAATTTACGCAATTCTGGATATTCAATTTCTCTGCTAGTCCAGACATTCCATACATATTTAATGTACACAATTTCCCGTTGAATTTACGAAATTTTGGATATTCAATTTCTCCACAAAACCAGACATTCCGGACATTTAATGTAAACAATTTCTCGTTGAATTTAAGCAGTTCGGGATTTTCAATTTATCGGCAAATCCAGATTGTCCGTACATTTAATGTACACAATTTCTCGTTGAATTTACGCAGTTCTGGATTTTCAATTTATTTGCAAATACAGACTTTCCGTAATTATAAATACATAACTTCTCGTTGAATTTATATATTTCAGGATATTCAATTTCTCTGTAAATCCAGATCTTCCGTACATATATAATGTACACAATTTCCCGCGGAATTTAAGAAATTTTGGATATTCAATTTCTTCGCAAAACCAGACATTTCGTACATTTAATGTACACAATTTCTCGTTGAATTTACGCAGTTCTAGATTTTCAACTTTCTGCAAATCTAGACATTCTGTACATTTAAGGTACACCATTCCCGTTGAATTTACGCAATTCTAGATATTCAATTTCTCCCAAAGTCAAGACATTCCGTATGTATATAATGTACACAATTACCCGTTGAATTTACGAAATTTTGGATATTCAATTTTTCCGCAAAACTAGACATTCCGAACATTTAATGTACACAATTTCCATTGAATTTTCGCAGTTCTGGATTTTAAATTTATCTACAAATCCAAACATTCCGTATGTATAATGTACATAATTTCTCGTTGAATTTATATATTTTAGGATAATCAATTTCACTCCAAATCCAGACATTCCGTACATATATAATGTACACAATTTCCCGTTAAATTTACGCTAATCTGGATTTTCAATTTGTCTGCAAATCCAGAGAGTCCATACATTTAATGTACACAATTTCCCGTTGAATTTACGCAGTTTTGGACTTTCAATTTATCTGCAAATCCAGACATTCCGTACGTATAATGTCAATAATTTCCCGTTGAATTTATATATTTCAGGATATTTAATTTCTCTGCAAATTTAGATATTCCGTACTTATATAATATACACAATTTCCCGCTGAATATACGAAATTTTGAATATTCAATTTCTTCGTAAAACCAGACATTTCGTACATTTAATGTACACAACTTCTCGTTGAATTTACGTAGTTATAAATTTTCAGTTTATCTGCAAATCCTGACAATCCGTACATTTAATGTACACAATTTCACGTAGAATTTACGCAGTTTTGGATATTCAATTTCTCTGCAAGTCCAGACATTCCATACATTTAATATACATAATTTCCCGTTGAATTTACGCAGTTCTAGATTTTCAATTTATCTGTAAATCCAAACAGTCCGTGCATTTCATGTACACAATTTTCTGTTGAATTTACGCAGTTCTGGATTTTCAATTTGTCTTCAAATCTAGACATTCTGTACGAATAATGTAAATAATTTCCCGATGAATTTATATATTTCAAGATATTTCATTTCTCGGAAAATCCAGACATTCCGTACATATATAATGTACACAATTTCCGGCCGAATTTATGAACTTTCGGATATTCAATTTCTCCGTAAAACCAGACATTCCGTGCATTTAATGTACACAATTTCCCGCTTAATTTACGTAGGTCTGGATTTTAAATTTATCTGCAAATCCATACAGTCCATACAACGATTGTACACAATTTCCCGTTGAATTTACATAGTTTTGGATTTTCAATTTATCTGCAAATCCAGATATTCCATATGTATAATGTACATAATTTCCCATTGAATTTATATATTTCAGGATATTCAATTTTTCTACAAATCCAGTCATTCCGTACATATATGATGTACACAATTTCCCGCTGAATTTATGAAATTTTGTATATTCAATTTCTCCACAAAACCAGACATTCCTTACATTTAAAGTACACAATTTCCCGTTGAATTTATGCAGTTCTGGATTTTCAATTTATCTACAAATCCAGACATTCCGTACGTGTAATGTCAATACTTTCCTGTTGAATTTATATATTTTAGGATATTTAATTTCTCTGCAAATCTAGATATTCCGTACATATATAATGTACACAATTTCCCACTGAATGTACGAAATTTTGGATATTCAATTTCACTGCAAAACCAAACATTCCGTACGTTTAATGTACACAATTTTCCATTGAATTTACGAAGTTATGGATTTTCAATTTATCTACAAATCCAGATAGTCCGTACATTTAATGTACACAATTTTCCCTTGAATTTACGTAGTTCTGGATATTTAATTTCTCTGCAAGTCCAGACATTCCGTACATATATAATGTACACAATTTCCCGCTGAATTATCAAAATTTTGGATATTCAATTTCTCTGCAAAACCATACATTCCGTATGTTTAATGTACACAATTTCCCGTTGAATTTCCGCAGTTCATGATTTTCAATTTTTCGGCAAATCCAGATAGTTCGTACATTTAATGTACACAATTTCCCATTGAATTTACGCAGTTCTAGATTTTCAATTTATCTGCAAATCCATATATTCCGTACTTATAAAGTACAAAATTTCCCGTTGAATTTATGTATTTCCGGATATTCAATGTCTCTGCAAATCCAGATATT
The DNA here is from genome assembly GCA_029955605.1 of Quercus engelmannii. Classification (NCBI taxonomy): domain Eukaryota; kingdom Viridiplantae; phylum Streptophyta; class Magnoliopsida; order Fagales; family Fagaceae; genus Quercus; species Quercus engelmannii. The sequence goes on from JARPSG010000011.1 coordinate 30,591,932, forward strand.
CTATACATATATAATGTACACAATTTCCCGCAGAATTTAAGAAAATTTGGATATTCAATTTCTTTGATAAATCAAACTTTCCGTACATTTAATGTACACAATTTCCAGTTGAATTTTCGTAGTTTCGGATATTCAATTTCTCCGCAAATCCAGACGTTCAGTACATTTAATGTACACAATTTCCCATTGAATTTACGCAGTTCTAGATATTCAATTTCTTTGCAAATCCAGATATTCCATACATATATAATGTACAGAATTTCCCGTTGAATTTACGAAATTTTGGATATTCAATTTCTCCGCAAAGCAGACATTCCGTACATTTAATGTACACAATTTCACGTAGAATTTACGCAGTTTTGGATTTCAATTTATCTACAAATCCAGACAATCCGTACATTTAATGTAAACAATTTCACGTTGAATTTCTGCAGTTCTAGATATTTAATTTCTCTGTAAATCTAGATCTTTCGTACGTTTAACTTACGTAATTTCCATTGAATTTACATAGGTCTAGATATTCAATTACTTTGCAAATCTTAACATTCCGTACATATGTAACGTACATTAACGAAATTTTGGATATTCAATTTCTCTGCAAAACCAGACATTTCGTACATTTAATGTACACAGTTTCCCGTTGAATTTATCCAGTTCTGGATTTTCAATTTACTTGTAAATCCAGACAGTCCATATGTATAACGTACACAATTTCCCGTTGAATTTACGCTGTTTTGAATATTCGATTTCTCTGCAAATCCAGATATTCCGTACATATATAATGTACACAATTTCCTATTGAATTTATGAAATTTTGGATATTCAATTTCTTTGCAAAACTAGACATTCCGTACATTTAATGTACACAATTTCCCGTTGAATTTACGCAGTTATGGATTTTCAGTTTATCTGCAAATCCAAACTATCCATACATTTAATGTACGCAATTTCCGATTGAATTTACGCGATTCTGGATATTCAATTTCTCAGCAAATCCACATATTCTGTACATATAATATACATAATTTCCTGTTGAATTTACGCAATTCTGGTTATTCAATTTCTCGGCAAATCCAGGCATTCCGTACATATATAATGTACACAATTTCCTGCTGAATTTACAAAATTTTGGATATTCAATTTCTCCGCAAAACCAGACATTCCTTACATATAAAATGTACACAATTTGGCGATGAGTTTACGAAATTTTGGATATTCAGTTTCTCTGCAAATCCAGACAGTTCGTAAATTTAATGTACACAATTTCTCGTTGAATTTACGCTGTTCTGGATTTTCATTTTATCTGCAAATCCAGACATTTCGTACGTATCGAATTTTTATATTTCAGGATATTCAATTTCTTTGGAAATACAGACAATCCGTACATATATACTGTACACAATTTCCTGCCGAATTTTTGAAATTTTGGATATTCAATTTCTTTGCAAAACCAAACATTCCATACATTTAATGTACATAATTTCCCGTTGAATTTACGCTGTTCTGGATTTTCAATTTATTTACAAATCCGGACAGTCCGTACATTTAATGTACACTATTTCCCGTTTAATTTAGGCAGTTCAAGATATTCAATTTCATTGCAAATCCAGATTTTTCATACGTATAATGTACAAAATTTCCCGTTGAATTTATATATTTCAGGATATTCAGTTTCTCTGCAAATCCAGACATTCCGTACGTATATAATGTACACAATTTCCCGCTGAATTTACGAAATTTTGGTTATTCAATTTCACCGCAAAACCAGACATTCTTTACATTTATTTTACACAATTTCCCGTTGAATTTACGCAGTTCTGGATTTTCAATTTATCATCAAATCAAGACATTCCGTACATATAATGTACACAATTTCCAGTAAAATTCACGCAGACCTAGATTTTCAATTTATCTGCAAATCCAGACAGTCTGTGCATTTAATATACACAATTTCCGTTGAATTTACGCAGTTCTGGATATTCAATTTCTCTGCAAATCCAGACAGTCCGTACATTTAATGAACACAATTTCCTGTTGAATTTACGCAGTCCAGGATAATCAATTTATTTGCAAATTTAGACATTCCGTATGTATAATGTACATAATTTCCCGTTGAATATATATATTTAAGGATATTCAATTTCTCTGCAAATGAAGACATTACGTACATTTAATTTACAAAATTTCCCATCGAATTTACAGAGTTATCGATTTTCAATTTATCTGCAAATCCAAACTGTCCGTACATTTAATGTACATAATTTCCCGTTGAATTTACGCAGTTCTGCATATTCAATTTCTCTGCAAATCCACATATTCCGTATGTATAATGTACAAAATTTCCTGTTGAATTTACGCAGTTCTAGATATTTAATTTCTCTGCAAATCCAAACATTCCGTTCGTATATAATGTACACAATTTCCCGCTGAATTTACCAAATTTTGGATATTCAATTTCTCCACAAAACCAAAAATTCCGTACATATAAAATGCACACAATTTCCCGGTTAATTTACGAAATTTTGGATATTCAATTTCTCTGCAAAACTAGACATTTCGTACATTTAATGTTCACAATTTACCGTTGAATTTACGTAGTTCTGGATTTTTAATTTATCTGCAAATCCAGACAGTCCGTACATTTATTGTACACAATTTCCTGTTGAATATACGCAGTTCTGGATTTTCAATTTATTTGCAAATCCAAACAATCCGTACATATATAATGTACACAATTTCCAGTCGAATTTACGAAATTTTGGATATTCAAATTCACCAAAAACCAAACATTCTGTACATTTAACGTACACAATTTCCCGTTGAATTTACGCAATTCTGAATTTTCAATTTATTTGCAAATCCATACAGTCCGTACATTTAATTTGCACAATTTCCGGTTGAATTTACTCAGTTCGGGTTATTCAATTTCTTTGCAAATCCAGACATTCTGTACATATATAATGTACACAATTTCCCAATTAATAAATTTTGGGTATTCAATTTCTTCGCAAAACCAGACATTCCGTACATTTATTGTACACAATTTACCGTTGAATTTAAGCAGTCCTGGATTTTCAGTCTATCTGCAAATCTAGACAGTCCATACATCTAATGTACACAATTTCCAGTTGAATTTACGCAGTTCTGGATATTCAAATTCTCTGCAAATACAGATATTTCGTACATATAATTTACATAATTTCCAGTTGAATTTATGCATTTTCGGATATTCAATTTCTCTACAAATCCAGATATTCTGTACGTATAATGTACATAATTCCCCGTTGAATTTACGCTGTTCTGAATATTCGATTTCTCTACAAATCCAGACATTCCGTACATATATAATGTACACAATTTCCTGTTGAATTTACGAAATTTTGGATATTCAATTTCCTTGCAAAACCAGACATTCTGTACATTTAATGTACACAATTTCCCGTTGAATTTACGCAGTTATGACTTTTCAATTTATCTGCAAATCCAGACAGTCCGTACATATAATGTACATAATTTCTCGTTGAATTTACGCAGTTCTAGATATTCAATTTCTCTGCAAATCCAAACATTCCGTACATATATAATGTACACAATTTCCCGCTGAATTTACCAAATTTTGGATATTCAATTTCTCCGCAAAACCAGACATTCCATACATATAAAATGTACACAATTGAATTTACGAAATTTTGGATATTTAATTTCTCTGCAAATCTAGACAGTCCGTACATTTAATGTACAAATTTCCTGTTGAATTTACGCAGTTCTGGATTTTCATTTTATCTGCAAATCCAGACATTCCGTACGTATTGAATTTATATATTTCAGGATATTCAATTTCTACAGAAATCCAAACAATCCGTACATATATAATGTACACAATTTCCTGCTGAATTTATGAAATTTTGGATATTCAATTTCTCCGCAAAACCAAACATTCCATATATTTAATATACACAATTTCCCATTGAATTTACGCAATTTTGAACTTTCAATTTATCTGCAAGTCCAGATAGTCCGTACATTTTGTACACAATTTCCCGTTGAATTTACGAAATTTTGGATATTCAATTTCTTTGCAAAACCAAATAATCCGTGCATTTAACGTACACAATTTCACGTTGAATTTACACAGTTATGGATTTTCAGTTTAACTACAAATCCAGACAGTCCGTACATTTAATGTACATAATTTCCTGTTGAATTAACCCCGTTTTGGATATTAAATTTCTCCGCAAAACCAGACATTCCGTACATTTAATGTACACAATTTCCCGTTGAATTTACATAGTTCCAGATTTTCAATTTATCAGCAAAGTCAGACAGTCCGTACATTTAATGTACACAATTTACCGAGAATTTACGCAGTTGTGGATTGTAAATTTATCTTCAAATCCAGTCATTCCATACGTATAATGTACATAATTTCTCGTTGAATTAATATATTTCAGGAAATTCAATTTCACTGCAAATCCAGGCATTCCGTACATATATAATGTACACAATTTCCCGTTAAATTTACGTAGTTCTGGATTTTCAATTTATCTGCAAATCCAGACATTCCGTACGTATAATGTCAATAATTTCCTGTTTAATTTATATATTTGAGGGTATTTAATTTCACTGCAAATTCAGATATTCCGTACATATATAATGTACACAATTTCTCGCTGAATATACGAAATTTTGGATATTCAATTTCTCCGCAAAACCAGACATTCCGTACATTTAATGTACACAATTTCCCGTTGAATTTACGCAGTTCAGGATAATCAATTTCTTTGCAAGTCTAGATATTCCGTAAATATATAATGTACACAATCTCCTGCTGAATTTACGAAATTTTGGATATTCAATTTCTCCACAAAACCAGACATTCCGTACATTTAATTTACACAATTTCCCTTTGAATTTATGCAGTTATGGATTTTCAATTTATCTGCAAATCCAGACAGTCCATACTTTTATCGTACACAATTTCTAGTTGAATTTACGCAGTTCTGGATTTTTAATTTATCTGCAAATCTAGACATTTCGTACGTATAATGTCAATAATTTCCCGTTGAATTTATATATTTCAGGATATTTAATTTCTCTGCAAATCCAGATATTCTGTAAATATATAATGTACACAATTTCCCACTGAATATAAGAAATTTTGGATATTCAAATTCTCCGCAAAACCATACGTTCCGTACATTTAATGTACACAATTTCCCGTTGAATTTACGCAGTTATGGATTTTCAATTTATCTGCAAATATAGACAGTCCGTACTTTTAATGTACACAATTTCCCGTTGAATTTACGCAGTTCTGGATTTTAAATATATCAGCAAATCTAGACAGTCCGTACAATGAATGTACACAATTTCGCGTTGAACTTACATAGTTTTGGATTTTCAATTTATCTGCAAATCCAAACATTCCGTACGTATAATGTACATAATTTCCCGTTGAATTTATATATTTTAGGATATTCAATTTTTCTGCAAATCTAGCCATTCCGTACATATATAATATACAAAATTTCCCGCTGAATTTATGAAATTTTGGATATTCAATTTCTCCGTAAAACCAGACATTCCGTTCATTTAATGTACACAATTTCCCGCTGATTTTCAATTTATCTGCAAATCCAGACATTCTGTACATTTAATGTACACAATTTCCTGTTGAATTTAGGCAGTTATGGATTTTCAATTTATCTGCAAATCCAGACATTCTGTACGTATAATGCTAACACTTTCCCATTGAATTTATATATTTCAGGATATTTAATTTCTCTGCGAACCCAGATAATCCTTACATATATAATGTACACAATTTCCTGCTGAATATACGTAATTTTGGATATTCAATTTCTCTGCAAAACCAGACATTCCGTACATTTAATGTTCACAATTTCCCGTTGAATTTACGCAGTTATGGATTTTCAATTTTTCTGCAAATCCAGACAGTCCGTACATTTAATGTACACAATTTCCCGTTTAATTTACGCAATTCTGGATATTAAATTTCTTTGCAAGTCCAGACATTCCGTACATATATAATGTACACAATTTCACGCTGAAATTATGAAATTTTGTATATTCAATTTCTCCGCAAAACCAGACATTTCGTAAATTTAATGTACACAATTTCCCGTTGACTTTACGCAGTTCGGGATTTTCAATTTATCGACAAATCTAGATAGTCCGTACATTTAGTGTACACAATTTACCTTTGAATTTATGCAGTTCTAAATTTTCAATTTATCTGCAAATTTAGACATTCCGTACTTATATGGTACAAAATATCCCGTTGAATTTATGTAGTTCAGGATATTCAATGTCTCTGCAAATCCAGATATTCCATACATATATAATGTACACAAGTTCCCGCAGAATTTATGAAATTTTGGATATTCAATTTCTCCGAAAAACCAAACATTCCGTACGTTTAACGTACACAATTTCCCGTTGAATTTTCGCAGTTCTGTATATTCAATTTCTCCGTAAAACCAGAAATTCCGTACATTTAATGTACACAATTTCCTGTTGAATTTACGCGGTTCTGGATATTCAATTTCTCTGCAAGTCCATACATTTCGTACATTTAATGTACGCAGTTGCCCTCTGAATTTATGCAGTTTGGGATTTTCAATTTATCTGCAAATTTAGACAGTCCGTACATTTAATGTACACAATTTCCCGTTGAATTTACGCAGTTCGGGATTTTCAATTTATCGGCAAATCCAGATAGTCCGTACATTTAATGTACACAATTTCCCGTTGAATTTACGCAATTTTGGATTTTCAATTTCTCTGCAAATCCAGAAATTCCGTACGTATAATGTACATAAATTCCAGTTGAATTTACATTGGTCTGGATATTCAATTTCTCTGCAAATCCAGAAATTTTGTACATTTATAATGTACACAATTTCCCGCTAAATTTACAAAATTTTGGATCTTCAATTTCTTCACAAAACTAGACATTCCGTACATTTAATGTAAATAATTTCCCGTTGAATTTACATAGGTCTGGTCATTCAATTTCTCTGCAAATCCAGACATTCCGTACATTTATAATGTACACAATTTCCCACTGGATTTACGAAATTTTGGATATTCAACTTCTCCGCCAAACCGGACATTCCTTACATTTAATGTACACAATTTCTCATTGAATTTACGCAGTTCTGGATATTCAATTTATCTTCAAATCCAGACAGTCCGTACATTGTACACAATTTCCCGTTGAATTTACGCAGTTTTGGATATTCAATTTCTCTGCAAATCTAGACATTCTGTACATTTATAATGTACACAATTTCTCGCTGAATTTACGAAATTTTGGATATTCAATTTCTCCGCAAATCCTAGCAGTCCGTACATTTAAGGTACACAAATTCTGTTGAATTTACGCAGTTCTGGATAATCAATTTATCTGCAAATCTAGACTTTCCGTACATATAAATATATAATGTACATAATTTCCCGTTGAATTTATATATTTCAAGGATGTTCAATTTCTCTGCAAATCCAGACATTTTGCACATATATAATGCACAAAATTTCCCGCGGAATTTACGAAATTTTGGATATTCAATTTTTCCGCAAAACCGGACATTTCGTACATTTAATGTACACAACTTCCCGTTGAATTTACACTGTTCTGGATTTTAAATTTATCTGAAAATCTAGACAATCCGTACATTGAATGTACACAATTTCCTGTTTAATTTACGCAGTTCTCAATTTTCAATTTATCTGCAAATCCAGACATTCCGTAGGTATAATCTACATAAATTTCCGCTGAATTTATATATTTCAGGATATTCAATTTCTCTGCACATCTAGACATTCTGTCCATATATAATGTACACAATTTCCTGCTGAATTTACGAAATTTTGGATATTCAATTTCCCCAAAAAACAAGACATTCTTTAGATTTAATGTATACAATTTCCCGTTGAATTCACGCAGTCTTGGATTTTCAATTTATCTGCAAATACAGGCAGTCCGTACATTTAATCTACACAATTTCCCGTTGAATTTATGCAGTTTAGGATATTCAATTTCTCGGCAAATCTAGATATTCCGTACGTATAATGTACATAATTTCCGTTGAATATACATAGGTCTGGATATTTAATTTCTTCGTAAATCAAGACATTCCATAAATTTATAATGTACACAATTTCCCGCAGAATTTACGAAATTTTGGATATTCAATTTCTTCCCAAAACCAGACCATCCGTACATTTAACGTACACAATTTCCCGAAGAATTTACGCAATTTTGGATATTCAATTTCTCTGCAAATCCAGATAATCTGTACGTTTGTACATAATTTCCCGTTGAATTTATATAGGTTTGGATATTCAATTACTCAGCAAATCCAAATATTCCGTACATATATAACGTACGCAATTTCCCACTGAATTTACGAAATTTTGGATATTCAATTTCTCTGAAAAACTAGACATTTCGTACATTTAAAGTACACAATTTACCATTGAATTTACGCAGTTCTGGATATTCTATTTCTCTGCAAATCCAGATAATCCATACGTTTGAACATAATTTCCCGTTAAATTTATATAGGATTGGATATTCAATTACCCAGCAAATCAAGATATTCTGTACATATATAACGTACGCAATTTCCAACTGAATTTACAATATTTTGGATATTCAATTTCTCTGCAGAACCAGACATTCTGTACATTTAAAGTTCACAATTTCCCGTTGAATTTACGCAGTTATGAATTTTCAATTTATCTGCAAATCCAGACAGTCTGTACATTTATGGTACACAATTTTCTGTTGAATTTACGCAGTTCTGGATATTCAATTTCTCAGCAAACCAAGAAATTCCGTACATTTAATGTACACAATTTCCCATGGAATTTACGCAGTTCTGGATATTTAATTTCTCTGCAAATCCAGATATTCCGTATGTATAATGTACATAATTTCCCGTTGAATTTATATTGGTCTGGATATTCAATTACTCTGCAAATCCAGAAATTCCATACATATATAACGCACCCAATTCCCAGCTGAATTTACGAAATTTTGGATATTCAATTTCTCTGCAAAAACAAGCATTCCGTACATTTAAAGTACACAATTTCCCGTTGAATTTACGCAGTTCTGGATATTCAATTTCTCTGCATATCCAGATATTCTGTACGTTTGTACATAATTTCCCATTGAATTTATATAGGTCTGGATATTCAATTACTCAACAAATCCAAATATTCTGTACATATATAACGTATGCAATTTCCCATTGAATTTACGAAATTTTTGATTTTCAATTTCTCTGCAGAACCAGACATTCCATACATTTAAAGTACACAATTTCCCGTTGAATTTACGCAGTTCTGGATTTTCAATTTATCTACAAATCCAGACAGTCCGTACATTTAATGTACACAATTTTCTGTTGAATTTACGCAGTTCTGAATATTCAATTTCTCTGCAAATCAAGACATTTAATGTACACAATTTCCGGTAGAATTTACGCAGTTCTAGATATTCAATTTCTCCGCATATCTAGATATTCTGTATGTATAATGTACATAATTTCACGTTGAATTTATATTGGTCTGGATATTCAATTACTTTGCAAATCTAGACATTCCATACATATATAATGCACACAATTTCCCGCTGAATTTACGAAATTTTGGATATTCAATTTCTCTGCAAAACTAGACATTCCGTACATTTAAAGTACACAATTTACCGTTGAGTTTACGCAATTTTGGATTTTCAATTTATCTGCAAATCCAGACAGTCCGTACATTTAATGTACACAATTTCCCGTTGAATTTACGCAGTTCCGTATATTCAATTTCTCTGCAAATCAAGAAATTATGTACATTTATAATCTACACAATTTCCCGCTGAATTTAGGAAAATTTTGATATTCGATTTCTCCGCAAATCAAAAGAGTCCGTACATTTAATGTACACTATTTTCCGTTGAATTTACGCAGTTCTGGATATTCAATTTCTCTGCTAATCCAAATATTTCATACGTATAATGTACATAATTTTCCGTTGAATTTTCATAGGTCTGGATATTCAATTACTCTGCAAATCCAGACATTCCGTACATATATAACGTGCACAATTTCCCGCTGAATTTACGAAATATTGGATATTCAATTTCTCTGCAAAACCAGACATTCCGTACATTTGATGTACACAATTTCCCGTTGAATTTACGCAGTTTTTGATATTCAATTTATCTGCAAATCCAAACAGTCCGTACATTTAATGTGCATAATTTCCCGTTGAATTTACGCAGTTTTTGATATTCAATTTCTCTGCAAATCCAGACATTCTGTACCTTTATAATGTACACAATTTCCCGCTTAAGTTACGAAAATTTGGATATTCAATTTCTCCGCAAATCCAGACAGTCCGTACATTTAAGGTTCAAAATTTCTAGTTGAATTTACGCAGTTTTGGATAATCAATTTATCTGCAAATCCAGACATTCCATACGTATAATGTACATAATTTCCCGTTGAATTTATATATTTCAGAATGCTCTATTTCTCTTCAAATCCAGACATTTCGCACATATAAAATGAGCTGGTTTAGATCGATCCTAACCGGCCGATTAGGAATTACTTCTATAGTATTAAATTAATTAATAGAATACTCTATCAAACCCAGTAAGAAGATAAAATTTCAAATGGCGTATTTGTATTTGCGCGAAATCCCTGTTATTTTTTATTCTACCCCTACATGATCAACAATTCCATGAGCTTGGGCTTCTGTTGCTGACATAAAAACATCTCTTTCCATGTCTTCGGATACAACCCATAGAGGTGTGCCTGTTCTTTGTACATAAACCCTTGTAATGGTTTCGCACAGCTTCATCATTTCTTCCGCTTCCAGGATAAATTCTCCTGCGGGTGCCTCATAAAAAGAACTAGCAGGTTGATGGATCATTACCCTTATTATATAACCTAATAAATGGTTCTTCTTTCTCGAAGAGAAATCAAAGAGAATAAATTAAATAACGAGTAATTATATGAAAACCAAAAGATAGAATTGAACAACCGTACAGGCATCTTTTGTGCATTGCATACGGCTATACAATGGAATTTACTTTATAACCTCCATTCCATTGAAGAAGTATAAAATTCAAATATTCAAATATAGGGCCTATCAGACCCCGATCGGTAAATAATCCAATAACCATCCTTCATTTTATTTTGGAGTAGTTAAAACATACTATGATGGTTCCGTTGCTTTATATATTTATTTAGTCTGTTATTAAGCAATCCCAAAGTTTCTTTTTTTTTTATTCTTTCCTAAGATAAATATTGTTATTATCCCTCTGGTGTGAAAACAAAAAAGTTTGTGACGCTGCAATAGGCTTCCGATAAATCAGATAAAATCGGAAATGCCCTTTATCTCATACTATTCGTTCGATATATAATCTAATGATTGATTTTTGAAAAAAAAAAAAAAAAAAAAGGTTTCTCATATCGAATTCAAAATGCCATGCTATTATTACTTAATAGTCATATTTCATATGGCGAAGGCATAGTCTTCTTTTTTCTCTCAAATACAAAACTCATTGGCGTCGAGCATAAGGGAATGCTAGACGTTTGGTAATTTCTCCTCCGACCAGAAGAAAAGATCCTATTGAAGCGGCCAATCCCATGCATATTGTCTGTACATCTGGTTGCACAAATTGCATAGTATCATAAATAGCTACTCCGGGTATTACCCACCCCCGAGGAGAGTTTATAAACAAATACAGATCTTTGCTATCATCCTGTAGACTGAGATATACCATAAGACCAATAATTTGATTCGAGAGATCGATATCAACCTCTTGGCCTAAAAAAAGTAATCTTGCTCGATAAAGTCGGTTGATTAGGATATAATTGTATCCTTAGGAACCGTACGCGCACCTTTTGATGCATACGGTTTACCAAAAATCGCGCAAAAAAAAAAAGAATCAATGTGTAGATTGCAGCCCTCATTCTTTTTTATTTTCATAGGGGGCTCTTTCTAACTTCTAACAAAGGGCTTTTTTTCTTCCATTTTTCAAGAAGGATTTGTTTTGGCTTGTTTACTTTACCTATATATAAATAAAATATATATATATAAATAATTTACTAAACTTATCGAATGAACTTCTCATTGATGTATTGTTTCATCGAGATCGAATCCAAATAACGATGCCATTTTCTTGTTCCTGAATGGGCTTTTTCAATTTTTTTAGGTTTATGCTCTACTCCGAGTAAAGATAGGCCCGATTTTTATTTGCACATATAGGGCAAATGTCCCAATACCACGTCTTTTTGCTATGGCTTTTTTTATTTTTCAATTTCATTTATTTCATGTCTTCCACTAAATATTCAATGTATTCATTATATTAAATGTATTCATTATATTACTCGATTGATTAAATGAGATCGCTCCTGTTTATAAATAGAATATTATAAAAGTAGTAATCTTGGAAGTAAAAGTAAAAAAGGATCTTGCAGACGAAAGCAAAGAGGTACTCTTTTTTTATTATTTATTTAATTTTAATTTATATATTTATTATTACTTTCTATTTACTATTTATTAATTCTATAATTTTTTTATATAATAAATTCATTGCTATATAATTTATAGTTTATATAATATATAATATTCTTGGGGCATTAGGTGGTTATATATCTAAATTTATATTCATTGGAATAGTGGAGTTGAGATATCGCTTTCGAGCCCTTACTTTACCTAAATGAAATCACTGATTTTTATTTTCTATATTTTTTTTCTATGTCTCTATAATAAAGAGGTATAAAGAGAGGGCCCTTTTTCAAGCCTTACTGTTTTTGTGTAATATAATCTAGTAATTATCCTTTTTCTTTAAATTTGGGGAGATGGCTGAGTGGACTAAAGCGTCGGATTGCTAATCCGCTGTACGGGTTTTTCGTACCGAGGGTTCGAATCCCTCTCTTTCCGCTTTAGTCAATGACTTGGTATTTTTTCTTTATCTTTCAATTTCTCTTTCAACGAGTCTTTTTTTTTTTTTCATTTTAATTAATAGTTAAAAATGTGGAATAAATAAAATCCTAAGAACATTTTAAAATCAAGCAAGGAAAACAGAAACTTTATTGTTATTTTTTATTCTTCACTCTTCACGTCCAGGATTCCGTCCTGGATCATTAGATAGAAATCCGAAGATAAAGAGAGAAACAAAGAATACCACTACTGTGTAAACAAATAGTTTAAGAGTAAGCATTACACAATCTCCAAGATCATTTTTTTTTGGAAAAAAAGATAATAGATTCTCCATTTTTATACCACATACCTTATTTTGACACCATAAAATTATTTTTCTAAATCTATAGAAATAAAAAAGAATTTTCAGAAATTCATTTGTAATAAGAGTCAAGTCTTTCATTACCAAAAGCTTTTTCATACCCGCAATTAGATATTGCGGAGGAATCTACTAGGTTCTTTCACTGTAAAAAAGGGTCCGAATGAGGAACTGGGGGGAGCCCAGACTTATTGTGGCGATCCAAGAATTTGATTATTTGAATCGAAGGGTTATACTATAAGACTTATCTGATCTTATGAATTGTTAGAATTTTTTTTAAGAATAAATCATGAATTTTTCTAGGACCGTATTAAAGATCTCATCGAAAACTTACAGCAACTTGCCAAACAAAAGCTAAGAGAAAAAAGAGCAAAGGTATTACTGGCATAAAATCTACGATTGGATTCAAAAAAGCATAAGTCTCGGGCAATTTTGAGAAGAAAAAACTACTTGAAGAAAGAGCAGAATTAAGACAAATACAGATCAAACTAAAGATATTAAGCATAACAAACATTTTTTTCTTTGTTCTTGAAGATAATTGTATTTATTTTGATTGAGTTATTAATATGATGAGTTCTTAATATGAGTTATTATAATCTTTTTTTTTTTTTTTGAATTAACCCAATCAAAAATCCTTCAATTCTCAAATCAAAAGAGAATAGAGAAAACCATACTTTCATACAATATCTTAATTGAATTGTATGTAATGATCAATAAATGTCGTTTAATTCTCTATCTAAATGTCTCAAAATCCTAGCAACACTCTAATCTATTCTATATAGATTTGGACTAGAATTGACGAAGAACTACTATCAATATTAGTCTTTATTAATGTCGAATAGAAATAAAAAATGGGGCGTGGCCAAGTGGTAAGGCAACGGGTTTTGGTCCCGGTATTCGGAGGTTCGAATCCTTCCGTCCCAGAGCATACCTATTATATTATATATATATCATATCAGAATATAGATTTTCTATTTTATATCAGAATAAAAGAAAGATTGCCCTTTTTTAAACAACCTTATTTTTTTTTTAAGAGTAGAATAAGATTGGTTATAATCTGATTTTGCTTTCCTATAATGATTGATTCTTATATGAAATTATATCTTTTTCAAAAATAAAAAATCGAATCGTGTTCAAATAACACACAGATGTAATTGAATCTATTTGTATACAGGTAAGAGGTAAGATGGGAGCATAGATTAAATCATATTTCTATTTAATAAGTTAGTTCTTTATAAAATAAAAATACGAGCCATGATTTAATCTGTACTTGTTTTAATTTACATTTATACAAAATAGTAATAGTCTGGAAGACTCTAATAGGATTCTTTTTTTATTTAGGATTCATCATCTTCCTAGAATTGACGCAGTAGATAGGAGTTAAACGTCAATGTAAAATACCAATTTCAATATATGCGGCTGCCTGAATTTCATTAAAAAAAAATCAAGTTACATACGTAACATATGTCTTTTCTTTGAACCCCGTTTTAAGTATTTTGTGTTTTCTTTTATGAAAAATTGTAAATATATGATATGTACCAATTGAGACAAAGTGTATTCATACATCTTAGTCGCTTTTCCTTAGGAAATAATTGCAGCCGGATTATTGACTCCAAGTCAAATAAACTACGCAGAAAGGGAGCGAAGGCTTATATATATATGTATTGTTATCGTTCTATTTCTTCTATTTCATTGATTCATTGAAAACTTTATTTTATTTCAATTGAGTTTTGTGACAATAGATTTGTTATCCCTAAATTTTAAATATTTAACTTTACCCTTTAACATAGAATGTTTCTAATTACTTTCAAAGATATTTGTTTAGTCTACCTGATAGGTATGGGGATCCTCTTTTAATTATGATTTATCAAAAAGAATAACAACCCAAAGCCTCTATTCTATCAGTCTTTATCCACCACCTCGTGAAAAACAAAAAGAATTTACATTTTTTTTTATGGTTTAATCCGAATATGAATTTTTCTCTATTATTATCAAAATGCGATTTTTACTGTAAAGCCTTATTCAAATAATGTAATGATAGTGAAATAGGAAATTTTTCAATCAATTAAATATTTTTAATAATGTCTTATGAGTCCTTGGTACTCGAAGAAGTGTGAAATTGGTGAATCTATTTTAGCAAGTCACCTCAAGATGCAGATTAAAAAAAAAACTTATTTGTGTTATTTATTAGTTCAATTTTTTTATATTCTAATATTTATATTTAGATTATAATTCTAAAGAAAAAATAAAATAATATATTAAAAAAATATTTATTATATTTCTATATATTATATATTATATATTATTTATTATATATATTATATATATTAAATTTAATTCATGCTGATACTTCTTGAGAAATTACCCATTCATAAAAGTATGGATTACTATGTACTGAACGAACCAATGATTATTCATGAGTCCATAATGGAATCAATTACATACTGTTTACAGCAACCTACTAGGAAATGTTATGGTAAAACTTCGTTTAAAACGATGTGGTAAAAAGCAACGTGCGACTTGAGGGATATGGTCGTCTGTGGATTCTTACATCCATCATTTTCTTTTTATATTAATTAGATAGGAATGAGGGTGCTCTTGGCTCAACATCGTTTGTTCTGTTTCACTAGAACCCTCCTTTTTGAGGTCAGGGGTTGGGATGTAAATAGTACATGATCTTAATGGAGCTCGAGTAAAAAAAAGTATTGATTCATTTTTTAAGGGAACGGATCTAGGGTTAGTGTTAATTAATAAGTTGAAACAGCTTCGTAAGTATATTTTCCATATAAAAATCGAAAGGATCCAATTTTCAAATTTATAAGTAAAACCTCTTGGAATTGGTAAAACTCTTTCGATTAAAAGTGTATCGCGCAGGAATCAAATCGACCATTTGTATGATTTTTTGAT